>JAUMHI010000053.1:10416009-10429832 GCA_032359435.1 Enteromius unitaeniatus | reverse complement strand
AGACAACTCAATTCAAAATCAGCATTCAAATCTAGGATTATAATCTAAATTTAATAATAACTTAAAATTGGAGTCAGTTTAAAACGAGGTAAAACGTAAAAGTAAACTTAGAAGCAACAGTTAGGAAAAACCCGAGGAGTATTTTCTCTTAGAGCTGGGAAGCGAGACACGACATCTGAGCCCAAGTAGGCGGGACCTTACAATAGTAACTAGATGTGTACGTAACTACAGTGTAAGCACACACTGGCACAGGTAAGATAGGATTTACATTTGAACTGTGTTTAATGTTCTGAATGTTACACTTTAAATTAAGTGGACAGTTCCTGAGGAGTTATGTAAGTACACTGCTATTACAGTTGTGCACATTACTTATCCTTAAAGCTACCAATCTTTACCTCATTCCCACCACTAAGCCTACTCATCTCCACCCCTGGATCAAATTGTTCCCATTTCTCCAGTGCATGTTACAAAGTGTAGTTATAATCGCAAGTATATTTCCTGTTACACAAGTACACACTCTAGTGAAGTGAAAAAGTCTTGTGACCAATGTTCTGTTAAACATTTGTACTTACACATACCATTCAGGGTTGTAATATGTGTGTAGTTACCAAAAAATAAAAATAAATACAGCTGTAGATATTAAGCGCCAAATGTGTACTTATTTAATTAAAAGTAATAATTCATCTAATGGACAAACCTTTATATACAAGCATGAATGCTGGAGGTTTCAAACAAAATGGTACGACCAAAATTTCAGAATACTGAAGGATACGGTTGACTAACCCCCTTGTGCCAGTAAATGAAGAACAAAATGGAAACTGGGTCATATTACACTGCAGTGTCAGGGCACCCTAAAGGATTATTGATCCTACAATAGTTCCATCCCACCCACAGTGAGGCAAGACTGTTTGGATCGGTGTTACATCAGGTAAGAGAAGTGAATTCTGAAAAGGAGCATCTCTAGAATGAGCAAAGATTGATTTCACAACTGATGTGTTTTATGTTAATATACAAATCTTGTGACATGTTGAGGTTTTTGATGTGTTGGTGCCTTTCAATATTACAAAGCTAAGGAGGGCATTAATGTGATTAATGTCAGAGTGTCTCAGCAATCTGAATAAATTGGTACGAAAAGGCAGCCAGAGGTCCCAGCAGGACTCTGTGAATCAGTGAGCCGTTTCACATTAACTTTGCTCAGTTGTAGATTTTGTTGAAGTGATTTCATTATTTTTTAACTTTGAAGAAATTTCACGCTGCAGGAAGTCAATTTTATGTGACCAATGTATAGTCAAATAAGCTGTATTTGGAGGAAATGTAAGTTATGATGTATTTCAGGCTCTTTATTATTCAGGTGCAGTACACTGTCATATCTTGCTTTCTCTAGATCTCAATTGTCAAAAAATTTCAAGATTTTCCCATTCCACAATACTGTTGTGCTAACCTCTTATGATCTAGACGGGTATAGAAGGTTTATCGCCTCAAGTGAAATTCATGATGCTTTCACATTTGTCCTGTAGCAGCCATTAATAATTCCTGAGGTGTCACACTGTCTTAGGATTTGAATGAATCATCAGAGGATTTCACAATGTGGAGAAAGTCTTTGACCGCATACGGGTTGCATTATATACCAAGGGAGCAGCAGAAGCTCAAGGGAACTCAGTTTGAGAGCATCTATCTTTAGCACTTATCATACAATGTGAGACAGAGTTGCTAAATTCAGAGAAAAGCTATGTGTGCTCAACTTCATCACTCATAAAGATTGGATGTGAAGTGTCATGTCAGATTGCGGTGATGAAGCTTTATTTTTATACTAAAGAAACTTTTTTTTTCTAGTTTTCTATTAAAAATATCTGAACAACTCAAACCACACACAAAAAAAAACTCATACTTAAAGCATAATTTCTAGAAATAAAGATAGATTATTAGATAGTTAAATTAATTCTATTTGCAAATTTCTTTTAAACTATGTATATGTAAAATAAAAAAAAATACAAAATGTACTTTATGAGCTTTATTTTTTTATGAGATTTATTTATAAAAAACAAACTTCACCCAAAAATGTAAATTCTGTCATCATTTACTCACCGTCAAGTATAGTTCCTACAGTCCAAACCTGTATGATTTTTTTTCTACAGAACACAAAGGAAGATATTTTGGAAAAGGCTTGTATTTGTTTTTTGACTAGTATTTATTCCTACTATGGAAGTCAGTGGTGACCAAAATTAGCCTGGTTACAAACTTAACTTATCTCATTTATGAGTACTCAGTTATTCTGGATTTTAAAAGATTCTGCATTTTTCTTTGTATTCTAAAATAATATTACCCTAAAATCCCTGAAAAAGAACAGGCAGTTCCTTCAATGGCATTCCGCTTATCATCTCGATCTATTACAAAATTTGGCCATGTTCCCAAAATGTGTGGTCACTGATAGGGATGTGAAGAACTACATGTGATGGACCTTAACAAAAGGAAGTGGCGGAGATAACATCCCCAGATGCTGTAACTCTAGCCTCTAGCCTCCACATTAATATATGCCACACACAATGTTCTGCACTCAAGACTGAGCCAATGACCTATACCTGAGCAGAGCTCCAGAACAGGCAGAGCTCTAGCTCTAACAGGAAAATTAATGGCAGTGACCAAATGAGCTGAATAACTTTGGCGAATTTCAAATTCCAAATACTGTGAAAAGTGTCTGTTACTACGTGGCTGACGTAGTAACAGCCTCTTTTGATTATCTTGGGTGGATCGTGCATCTGTTTGGAACAGGAAATGCGGCCTATTAGTCAGCAAAGTGTTTAGCTTCTTCAACCATTACGTAGGTTGAAAAACTGGCAGGGTTTATTAATAAAACGTAATTTGGGCAGCTTTTGAGGGCTATATTTTCTTAGTTTTCTTCGTTTAGTAATCTCCTTAAATGGTCTCCTACTGCATAGTGCTCATGATTTGAGTATGCAGACAGCAAGTATATTTTTACTGGGGTCAGACCCTTTTCCTTGATTTTCTTGACGTTTCAGAACTTAAAACATCCTCCCTAGTGCAAAAAGAGCATTTATAGAAACCATGCCACAAAAACCAACAGCAACAAAAACACTTGTTTTACTAATGCATTTTTTGACATTGCATGTTTTAAAGCAATTGGATGTAGTTTTGTGGTCTTTTTAACCACTTTGGAGCCCCCTACTGTTAAGTAAGAGAATTCACTGCGTACCTGCAATTCATAGAATGAACGGAGTGGAGAACTATGTTTTATTGAACACACGCAAAGTTTATGTTGGCTAAGCGTTCATTCCATTCCTTGGCCTCAAAATAAAACAGTCTCACGTAACAGCTCAAGTTTGTTTCTTTCCTCTGCTCTTAAGCTTCTGTATGAAATTGTATATAAAATTCAGTGTTTCTCAGTTTCTGGAAGACAAATGCATTCCTTTGTGTTTACCTTGTGTTTTCACTTTAATGTGATTAATATAACCTTTTTGGCATTGAGTGCTGACTCATGAGTATCCTTTCATTTCTTTAGTTCCCTGGATACCTGTTAACGTAATATAATTCTACTCAGATAGAAACAAAAATGCTTGCTGTTTTTCTTTGACAGGATAATATATTTTTGATGTTTCTCGTACGGTTACTGCATGTAATTTCAAATATTGGTTATGCTATTGATTTTTTTTTGTGTACTTCACTCCACAGAAAAATGACGGGACCTGGAATCAATCTTTATCAATTTCTGTGCACCAATTTATTGCACACATTAAAATGAATGAGAAACGAGAACATACAGGGTCCTGAACTGCCAGCTCAAAGGAACCAGAGACAGCGCTTCCAACAGGATAAAGACTTTACCAGGTCCCTTGGAAACTTTGTACTCAAACCAGACCTCAGGGTTCTGAACTCCTTAGGACAAGACAAATTGCGTCAAGGTATGTATAATTTGAATGATAGTTAAAAAAATGTTATTTTAATCAGCAGTGGAGTAATTATACCACATTATCTTCAACAAATCAATTCCACTACTGAATTATTGCTTCCCAGTTAATACTATTTGTTATATTTTCAGAAATTATTTATATTTTTTACTGCTTTTTTCTTACCTTCTGAAGAATCTTGTGCAAGAAATCCTCTAACAAGCTTATGAAATATTTTGCAAGTGGTTACACAAAAATGATAGATCTATTAATCTCAGTAGACAACAAAAACACTTAAACCATTTTTCTTATAATTATAGCAGTCCATGACTTCAGACTGCTGTTTGTGATCAAATCATCTAAGTTACATCACAAGAAGATGCCTTACCAGGGTTGAGAGGTTCCAAGAGCAGTGTTTCTATTGGCCTCATTTTAAAAGCACTTTCTGTATAAAATTACCTGAATGAAACAAAATTATGAAGGATTTCTTAAAGTGAATGACATGAAGGGAAACTTTAGGCCAAAAGAGATTACTTTTTCTTCATGGAAAATATTTGAATGTACTTTTGGAGGGAGCGCAATGTGCTCTTAGATGTTTTGTGTCTTATTTAAATATTTTCCTGTAAATATAATTTCCTTTCAGGCTCATGTTCTAATAGACAAGAAAATTCTTAATATATTTTTGCACTTTACATACAACTCTGGTCTGTACACACTTATCAGGTTCTATTATTTAACCTCCCACTCATTTAACATCTGAGACGTCATATGGCTTCTTTCTCTAACAGATAATAATGTCAACAATGAAACTAACTTTTTATTTTTATATTTTCTTATGCTGCAGTCTATTTGTATTTATCCAAAGGGATACTGTGCTGTTGTAAACATAGTGATCTGTTACGCCCCAGAAGCAATGAAATTGAAAAATATCATATTTTTGTCGTCCTGTTATTCCATTTCTTGGGCTTATTCCAAAAATGCTAACATATTTGGCTTGAGTAAAAAATGAAATACCTTTATAAGTATTGTTTAATTTACTTTTTGTGTTGAAGCACTTGGAGGTGGTCATGAATAGATTTCTTCTTGCTCAGCGGAGCGCCAGAGCAACACTGATGAGCGCATATTGGATACAGCATCTCGGCCAATCACTGAAGACCTCCCAAAGAGTCTCAATGACATTTTGGCTGGTAAACAAGGCCTTTCAGCTTTTAACCCACCTCAAAACATCTCTCGAAGTGTTGTTTTCCCAAATGTTCAATTTTCAGCTAGGCCATCTTATCTGTCTTCAACAGCAAATGCGTCATGTTTTGAAAGTCACATTGATTGAGTCAGCATGTTCAGTAAATTATGTTACCATAGATTTTCCAATACTCATCTTCTGCATGGAGGGACGGAGAACTTGAGTATCGAAAGTCCTCAGATAGCAGGCTTCTTTTCAAGGGTGGGAACCCACGGAGAAGCTGAACTGCTAAAATGATCTACATGCATAGAAGCACAGCGGAGGTTAATTGTCATTTCCTCCTGAGGATGTTTACCAATAACTTTAGTGTTTTCCTTTCCCATCTGGTCACTCAAGCTGTTTTCCAGGATTTTGCAGTTTAATGAAAAGGCTGAGTGGGAACGTCATCATCTTCTTTCTGTGTCAAAGAATTGTTTTTTACTCTGATGTGTCAGCCAAATGTTTGAAGTAACAAAGTATTAAATATTATAGCAAACAGATGACACTCTCCATTTGCATTCTTTTGTTTTAGTATCACCTTGGTCAAGATGATGCTCGCTAAAGATATCCTAGAGGTAGAATTATACAACACTTATAAAGTGTTTATAAGGTAACCAAATGCATTGGACATCCAACAATAATTATGAACACCATACTAATAAATACCACTTACAATACATTTTGCACATGCATAATTCAAGCTGGATTGAGGAAAGCTTATGTAGATTGCTGAAGTGAAGCAAGTAAATCGTTCCGAAATTGGTCCAGTGACAAAAACAAGGATCAAACACACACACTGAAACCATATACAAACCACTGCCACAGATTTGGACTGCATCCAGCGCTCTGAAGTAAAATAAGGGTATATTACAGCATTGAACTTCGTGAAACGCAAGCTTTCCTGAGTTTGAAAGGTCTGCAGATGTGCCGATTAGCCCTCACGCAAACCAAATGGAATCGCTCCAGTGAGCACTTGAATCAACAGCTTCAATCAACATGCATTTTGATTTTGAGTGAGGAATAAGCATAAGAACTAAATGCACCTTTACTAGCATGTGTGTAAAATGTAAGGGTAGTGTGGCACAATATATAATATAATATATAACCCCTTATTATAGTCAATTAGGCAGTGGTTTTCAACAATGAAGCTGGTGACTACTAATGCCTCGGTAAACCGGTAAACCAGGTCGACTACAAGTATTTTCCAGACCTATTACCTTGCAGAATATTTCAAAATGAACTTAAAGGCAGGATATGTAAGTTTTCGCCACTAGAGGCCGCATTTTCCAAACAATAACAAAGCCGAAGTTCGATGGCGATTTACGGAGCGCTGAACATTTGTTGTTTTCACAAGTCATGTTCACGGATGCAAAGCTCATTTCTATCCGTTTTATCTCCTAATCACCTGCACATGACTATTACTTACATAATAATATATATTTGCTTACCCGTCTATTAAAACACATGCGAGAGCTTAGTCTCTCTCTAGCGCCATGATCATACCGTCTATAGATAGCCTCATTGATAGGCGACAAGGAACGTTATTTTAATCTGAAATTTATTTGAATTTACAAATCCTACAGAACTTTTGAGACAATGTAAGTACACAACTGCATGAAATATATAACACTGTGCAAGTGGTTTTGGATATTTTATTACGAAAATCTTACATATTGTGCCTTTAAGGATGACAATCTTACATACTGTATGGATGAATCTTAATTTTAGGTTTCATTTTCCAGGAAATTGAATTTAGAAAGTCTTTATTGAAACTGTCGCTGTATTATAAAAACATACTGTACTGTAAGTTTCAGAACTCAAGTTTCACATCAATATTGCTGAATATAGGTCTAGTAATAATTTAGCATTTATTATTCAGCTTATAACATTGTATTGACAACATATTGTAATTCTTTTGTATTCAGCACCGAAAAGCTCAGATGAAACCTAAAAGAAATGCTTATATGGTTTTCTTATCGTGTTTTGAAGTGATTTTTTTGCTTTGTGAATTCAATGTAAGTATATGTTCCCCTCTGTCTGAAGGACTCACTTAAGCAGCACACAATCCCTTCTGCAGATGTGTTCAATAGTCAGGGCACACCAGTCTAATACTTGTGCTTAAAAATCAAAGAGCTCTTTAATGCTTTATTTTAAAGAGATATATTATATCATCATTATTATTAATAATAATAATATTAGTCCTACAAATACATGGATCCCGGCACTTTGAAAAATGTTTTCTTTCATTTTTGTCTTTGTTAAAACAAGAAAGCTAAAAATATCCTATAGTGAAAAAATAAAGCAAACAACAAACAATTTAAACATTGAGAAAAAGAGAAAAATCACAAAAAGACAAATAAAACTTTAACAGAATTGAAAAAAAAAAGAAATTCTACATCCTTTACAAACACTATGGCCCAATAATTTAAGAAAATAGTGTCTCTAAAACGTTCATATTGCTTTGTACCTTCATCAGTGCCCTTTAGGGAGTTCAGCAATACAGTGCTGTGAAGTCTTCACAACGGCCAGAAGGGGACGCCCTCCTCCGGGCTCTAAGCTCGCGTCTGCGAGGAGGTCATGAGGTTGCCAGCAAATTGGCTGGCATCTTGGAGGAGAGAGAGTCCCGTTATTAGCTTGTTTAATCCTCAGCACAATGTCCATTTGTGTTCTTTTGGCAGTAGAGAAAAAAATACAAGGTATAGTTACTATTCCTCATGATCATGGAGTATTCACCATTGTTGTATTTAGCATTATTACTTTCTAAGATATTATTACTATTACTATCACCATCACGGATACACCGAGTGCATCGTGTGTCATGTGCGCGCATGAGTGTATGTGTGTGTGAGTGTGTGAATGTGTAAGTCAAGTGTTCAGTGCTCAGAGCTTGTTTTCTCAAATGAGAAGCTAGGCAGAGTCAATAGCTTGGAGTTCGGGACTCCCTCTTGAGGCAGCCCATCTCCTCCTCCACCCAAATCAAATGAGTCCTTGGAATCACTGGAGGGAGCGCGCCTCCTCAGGCAAGTGTCCCGACTTGGCAATGGGGGTGGTACCATCCCCAATGCAGGGTGAAAGCCTCCTGGAAGTTCTGAACCCTCGGGCGGATCCACAGAGATGCACGGTGGACTCATCTTCTTTTTGCGTCCACGTGGAGTGGTCTGCTGCTGCAGGCTGTCGCCTCGCGACACAAAGCCAGAGGAGATGGAACTACGCTGGGGACTGCTTTCCACGGATGAGCACACCTCGATGGAGTGCCGACGTGGGTCGTCAAGCCAGGACAGGGGCCTTGGTAACAGCAGAGCACGCTGGCTCTGAGTGTCCACACTGTGGTACTTCTTAAGCTGACGTCTTGCACCTTGATCTCCTGTCCCTTCTCCAATCCCATCGTCGCTCCTCCCCACAAGCCCAGCAAGGATAATTTGGGATACCTCCTGATCCACAGAGTCTGTTTCCTCCTGCTTCCTGGTGGCCAGTGTTGGGGGGGAGGGAGAGCGAGAACGCCTGGAGAACACATTGTACTGGTCGTAGGGGTTGTGCTGCGTGTGGACGCTAGGTCGCGATGGTTTTGGGGAGGCTCCTGGTGTGGCAGGGACCAGAAAGAGGGAAGGCTGATTCTGCTCCTGCTGAGGTGGAAGGTTGACAAGGGGGTCCAACAGTTGCCTAAGCCCCAGGGGACCCTCGTTGTCCCCTCCCTCTGTGTATAGATTCTCCTGAGAGTCAGCACTCACTGCCACCTGAAGAGAGCAGGGACGGGAGGAGGTGAGGGGAAGGTAAGGGGTAACATTAGGTATTAGAACATGAACAGGTGAGAGGGAGACTGGTTAGTATGAGATGTTAGAGATGTAGAAGCAAGTGGAAGGGGAGGGGAGCCGTGGAGTTAGAGTGGAGTTCACCATTAGCATTGCACTCCACAAGCTCTGGTGAAATTAGAAAAATAGAGAGACCGCCTCAGGGCATCTTTATGGAAATGCATTCGTAGCCCCAATCAGAGGTAGCTAACATTTAGAATCTGATGTTGGTGTTCTTTATTTTTTAAAAGTCTGTATCAAACTTGAGAGTATCAAATTAAGTAACTCGCCACAAAACATACCAAAACATCCTGGCCACACCTTTAACTGACAAAAATAGTGCTTAAATTGTGCTACAAAGTTCAATAAAACTGGCTTAATAGTAGTTACACATTTTGAAGTAACATTCTTAATTGGACAACCAGTTAACCACTAGTTGAAAACATTCATAGGTTTTTCAGTCTCATGGGCGGTCCTAGGGATGGGCTTCCAGGGTTTAAGCCCCCATATTTTTTATTGCTTTGAGTTTTAACATCAGCTTTCAAGTCCTCTGCTCTATAATTCAGAAGGAACTAGAGAATCTATTGATTTTGTGAGACTCTGTTTTTGCAGCCTAGAATTAAAAGCTGTTTTTTTTTTCTTTTCTTGCTCTCCATCCAGATGCAATAAGCACCAATATTTTAAAAACAGAATGGAATATACTTTTGTAAAAAGCCAAACTCTTTTATAAAATGCCATAACCAATGGCAACTAACCTACAACTTCACAAACTTTGGTAAAGCAACAATTATTTCTCTCATATAAACAGTACACTCACTTTTGAACACAGAACACTGTCAATGACAAGTGACAGAAAGCTTGAAGGGAGCATGCTTTTGGCATGCACAAGACCTTTTTATTATTATTTTTTTTTCAATGTATAAATATTTACTTCATGATAAATGATACCTTACTTTCAAGTTTCTAATATTCTAACAAATGATGATTCATATGTAGAGGTTTAAACAAAGCATGAATATCTCCTGACCCTAGAACCGCCCCTAGTCCTTCTTATTGCCTTTACTGATAGGAAATGTTTACTGTGTGCACTCTCAACAAAAGCAGAAAGTGTACAGGCTACTGGAGAAATTAGCAAATAAATATTCCTTCCTTTTGCTCTATATCTTTGTCTCCTCTTTGACATTGACACAATGCCTGAGTAGCAGCACTGTACATGCTACTGCTGTGGGTAAAGTCACGTAGGTGAAAACTTACAATATCAATTGCACTTTCAGAGAAAAGTTTGTAATAGATGTACTGTTTTAACTAGGGCAGAGAAACATTTACCCTAGGGCAAAACGTCAGGCACTGTTTGGTAGACTGCACTCTGAGCCACTGGGCTACTGCAACAGACCACAAGACCCATGTCTCTTCCTGGGGGTCTCCTTCTCTCAGGATTCTACCTAAAACTGTCACTTTCTTTAAATCAAGGGAGTCCGAGAGAGGTAATGTCCCAGTAGGAGAGAGGTGGGTGGGTGTTATGGAGGGGCTAAAGATCACGAGGAATCATGTTATATTTCGAACGTTAGCTTACACTGAGTAAGAGGCTAAGCCTTAAGCGTTCCTGTTCTATCCTGAAACTTGTATGCTTGAAGCTATGCTGCCCCCTAGTGGCAGGAAGTTGATTTTACATTTGCATGAACAACGATTGCCTTAATGGCATGCATGGGAAACCAAAATATATATAATTAAATACACATATATCAGTGTTGTTAATAATGTTTTATGTTGTAAGTTAATGTTTAAAACAAGCCAATGTAATACCGTTATAGATATTTTTAGTAGATATTTTTGTTCGATTATCATATATGCTAACGACCATCTGCATTTACATTTCCTTTAAAAGGAATTCAGTAGAATTATTTCAGATCTTTAGAATATCTATTTTATAAATGCAACTCAGTTGAATGTCCACTAATTTTATTCCTCTTGATCTTTACCCTGCACTTTTGGCCTTTACAGTAGTCATAGTGAAATGTGTTGGGCTGGAGGATCAGGATTTAAGGGGAAGTGGTAGGAGAAAGAGGGACAGAATTGGGGACGAAGTTCAAGGATCTGTGGCGCTGGAGGCCAGCTAAACCAAGCAGCCCATTCCAGCTCTCTCAGAAACAGGAGTATCTGTGCCTCAGGAGCAGCTCGGGGTCAGGTTTGGGTTGTACCATGCTGAGCTGCTCGGAGTGAGTCACATTAGAGGGTACGCAGGCCAAAAAGCAGCAGAAAAAAGGAGAGAATGCAGGAAAGATTTAGAGAAGAAATATACTAGCCAGAGGAAGAGATCAACAGTGCAGAGGTGTCAGACTTCATACCACTCACATTTCAATAAGTCTCCAATCACAATCCATAGAAAAGGAATATTATGCATTATGAAAGAAGACAGGCTCTGAAAGAAAACTGCTCTGTTGTAAAATCTAGTCAGCAGAGGTAATACAGTCATATGCTGCTCCTGATACTGAGACTGTTCCAACTTACTTAAACTAGCATCCCAAATGCAAATGTCCGATACACTGTGTACGTCTGTAATTTTGAAGGCTTGTGCCATTTTAATGGAATACTAATCTTTTTTTTTCACTTCACAGAACCATTTACTGGTCTTATAATAGAAGGCTTCAGCAGGTTTATCCATTTGCTTAGCACTGAGCACACAGTGTCTACTCCTACTCCACCATGCCATTGCAAGACATTTCACACGTATTGCGTAAAGGGCAACGAAACTTAAGCCTTTATTGAGCAAGGATGCATTCAATTGAGTAAAAGTAATAGCAAAGATACAGAATTATAATGTAAGAAAGATTTTTGTTTCCAATAAATGCAGTTTTGAACTTCTATTCATCAAAGGATCTTTAAAAATATTTTCTTTTAACAGAAATAATAAGCAGCAAAATGTTTCTTGAGCACCAAATCAGCATATGAATGATTTCTGAAGTATCATGCGCCACTGTTATTATGGGTGGTCTTCAGAAATCGTCAGAAATCTTGGCACTTTACAAAATAAATACGACCTCACGCTGAGCCAATCATGTTTGCATTGCGTTTCGTCTATCATAAAAAAAACATTTGAATCAGGTTAGATTTTCACGTTTTCATATCCGCAGCATGCATTTTGAAAGGAAAGGATGATGAATCCGAAAAAAAAAAATGTGTGCAAGGACCTTTACCTTTAAACATTTGATCAAATGAATGCAGTCTTGCATAAGAGGAATCTTTATAAAAACTTACTCAGCCTAAACGTTTGAACTTTTGAGTATGTTACAGGTGAATAAATGAGAAATACTGTATTTACTAAATAATGTATTTAGACAGCTCACTAGGTTTTGGAACAGAGCTACAATGTGGAATCAACAAAACCAGAGTGCATAAATATGTGTGAATAGAAACAGACTCTGTAAGCAAAACACATTTCAAAAGAAGCTGTGAAAGGACTGAGAAGACTAAACCTGAGCTCACCTGTCTGCGTAGGGTTCGTGAAAGAGTGTGTGCCCGGCGAGGAGGGGGGATTCGTGGGATGCTCTCTGAGTCCGATAGGCTGTGAGGACTGATCGGTCTGAACAGATCGGTGGGCACAGTCAAGTGCAGTGTGGGTTCTTCTGTTTGAGACTGGATGGAGCCTGTAGACCCTGTGTGAGGACACATTTCATTTAACAAAATGACTGTTTTTTGTAAACCAACCACATTTTAATCAAACTCAGAAATAAAATGCAGTGCTGTACCTGTCTGAGTGAGGTGAGGTGAGGTCGTGTGGGTGCTGTGGGTTGAGTTGGGCTGCAGTGGCAGAAACATGTAGCTGTCATTGGGCAGAGAATGCGTGCGGCCCACTGAGGTTTTCTTCACATACAGTAAGTGCTCATCCATTGGCTCGTCTGACTGCTGGGGGTCTGGGGGGTCTGGGGGATCTGCTGGAGCTGTGGTCTGAGGGGCATTAAAAGAGATGAGTCAAGGTGAGAGCTGGTACTTGTGTTTGGAGCATCAGGGGCCCTTATGAACACATGGACGCACACGCACACACATTGTACCTTATACATAGAAGCTGGACTGGTTAGCATACAATGAAAGGCAAACATTACTGCTCACTAGACGTAGGGAGGAGACTGATCAACAATCATGTTCTTATAAATCAGGTTATGTAGATGCAAATGCATTTCTTATACGAATGTGTACATTTTTTGCTTTTTTTCACATCCATGTACAGTATACTGTATATACATGTAAATTACAGATGGCTGAAAGTATAAGTATTTCAATCGGTTTTAGTAATTTGTAACTTTTTTTTTTTCCATTTAAATGAATGGTTCATGAATCAGATTGAGTAAGACACACTCTATTTGGAAATTTGGTCTGTAAAATATATATTTTTGGTGTTTGTGTGTCCAGAATTTCTCTTTTTCATGGAAAAATGTAATGATAATTTTTATATCACTGTATTGCATACTGTCATACATTTATACATTTAAACTACTGTTGGCTGAAAAATTAACATAAAATTTTTTAGTAATTTCTTTTTAGTGAATTTCCTCATCCAGTTCACAACTGAATGATTCATGAATCAGATTAAATCAGACATACTCTGTTTGTAAATTGTGGTGTTAAATGAGTATCAAAAACCAAATTTTTTATCAGGTTTTAGGGGTTTTGTGTCCTTTTTCTAATTTTCAGGGGAAGCTAATGAAAGCAACACAGGTTTGGAATGAAAGAAGATGAGGGAGGCCTGTAATTTTCATCATAGGTATACAGGTACCTCAACTAGGAGAGACAAAATTAGAAAAATAAATCCAGGAAATCACATTGTAAGATTTTTTTTTGTAGGAATTTATTTGCAAATTATGGTGGAAAATAAGTATTTGGTCAATAACAAAATTTAATCTCAATACTTTGTTATAT
>JAUMHI010000053.1:10382632-10414245 GCA_032359435.1 Enteromius unitaeniatus | reverse complement strand
CTACTGCTGTTGATTGCTGTGTACCGAACCATTGCCTGTCTGACCATTCTACTATTAAAACGCTGCAAATGGATCCGCGCGACTCCTCCCCTTCCTTACACACAGATTACATTTTTGTTAATATCTCTGTATTATATTTGACCCTGTCTGTGAAAACCCAGCTAAAGTCAGGGTCACATATTCTGATCTTTATTAAATGTGTTTTGACACATTGTACATTTGCTTCCTTTCCACTCCACTTTAATATCATTCTTTGTGGCTAACATATACATACTATATATACATACTATATGTGCTATTTTTAACCTACTTTATGGACATTATGAAGTTATGCACATTTCGGTGCACATTTTTCTGCCTTTTTCATCCATATAAATACAACCGAAAAATGAGAACAGGCTGGATCTAGATCTCACTGATCTGAGAAATGCTGGGCATAAATTATTTATGGATCTATGGGCATAGTTCTGAGACAATGAATATGAATTCAATTGCGAGGTGACAGAAAGCATCAGCCTCCTCCCTTCAGAAGCTGCGCCCAGAGCCTGTACTACTGTAGCTGGCAGACAGCAGAAGCCGACCCCATACCACACTCCTATATTCTTTCAAGAAGCATGGTACTAGGGAGAAACTTCACTTTTAATACACAAAAAATAAGACAGAGATAAAATTATGAAACAAAAACAAAGAGACACAAGTAGATATGCAGACAAACAGATCGAGAATGCAAACATGATCTAAAAAATATGAACAGACTAGATGGAAAAGACGTTCAGAAATGGCCTTTAGACGTGTGAGAGGAAGAACGTGGACATAGCTGCAGAACCCAGACAGGAAAGGAGCAGATTGACAGGCAGTATTACTACTCTACTGGACTGGACTGGACCATACAAACACCAGGCTGGTGCGAAATGTACAGACAGAGGGAAAGAGAGAAGGAGAAAGAGAGGAGCGGACGGTTAGAAACCCTCAAAGCTTCCAAACGCACTCGCCTCTCAGCTCTGCATAAAGCGATTGTGATGAAGAGGCTCTACTTTTACAAATTCATCATACTAACAAGTGTCAGAAAAGTGAATATCGCCATTGTTTTGGTGTAAATTAATTATAAAGGTATTTAATTAGGTTACGCATGTGAAGAGGAAGCACCAGTATTTGGGAAGTTTGCAAACTAGTTTGTTAATATACAAGCTACTTATATATTATAAAGCAGCTAAAATACAGTCAGGCTTGCTCTCTTGGAGTACTAGTAGTTTGTTAAACTACAAGCTACTGGAAGAAAGTAGCTACTGTAATTCTCCGGTTAATAGTGGATAGTTGACTCTGGTCGGTCATGTTTGGCAGTCAGAGATCACAAGTACAGTACTGACCTATACACAAAATAACACTATTTAGGAGGTTATATTATATTACATATTATATTTTATTTGCTGATTTCTAAATATAATATATATTTATATTTAATGTACATTACTGTTCAAACGTTTGGGGGCAGTTACTGATCAACAGCAGCAGATTTACTCAATATTCACTTTGTCAGCTGATGCTTTCTAGAAAAACTCTGCAGGACTGGAAAACCAGCATTCATTTGAAAACAGCTACTGCAATATTTAGTTGTTAGATTAGTATTTTTACTACTATTTGAGACTTTTAGTTCTGTAACATTGTCGGGTACCGCAAGAATCCAAAGGGAACCTTCCAGGTGCCACATTTAGAGTAGCTAAAACTGTGCTGTAACTAGCTTAAAACATTGAACTGAGGAAATGCACTATAGGGCCAAAAGATCTAGGGCTAAAGTTTTCAGGTTCAAATACTGAAGCAGTGTGGAGAGGGCAGATGTCTTTGGAAGCAGTGTAAGGCTGAGAGGCAGGAGTGGAAAATGAACATTGCTCTACTGTTAAATACATTGCACTCCTGACAGGTTAGTAAGAGGGGGTTAATATCATCTGGGACAGAGTCATCCGTCAGAGCTAAGGACCAGGATTTCTCCGACGCCAGAGACAGAGCCTCCATCTCGGCTAGAGGAATCTAAAGAAGAAGAGATGAGCCAAGAGTGAGACGGGCAACCAGCACATGCATAGTTAGACACGCACAGACTATCACACAGGTTAGTGCAAGGAAATAAATACAGCTACATGTGGTAAGATCAGCTCCATTCGAAATTGGATTGAGAAAGTATTTAAAATTTCCAATTCAATGCCTGAAATACTGCAATTTTTAAGTAGGAAAGAACAGTTTGTTAAGATTTGTTTAACTGTTTTGCAGGTTTGCAGACCAGATAAATAGACACACAGACAGATAAATATTACATTTGGGTGAATTTCTTTGATATTAAATATTTGCAATTTTTCCTATTCATACTCCAAATCAAATTAACGCTCGTAAACTAAAAGAGAGCCAATTGTTTAATTCAGAATTGATAGAAAGACCTTCCAGTGTCAGGAGGAAGGATGCATATAACCTTCCTTCAGCAGCCATGATGGATATCCTGAAGTTTGACACCCTCAGATATTACAGTTATATAATAAACAAAAGGTCAAATTCAGTTATGGCCAAAGAGAAATAATGTGCAATCTCTTTCATAAATTCTCTAACGTCAGCAGGCGGAATCCTGCATGCTGCATCGTCTAATTGTCCCTGAGAGTTTGGGCTGGAACAACTTTTTGCAAAGTCGTCAAAATAAAAGCGCCAGCTATTTCCATAAAGACATTACAGATTCTCCAATTACATTTTAAAAAAGCTTTTAGAAGCCTCCATTTTGCAATGCTAATGCAATTTAATGAAATATTTCAATGTGAAACTTTGAGATTTCCTTGCATAATTCAAGAGCGGTCCAGCTCTTTATCGATCCGCACATTACCTCTTTGACTCCAGCCTGATGAGTCCATCACTTTTTTCTGGTATTAATGATCTTTGGAACGAGGCACAAAGTTCACACAGTTTCGCAAAACTTTGTCACCCTTATGGGATCAGGAAATAAGCACACTTTGACAAATGGATTTTACTGGAGCAGAACCAAGTCCTTGCATTATAAAGACAGCTGGAAATCCCAGAGTGCAGAGGTGGTTTGGTAACTGACACACAGACGCTTCGGTGCTATTATGTGAGTTTAAGTGGTCCAGAGAGTGAAAAGGAGGGAGAGAAGAAAGGAAGGAGACAGGCAGAGGAGTGTTATACAAGGCAAAGCTGGGTGAACAGGGATGCCATTGACCTGTTTCTCAGTGCAGTGCTTGCTGGGAAGGGGGGGCAGAGCGTAGTAGTGGCAGATGGAGCCAGATAGGTTGTCCATGAGGCTGAGCTCTCCTTCCAATGAGCCCTGGATCACCAGGGAAACTGAGTCAAACATTGGCCTCCGCTAAAAGCCCCAGCATGTGGCAGACAGGATGAATGACGAAGAGAGAGAAAGAGAACAGACAGAGACAGAGGCAGAGGAGATGACCAGGGGTGATGTGAATGACATTACACAGAGAAAAAACAGAGGAGAAATGAAGGAAGGAGAGAAGTTTGTAGACTACTGTATAACACAAGCAGCCAGAAGAGAGATTTACCAAAGGATAACAAGCTACTCAGAATTTGTTTAAAGTCACCACGTTATTGACTGTCTTTCTTCTGTGGAACACAAATTTGACATTCTGAGCCATGGTCTCCTGCTCCTCAGAAGAAAGACATAGAGGTTTGCAATAATGTGACTATAATTAAATGATGACAGAATCTGACATTTGAAATGAACTGACACTTTAAACCAGTTTAGCTAAGATGCATTTCTCAGTTATGCATCTTAATCTGTAATACAATTTATTATGTGCTGATCAGATGTAGTATTGGGCTCTGAACTTACGAAGACATTAAACCAATTCCACCGACATCCACAAGGGGGAACTAGAGCTCTGTGGGCGTTTGTTCTGATGAGGAGCAAAACATTTTGACGCTGCCACACTTCAGCAGCGAGCTGGAGGGATAATGTCATATTTAACTTAAAAAAATGGCTGGTATTCTGGAAATAGCCAGCCTACATTAAAAAAGAAGAGGTCTGTATCACTTTCCCATGGCATCAGTCTGACCTCCAACCACTAAGTTTATGAGCAAACAACAGTCACATCTCCATACGACAATAACAGAAACTGATGGACTTCCCCACTTTAAAAATAACTTAAATAGTCTTAAAACATTTTCAGTAAACCTAAATACATGATCTGTAAGCCCTGACCTCTAAATCTGGATGATAACCAAGAAAAAAAGAATACTACATATATATATATATATATATATATGCTATATATATATATATGTGTGTGTGTGTGTGTGTGTGTGTGTGTCATGTTTTTAAAAACATCTAGAGCTACAAGTTCAAAGTTTCAGCTAAAATTTAGCATTTAGATATCATTTGCTCACCCTCATGTTATGGTTAAAACATAAAAGATATATTGGAAATAACTACTGCGGAGAACTTTTCACTGTTTTTAATTAGCATGCCTATTACTGGCATTTTTGCTGTGCATTCTGCATGACCATATTCTAGATCCCTTAACTACTACCTAACTATTACCCACAACTTCCTTACTTAATACATTTTTTGGAGGGAACCCTCTTAATTAACACTGTATGTTTTTTAACAGTTTTTTGTTTCATTGAAGGACAAGTCATGTTTACAATTATGCACTTGAACAGAAGTCACTGAGGCACCGCATTGCACTGAAATAAACTTTGAAGCACATGTTGTGTGTCCGACTACAAGGCTTACACATTGTGTTTACACGACTAGAGTAACAAAATTGTTTACCATCTTCTTCTATGCAGAGTTTCTCTCATGACCATATAAAGCCAGTAAACCCTGCAATTTTCAGATGATACGTGCAATAATACCAAAAAGGGACTTTTCACATAGAGACAAATCCACAGGAATTATATTGGTAATGCAGAACCAAAATCTCAGTCCCACTGCTAAAAAGCAACTTGCATATCATAAAACACAAATTGTACAGACAAATATATGAATGCACTGGTGCAAATGGTTTAACCAACTATGTGCTGAACTTTTGTTGTTGTTGTTTTATGTCCTCTAAAAGGTCTTGCTCCATTGACTTCCTCTACAAGTGTGCTGCTGTAAACAAGACTTGTGTTTGTTTTACATACATCAGATGCTTAAGTCTAACTGAACCTACAAAAATGTATAATCTCTGCAGCAAAAATAATGTGTTCAATTCAATAATTTGATAAAAAGAATTCAATAATTAAACGAACTGGGTACACTTTTCTTTGTCAGCCATGTCAAATGGTTTGATTGAAATAAAAACAGTGCATCTGTATGTCACAGCTGACACAAAAGAGCGTACACAGGTTGTGTCCATCAGATTTTCTCCAAAATGGTGCTATTTTGATGCTTTGGTTCAAAATTGTTGAATACAGTCCTTATTTTTATTTTCTCTTTTTACAAAAAGTATTGCGGTTGAACCACTGATGGACTATTCTGACAATGTCTTTACTACTTTTCTGTACCTTGACTGTGTACTTTACTTGGCGGTCAATGGCACAGTCACAAGCCTCCTGGTTTTCATCAAATATCTTAAATTGTGTTCCGGAAGACAAACAAAGCTTTTACGGGTTTGAAACGATATGGGGGTAAGTGATCAATTATAACATTTTAATTTTGAGGAAGAGTAACTCTTTAAACCGGTTAGCATCTAGTCTGGCTTGTGTGTTAAGCCTGGAAACGACACCATTGACCTCATTGGTACACACCACTGACCTCACACACACTCACCTCTAATGGCGGCTCCAAATTATGAGGAGGATCAGGATCTGTCTTTGTGTGATCTTCAGAGTCCCTGCGTATGTCTGCAGGAGGGCTGTCTGTGTGGTAAAGGGGTCCTGACATGTTTCGAGAGTCTCTTGAGATCCAAGGCGACCCTCCTGGTCCACCTACATCGCCATGTCTCAAAGGTGGCATGTGTCCGCGGGATATTCCTCCATCTCCACCCACAGCCTCCAACTCCAGCTCCAACTCGGCTTCTAGCTCAGCCTCCTCCTTTGCCTCCTTGTTGCTTTCCTCCAGGTGCTTCATGAGCACAGCAATTACCACATTGACCAGCACAAACTGGGCTGTCAGTACAAAGGACACAAAGTAAATGGGGGACACCACCGTGTTGTAGCAGATGCCCGTGTCTTGGGAGCAGTCTCTGAGCGTGTCCTGCAATGTGGAAGAAAAGAGAGGTGAATAGGTTGTTAACGACCGTAGTCAGAACACGCGCAAAGCATTTCAAATAAAACCAAGTGCATCATTGAAATTCACCATGAATTTCACTGTGTCCCACCTTCATAATGCCATTCCAATTGTCCCCGGTGGATACACGGAACAGCAGGAGAAAAGCCATGCCAAAATTCTTGAACGTGGCATAACGGCCAAGACCTTCACAGGGGTGCAGCTCATCACATACTGGGATAGAAAGAAAATGTCAGAGGTACATGGTTTGGGAATGTGCAAATCAACATTTTCAGTGCTGTGAAAAAGTGCAAAAGTGAAAAGTTAGGCCATGTTGAACATAGACTTTCAGATATAAAAATACCAAAAGTGGGATCACAGCAACACAATTTTAGGTTCCCCAAAGAACCTTTCGGTGATCGGTTTCTAAAACAGTCATTGTTTTTATTGGGCAAAGAAAATTTGAATACTTTGAATACTATGTTTTATACATAAAAAAGGTTAAATGAAAAGGTTCTTCTTAGCACTCTTAACTTCTTAACTTTCTCCATTTGTGGATTATATTACGTAGTACAAAATAACTGAAATTTGCAAACAGCTTTGTTTCAAATTATGTCAAATGTCAAATTATTTTACCATATATTTACTGATGAAATATGTTGGAAAAAACAAACACAACACATGGCAGTCTTACAACGCATAGACCAACATTTAAACCTAAAATAATCATACTGATCGATTTAGTGGGTGGACTGCTAATAGACCAGTCAAAAATACTGACTCATTCTTAGTTTGGGAAGAAACTGAAAAAAGTTTGCTTTGCAGACAGTCAATCTCAGTTCAGCCAGCAGACTCCATATATTGAACTTGGACAGCATTGTAAAGCTGGATATGAATTATGAAGTCTCTATGTTTATCTTGAGTCGGCCGATTGGAAATGGAAATGACATCAACCCTGGTATTGTGCAGAGCTGCAATGAATCACGGCAGGCTGTATTCAGTAAACCGGTGCCAAATGTCCTGCCACGTATTTTAGAAAAAATCCTGCGCATACCATATTTACGGTTTGCCCTACAGAGAAGTATGGAAACTTTTATTGTGATACTTACATTAAAAATACTGGTGAAAATACTTGAATGTAGGACACTCAAGTTATTTTGGCTTCTTAACTTTGGCTTTAGTTAAAGTTAACTTTACATTTTCAATATAGCATTTCCATTTTTTAGTTTTTGGACTCCAAGCAGTAGTGTAAAGCACTCCCTGGGGAATGTCAGTAATTTACATTTCAGTGTAAATAAAACCTAGAAGGGAAGATCCTGAGGAGTGTATGTGTGTAAGAGGGAGTGTTTGCGTCTGAGTGAATCAGACCATGAGGAAAAATGGTCCTTGTTTATGTGTGTTTGTTATGCTTACTCAGGTCACCAAACAGCTCTACTCCCAGAGCAGCGAAGATGAAGAAGAGCAACATGAAGAGAAGACCCAGATTCCCCACCTGTAGATAGAGAGAGAGAGAGAGAGAGAGAGAGGGGGAGAGAAAGCCAGGAAAGTTTGTCATGGAGCGCAAAGAAAACTGACAGGGCAGACCTAGAAATACCACCTGTGAGGAGCCAATCAGAGAGTCATGAAATAAGATGACAGCTGTGTTCCACATGATTAGAGCTTGTCAGGTTTGCAAACTTAAAACTCAAACTATGCCAAAGCCGTTGCTTACTGTAGCAGTATTTAGGCATGTGATCCAGACATGTTCATAGATGACAAATCTGAAATCTTGTTTTTTTGATTCCATTCCCGTCTTTCAATTAATAAGAAGTGTCAGAAACCCAAAAATAAAATCCTTGTATACTAATTAGAAAACCTGAAATCTATACAGCCCTGGAATAATATTGTTATGCAGGACATTTTCATGTCACAATCATATATTGGATAGATTATAACAATTGATTTTCAAAAATGGGAATACTATTTATTTACTTTCATCACAATATATAAAACATAGGTCTGAATTTAAATAATTTCACTACGTTTATTTGAGTGAATGTTGCCATGTTTGTCACATAATTTTTATGATTTTTTTATTTATTAAATTTTTTTATTAGAAATTAGAAAATGTTCATTAAATATACTTATATTAATAATGCATAATTCTATTAATAAATATGCAATTTTTATTAGAAAAACGTTTGTATATAATTCAACACAAATCAGTGATTTTTTTTTTTTGACATAAGTTGCTTTTTGTCTGACCTACACAATATTAAATTCTGTTACATAAACTTATAGAAAGCAGTATGATATTATCAAAATGTCTTAAGATGGTTAAAACAAACAAATTAATTAAAATATATTAAATTAATTTCAGAAGCTACAGTAACTCAATAAGCAACAATAAGACTAACTTTTAGACCACTGTTTATCTTGTTAAATTATTGTCATTTTGTAAAATATAATAATAATAATAATAATGCCTTTATTTAATTTACTATTTTTTTAAGTAACCTTGCTCTAGAATACCCTTATATCTAGAAAGAAACATGCGCTTCTGCATAACAGGAAGAACCCACCTACAACCGACTGGATAAGAAAAACAATCATGCAAAACAATCATGCAGAGTGATCACAGACGACTGGATCAGGCATGATTTTGAGGAAAACAGAAAAGAATAAAAAGAATGAGATTAGATGTGCTGACAAATCCGATTGTGCTGACATTTCTTTTTGTAAGTCTGGCTATTTTCCCACCCTAATCTCTCTTAAGTGCACTCTTCACTGGCTGGATTCACAGTGATTCAGGACACGGGGATCAAGCTGACACAATCTGGCAGGATATCTCCAGAACACTGTTACGGATCACCTCTCACAAATTACGGAAGAGTAGATCAATAGCCCAGAACCACAAAAAAAGCTACTTTAATACAAAAGAACAAACTGTGCGAAAGTCACAGCGCCAGAGTGAAAGGGCGTTAGGAGGTGATGCTGAGATCAGGTGATGGCTAAACATGATCTAATCCAATTAGTGACAATTAGTTAAAGGAGAATTACATGTCTGATTATCTAAGTGCATATTTGAGGAGCGCTAAAGGAAAGACTGGAATTAATAGTGTGTCCTGTGGTGCGGCATGTTTCCAAATCAAAAACCCTGCAGGCGGCGATGGAGCCTGATGCTATCAAAGAATGCGCATGCTGGAGATTTTCTTCTCTGGCTTCTGTCCTTTCTGCTATTCTCCAAGCAACCCATCAGAGCCAATCTGCACTGCTGTGGCCTCTTCATGGCAGATTGACTATGTAAATGAGGCCTGTGGAGAGCAGAGGGGCCCCAGAAGAACAGCGAACGGGGCCAGGGACACAATGGACGAGTGGAGAGCAGAACTTTATGAAGGAGACAGATAAAAGTTTGGTGTAGTACCTGAGGCAGGGCCTGGATCACAGTGTCCAGCAGAGCTCGCATTCCCACAGCCATCTTCAGCAGCTTCAGCACTGAAAGAACAGGAGAGAGCGGTTACTTTATATGCATAAAAAGACAATTTAGAATATACAAATATAAATAAAATTCAATTTTAATATTTTAAAATTACATTTTTTGCACTTACTGTACAAAGTGAACTTGTGAAAATAAAAACAACAACGACAAAATCTTTCTGCAAGTTCAAGTCTGTCAAAAGAGTGTAAATTGGCAAGGAATTCACAGATATTACAATTCTGATTAATACTGATAAACTAATAATTGTTTTCATTGGATGGCCAACATTTGGCCAATATAAAATTCATATCACCTTTTTATAAACTAAAAATAATAATAATTTAATAAAAATATTTAACCTTCCATTTAAATGCTAAGAGGAAATTAGTAAGCATCACAACATTTTTATGTACATTACGATTAATGAATATTAATTTTAAAGATCAGCTAAAATAGCTATATTTTACTATTAAGGCTTTAAATTAATAACATTGCCTGAGATGACAGAAAAATACAATTCCAAATATTAAAAGACAGAAAATAAGAGGGTTAGTAAAATACACACACTATTAAAAATATATATATTTTTAATATTAATTTTTACTAATTTGAAATGAATATTTCAATTTGAAAACGAAATATTTTAATATGGAATATATTTTTAAAATGTAATTTATTCCTGTAATGCCTCATTCCTCCAGTGTTCAGTGTCACATGATCCTTCAAAAATCATTATATTATGCTTATTTGGTGTTTTAAAAATATGTCTTATCTGTGATACAAACAATTACACAATTATTTTAAATAGAAACCTTGTGTAACATTATACGTATCATTACTTTTACTTTTTGTCAGTTCAATTAGCTGAAAGTACTAACGTCTTTCCAAAAAAATAAAGTAAATAAATAAAAAAAATTCATGTATTACAAATAGGAGTAAAACTAATTTACACTTCTAATATCAACAAAGTGGTCTTTGAGAAAAAAAATGGCTTAAACTGACTCAACCTTTTAATGGAAAAGACTGCAAAAATATGCACACAGCAGACGTACTGTTTCTTTAAAAGGTGGCCAGTGGAAACTAATTCTCATGTAATTTTCACAGTGGTCAGATCACAGAGCATGTTATTATTGGGGTCGTGCACTACACACACGAAGCTTTAATGATGTTGATGACAAGGCCGTTCAGCCATAGAAGAGACGCCGCTGTGGAGGTTTGGTTAATTGCAATCATGGCCATAAGTGGATGATGCCTTTGACTTTCATTACGGGAATGTCTGAATGAGTCCAGGAAGAAATAGGCTGCGTATGCGTACACACACACTCACACAACCTGGAGAGGACACAGATATCTCAGCAGGTGTGTGTTGCTTGGCCATCTCTGTTGAGGGAATAATCAATAAAGACTCACCCAGCAGCTCTTTCATTAGAGGAAGAATAATCGTTCCAAGTAGACAAGCACCCCAGATTCCCACACTGTGTGTGTTGTGAGCGTATACACTTGTGTGTGTGTGTGTGTGTAAGAAATAAGTAGAGTGGCTGTGTGAACTGAATTTCTCATTACAGCCATCTGGACTCTTTCTACACAGACTACGGCTTCTGCTGAGCAGTCTGTGAAACAACAGAGATCCCGAGGGTGACATACACAACCAGGTCCGATCTACTGAGCCTAACAGGCAGAGGAGTGTAAACTTTTGCAAGAAAGAAAAATGGACCATGGTGGTACGGAAGATAAGAGGGCAGAGAATACAAACCACGAGCTATCCGCAGCACCCTCATGATGCGAATGATGGTGGGGTTGATAGGAAGGGAAGCGTTGACCTCGATTTCTTCCAGTGTTATGCCCATGATGGACAACAGAACAATTGCAAGATCTAACTGGTTCCACCTGTGTAAAAGACATTTACTGCATTAATTGTAAATAGTAATGAAATATTAATTATAATAATAAATAAAAGAGAGTAATGTCAAGTATTGTCAATGTCAATACTTCAAGTCATGTCAGGATGATCTCATTTATAAGATGTACTCACATGATTGTCATATTTATTTGGAATAAAAAAATATATAAACATTGTAATTTATTAGTAGTATTAGAAGTATTTTAATTTTTTATGCAGATGTTATAACATATTTCAATTGAATTCGTCGATACCAGATTAAATTAAATTACATCAAATTATCAATTTTAATGTAATAAGACAAATTGTTAATGTTTTAATTTACTCTAAATTAAACAGATTTTTTTTTAATCCAAAAAAATATATTTTGTATACATTCACCATATTATTGATGAACAGACTGAGAGAAAATCTCACATTTACCTGGTTTATGATGCAAAATTACATTATTCATAATTGTCTACTGTTAAGTGCATCCTTTATTTGTTGTACCATCTTTCTTTGCCAATAAGAGAATGAAATATGAAATTGTTCAATGTGCTAATTTTCAAATTCACTTCAATATCACAGTATGATTTCTTTAATTTTACATCTTCAAAGGACTTGAAGGTGGCGTATTCTTAAAAAATACACCAGGCAAAGTGTGCAACGCAATTACAAAAATGGAAAGCGATGAAAATTTCATTTTGTGCAAACAACCCTCATTTGACCCCGGATGTTACTTCTCTTTTCCAGCAGTCTTCTCAGCATGTTCACTGTCTAAATATGGCTTCAAACTTTGCAGCTAACTTTAAATAACTCCCCCTGGGGGTCATATATAACACTGTCATGGGTGAGGTAGAGCCTAGAGCCTGTTTAAGGACACCTCAATTTTCTGGGGCCTGCAGCCACGAGAGGTGTTTCATTAGATATGTTGGGAAATTTAAGTCAAATGATTAACACAAAGCATTTCTACATTTTTCCCACCAGTTTCTCTCGCTAAGGGGCTCAGTGATCAAAGTGTACTTCCATCCTCCATCTCTATGGACTTAGAGTGTGTTGCATGAAAGAGCTGATAAAAGAAATAGTAGGCCATTTCTAATGTTGTAAATCAATAAAGCTCTTAAACCTTTACCTCCTGAACAGCATGTTCTGAAATCTCTAACAGTAGTTTCAGCTCAAGGGAGGGCCTTTGGTGAAAGATTTGTTTTAAAATCATATCAATTACGTTGTGTCAAAGTTCTCATTAGTATGCAAATAGCTGCTTTACATTTCCCTACACATGGATTAAGGATCTGGGAATACATTGAGATGATATGCTCTTTATTACGCAAGTGAAACAAAAAGCTCATTACACGAGAACTTCTAATGGCCTATCAACTTCAGTAATTCCCATATTGATTTTTCTCTATATATGAAACATGTGTGGTCAATATAATATTAATATTAATATACTATAAGCCCTCTCATTGTTTAAGCCTCAGAGAGTCTGAATTTGGATACTCAAGAGGGGTTTCTTTTACCAAAACCACAAGTGATATAAATTCGGTTCTAGCTTTTCACCACAGACGCCAGTGCATTCAGCTCTCATTGTGCTTCTGACAGTCTGAGGCAAACCAAGGAATCTCAAAGCTGTGATATCATTTCAAGAGATGTGGCTTCAGGAATATTAAGAAGCCCTATTACACACACACACACACACAAAATTCACTGATAGGGATATTGGACTTCCATGGAAACAGATTTACTGTAAATATGATTTGGTTAGAATCAACTACCTCAAATGTAAGTTTTGAGAAGGTTACATCTACTACCTGTCCTTGAAGAAGCGGCGAAATCCAAAGGCAACAAGTTTGAAGACGGACTCTAAGACAAATATGATTGTGAAAATGTAGTTGCAAATCTTCAGAGCTTCATCCAGAACCTGTTAAAACACAAATGATAATGTGATAGTGAAAGTGCAGAGGCAACAAAGCTTCAAACAGGAAATAAATAGACTAATACACAAACTGTAGGCTGCATGAAGTCATTTCATTACCAATATGCAGAAAAGATGATTAATTATCAAAGGAGCCCAAAAGAAACAACAATCATTAGCTGGCATCTTCAGGGTCCGATAGTCACTTGACATTTCCAGGAGTCTGGCCTCTCCTCTGTCCACCACAGAGTAATTAAGGCCAGGCTAAGTGTGACGATGCACCAGAAAATCAATTGATTCTGTTCACAGAATGAGCGTGTAAGCGGTCAAAGCCTGACAATCCCCTTTGCTCCACTTCCTCCAACATTCTGCCGGCTACCGGGGCTCTAATTAAAGCAGACTGCTATTTATAGCCACAGGTGAGGTCACGGACCTCCATTAACGATGGGTGAAAACCCTGGGAAACATAGCAACAGAGTTGTCTAATAGGAATAGTAAACACCAATTCTGATTTGAGAAAAGATACGCCATAAATGATAAAGAAATAACTTTTTTATAGGGAAAAAAAATGTTATAAAATATTGAAAAGTCCAATGTTAATTAAGTCAAATAGATAAAAAATAAAATAATCGTAATAATAATTTAAAACCCCACAAAGTTATCTTTTCAACTTATTTTGTGCTCTATAAAAATAAATGAACACATACATTACTCTAATTTTTTTTTTTTTAACTACCTACCTTTTAAAAGAACCACAAAAGCACTTAAATTGAATGTATAGAGGTCTTTTACGATCAAAACTGACCTTTGTCATAAAAAAGCACTTCAGAAGAACATATTACACCCCCCAAATGATTTACAAAAATGCAATCTAAACTCCCAGAGCATATCTGCTAACTCGTGTTATTGTTTTAGTCTGCTACTGAATATTCATGAATTGTCTCTACAGTGTTATGCCGTGGGAAAAGACAGATGAGGGAATATGCATAAATTTCAGCACATACACTACAGTGCAGTTTATTTTGGTGAAGCATTACCCTCGTAAGGCTTCTTTAGACACAGGCAGTGGTACAAAATGTCCTGGAGCAGCACAATGAAAGTGCAAATAAGTATAATAATATAAAGATTAAGA
The DNA here is from genome assembly GCA_032359435.1 of Enteromius unitaeniatus. Taxonomy (NCBI): domain Eukaryota; kingdom Metazoa; phylum Chordata; class Actinopteri; order Cypriniformes; family Cyprinidae; genus Enteromius; species Enteromius unitaeniatus. The sequence continues at coordinate 10,399,663 of JAUMHI010000053.1, read as the reverse complement.
TTATATACTTACTGCTATGATATAAATTAAAATGCGGGACAGCAAAAAGAGTACATAAACATCAGCTGCCTAATCAGCAAATATTATGCAGAGCAATAAAATGAGATAGCAGTGAGTTGAACTTAGAGTAACATTGTTTACAGTTACAGTACATAACCAGCGAGTTCATTTCCTTAATGGAATATCAACAAATGCAAGCACTCTCGCTACTGGCATTCCAAGAAGTACCTTGGGCTGTTGGTAGTGCTCCATGGACATGGTGATAACATTGAGCCCGATGACAATTGTGATGAACAGGTCCAGATAGTGGCTGGTGCACATCTTGTGGATGAGAAGCCGTGTAGGTGAGTAATCAGAGTAATATGGTTTGCTCTGGGCTTCTAAAGAACCATGGGAACAGGGAGGAATCATGAAATAACAGCACTGAAACTAACATTGTTTTGTACACACTCATGCCCACACTGAGAAAAGAGGGGTAGAGGGAAAGAACCAGTGGGAAAGAGAAGAAAAGAGATACAGTAGATCATACTATATGTCTATAAGTTCATCCTCATGTTGCTCCAAACCTGTTTGACATTATTCCTTCTGTGGAACACAAAAGAAGAGATCAAAGGGCTGTACTGGCCACTGTTTTTCCCATGAATTACAAATTAGTTTTTATATTCCTTAAAAATGTCTTTAAATGGTTTAAAATATCACTTGTGTTTAAAATCTTTGAAGCCTTATGATTGGTTTGTGAGGAATAAGCGAATTGGTGTTAATCACTGGAACCAAATCAATGAGTTACACTTGAGAACCTGTTCAGTTCAATTTTGCAAAACAATTATTCGTTTTATGAACTGGATCATTCATAATCTTCACCAAATCTTAACTTTTCAGCAGTAATAACAAATCCAGTAAGTCAATGTTATTCATTGCCACTGTATCAAGTCAGTGAGTTGAACTTGAAAACTGTATCAATCCAATTTGTGAAATAATCATTTATATTAGTTTTATGATCCAGATCAACCATTGATTTGACCCAAAATGACGATTCATTTACAAATGCTAACTTTACAGCAAGTAGCATAACAAACTGTGAGTCATCAAGTCAGTGAGTTAAACTGACTTAATGAGAGGAATCATTTAGATGAGTTTTACAAATCTAAACTTTTCATTGAGGAACAACATACATGCATCCTGTTTCTCACTCAAAGCTATTGTATGACTTCATATGACCTGCTAAAGCTGTATGGACCACTTTTATGATACTTTGGTACCAGTGCTTTTGATGAGCTTGAAAGCAAAACAGCCTTTAAAATGTCTCAGTTTGAATAGCACAGAAGAAAGTCATATGGGTTTTGAACTAAATGAGGCTGAGCAAGTGAAATAATTTTCATTTTCGTGTGAACTGTGATTCTGTTTCTGTGGTCTGTCCCAAATATCAGATCAAAGGCAGAGGATGCCTGAGATCTGCTCACTCACAGACACCTCAACAAAACAAGTTGTCCTACTGTCATGGATTTTCTAACGAGATTCCCTGAAACACAAAAGCAACTCCATTCTGTTTGGATGGACTTGCACATATGCTAGTATTGCTGATCCATTTCTATTCTTTGTGATTTCTCTCTGTTGTTCGCTGAGGATGGAGAGGACAGGAGAGATGGCAGAGCAGCGGGGGGCCGGGGGGCTTATCATCTCAACACACAGGCAGAGCTGTGAGCGGCAGCTGTGTTCCCTGTGGTCCTGTCAGCCCATTAGGCAGGCTTTTTCTGGCACCAGCCACTGGACCAAAGGAACAGGTGCTGCATTCAACCTTTCCTGTTTTATACATATTGGTGCTACATCAGCAGTATTTGTTTAATCACATGGCTGCTTCCCACTGGATAGTCAATTTGAGTATGACTCATCTAGACCATGTCCAAATTATTTGCCTGTTAAGAGTGATGTGAGTAATGTTTTGGTCATCTCAGTTTAACATATAGAGATTCTATACATAAACCACTGTCTGTGTTAATGTTCTTTGTAGTGTTAAGGACCAGTCAACATTATTTATTCTATCATTTATTTATAAACTATGATAGTATTTATTAGGGTTATGAATTTAATTAGTTTTTAATTTAAGATTTAACCATTTTATGTGTTTCTGTCAATTGTCTTATCTTTAATATTTATGTTAATTTTAGTTTTAGTAATTTTAGAACTTGAAAATAATATTGTGTATTACAGATACAGTAGTTGCCAAAGCAATATATCACATTTTAATTTTAATAAGTTTCTCATTGAATATTCATATGTTTTAGCTTTACTTCAAACAAAAAAAATATTTGTTAATAGTTTTAGTTAAAAATAGCAGAACCGGGAAATTTCTGCAGATTACAGCAAGTGAGACTTTGATTCATTCATTCTGCTCAAAGGTGCTGATTCATTCAAGTATGTAGCAAGTATGATGAACTGTACTGCCAATTAAAAATATGAGAAAAATAGATGGAGTAGTACACTTATATGCTATTTCAAATTCACCATGTGTTTGTATGAGTGTCACTGAATCACTGACTTGACAGATTTGATTCGAAAACACTGGACAAAATGCAACTAGTTTTGCTTGGAGACACTCCGTTGTTTAAATTACTTTGTTAAAACAACAAAGTATTTAGAAATATTGTCTTAAGTGTAAGTTACTTGATATTCACTTGTTTATTTAAAGTATAAAAGCAATATGTTGTTCGTGTGATACACTACAGGTTAGATTTCTTAAATATGAATATGACGTATCTGGGGTCACTCTAGTGTGAGTTCTCAGGATGAGATGCCAGTAAAAGTGGTTCTGGGGTTAATTACCGAAGGAATCTTCTAGCCCATCTGGCTTTAATTCCGCTAATAAAAGCCATGCTCCTGATGTTTTTAAATGTGCTGACTCAACATTACCTTTGCTTAATAATGTACAATTTATGAATCCTAAACCTCCAGACTTGGCTAAACTTTGCCATTTTGGTTGCTATTTATTTATTTACCTTATTTATTGTTACTTTTTTATGACTCCTAGGATCTAACAAAATGTGAGATGAGGTAAATGTTCTGTTCTTTAACCCATGTGTTACTGGGCCCGAAAGATGCTGTGCTGACTGCCCCAGTTTCAGAAGTTTTCAATTACGGTGGACAGTTGGGATGGGAACAGGTGTATGCTCACAGCCTGGTTTTACAGTAGACAGGTCAGCTCCCACAGGACATCCCCACTCATCAGCTTCCCTCCTACCCTCTGTAGTGAGACGCTCTCCCTTTATGCACTTTCATTCAAAAAAGCTCAAAAACCAAACTCAATTTTGATTGGCTCACATTGCTTATTCCAATCCTGCTAAATTATAACACTAATAAATCAGTGACAGAGGGAAAGCGGTCTCCCTAACCTGATGTTTATATCTAATGAGTACTGCACTGAGTTTAATGAAAGAGCTTCATATCAGACGTGCCCCAACGAAAAAAAAACTGAAGAAAAAAAAAAAGTGAGAAAGTAAAGTTTTTGGCATCCTATTTACAGAAAATGGATTGAACTTTTGTTTCCTATTGGCAGCAGTGCCTGTCTGATGTCATGCCATTGTAACGAGTCCAGCTAACTTCCACATCAGCCAAATCAGCTTAAACAGAATTTAAAGTGAGGGAAAATGGATTGAAACTATTTTTATCCAATGCGAGAAGAATGAAATAGCGGTGGAGAATGTGGATCTTGGACCTCTCCATCTCTGTCTCTATTTTTGTGGCACAAGCTAATGATACCATGACTATGATTTAATGAGACATTCTTTGCTTAGATGGCAATTTTAGCCCGTTCCAAGTCCATCTATGAATACATTTGAGAACAACGGCCCGATTATTGGGTGAATCAATTGAAGGTTTTGGGCTGAGTGATACCACATATGAATATAGCCACAAAACGCTGGTCACCCACCAGTCTTGGACACGCTAGCTGTAAAAACTCAATGCAATACCCATCAGCCTCCAAAAACAAGGGTACGACAACAAATCTCTTGGCGTTTTCGTCCCACTGAGACTTCATGCTGGTCGTGATGCTTTTGATTCTGGCTTTGCCGCAGCTCACGTGCACTTGGAGGAAAAAAGCTCTTTAAAGAAACTTTAAATTTAGGAACTCTGGACCCCATACAATTCAAAAATCTAAAAGTATACTATGAATAGATCCACTGCGAACAAATATAAGATGTTGAAATATACCAATAAGCAAGAAACCCCATTTATTTATCTTTGGGTAAATATCTAACCCATCTAACTATCTTTTAGGAGGTCCACAGTCCTTTCAGGAAACATTTTAACAGTGCATAAAAGAGAAGAGAAAAGATATGGAAGGTTTCGATCCAAGAAATAAACAATATAGCAGCTACTAGTCAGTTGGGAAATACAGACAATCTCTGATCCATTATATATAATTTTCAACACCATAAACTATAGCAAAATGGTTCATAAATTTTAAGGGCCTGAAGGTGGACATTACTTATGTTCTAAAGACTGATGTAGCCTTATAAAGTGATATTTGCAACTACAGCACTGAGCAATGTGTTCGGGAAAGATCTGTCCATTATGCAGACTTCATGAGTCACGTGGGGTAAAAGTCATGAGCACTGGGAAATTTTGGGCAGTGGGAGGACTAGACTGTTGTTTAAATTAGGAGCCAGAGAAAATTCTAAAGCCTGCATGGCAAAATGTCAGACAAAAATAGAAAGGGGGAAAAGCAGAGATGATAAAAACAGCCATCTGAAAGGCAAGGTAGCAAATTGCAGTTTCATTTGTTTTACGCTGAATGGTTTTTAATTGAGGCTGGTTTTACCCCCCTGAAGTGCATGGTCAATGAGTTGCTCCTAAACTAATTAGTCGATGTCTGCTGGACATACTGCTGATGCACCCCAATGCAAAAATTGGTTTGGCAGAGACCCTGCAATTGTTCACTTTTTATTTGGCACAATATGCCAGCACACACCGAGTCAAAAACAACAGGAAATGACAGGCTAAATGCCTGCTTAAAACAGGCAAAAGAGTGAAAAATAAAAAGGAAAAGGAGAAATTGAAGGCAAATGACAATTATTAGAAATCTAAGAAATCTTCAATAATGGGAGGCCATGATAAAGACAACACATGTACACTAACACTGACAAACATAAACTGTAGGATAGATTAGGGTGAGAAAAACACAGACACACATAATATATCATGCTGGCAGACGTGGCAGACAAACCACACTCTCTTTCTGAGTCTGACTTGAGCAAGATGGCCGTTTGAGATGGAGGCTGAATGGCAGAGGCTGGTGGATGGGCAACGGTGATGATGTGCAGAGAGCCGCAAGAGTGATGTCATATTATATTACTCAACATGGGAGGTTAGTTAGAGTGCCTGATATATCTGGCAATTCAAAAACAATGAACGTGTCACATCCGAGGTTGTGTGTTTGGTACGTGACAGTGAGTCAACCCTTGTTTATAACAGCAAAAAGGAAAAATAACCCAATCCTTTTTATCGCAGAACCACCAAATGCAAACACTGTGACTACACAAAAAGAAAAAGAAAATCTTACTTTTATCACATGTGATATATATCACAGCTTGTGTCACACTCTATCTACTTAGGATGAACGTTTATGATATTGCCATGGGTAAGAAACTAACAAGTAACACAAAATAGTGTAGCTTTTCCACTAACATGCAATATTTTGTGACAAACACTGTTTAGTGTCACATTGTATTGCACACATCACTTTACAGCCCAACACAATACTAAAATGCACTTTTCAACACGCTCAGAAATAAAGGTACAAAAGCTGTCACTGGGATGGCACTTATTTAAAAGGGACTTGTTTGTACCAAAAGGGTGCATTTTGGTACCTTAAAAGGTACGTATTAGTACTTAAATTGTACATATTTGAACCTAATATGTACAAAAGTGACAGCTTTGGTACCTTTATTTCTGAGAGTGTATGATGTTTATCTTTTTTATATATCACTGATTCATTTAAGTGTACGTATTCGTACCGTAAAGCAACTGGATTAAAAATGAAGCTGTTAATATAAATCTTAATTTAAAGTGTCCCAAGTCATTTCAAGTAGATGTCAACATGAAACCTTAGCGCACTGTACATCCATTTGTTGGTCTTTTCGCAATGGTCTGAATGAAAATGCTAATTCATTCTTTGCCACTAGGTGCCCTTTTGGGTTTCCCCGGTAACAATACAGGCATGATTTAAATGAAAGTCAGACCAATCACAACAGATTAGCGTCATGCAGTGGAGGGGTTTGGAATAAAACTAATAATTAAACAAATTGTTTAGGGTTGTTGAGTAAATAAGGTAAAAATAAATGCATATTATAAGACAAAGTGTTTTTTGACCTTGCATAGATGTCAAGCTCGCAAACCAAAATATGAACCTTCCATTACTCATAATAGGGGCACTTTAATATTTAACAGTGTATTTTCATAAAAAGAGATACTGGAATATGCAGTTTCGAAATAGCTTCCCCAAAACTACTCTGCTTTGATAAGCCACTTTCGATAAAATCATCTGCTAAATGTATAAATCTGACAATGTGTTTATGGGATAGTTCCCCAAAAATGAAAATTCTGTCATTCACTCACCCATAATACAACCGTTCATCTTCGGAACACAAATTAAGATACTTTTGATAAATTCTGAGGGAATAAAAAAAAAAACCTGCAAAGAAAAATAACTTTATTCAACAATTAGTCTCTTCAATGTCACCCTGGCACCATTTTGGAGAGTATCCACCGAATGTAAAAAAATGATGTTGTTCTGTGTCAGCAGCGCCACATGGGTTTCTATGTTGTTTGCGCTTTGATCTGAATGAAAGCAACATATCCGCATGACTCAGCTGACACAGAACAGCATACACTCTTTAAGTTCAGTTTTTCACAGCATACGTTATGTACGCATGCGATACTCTCCCATATGGAGCCAGGGTGACGTGGTGGAGATGGATTGATGAAAAAAGTTTTTTTTCTTTGCACACAAAAACTACATTTCTGGACCTTGATGGTGGTAATTACATTGATGTCTATGGGAGGATTAAAGAGCTCTCAGAATGAATCAAAATGTATTAATATGTGTTCTGAAGATTAACTTATGGGTTTGGAATGACATGTAGGTGAGTAATTAACGACAAAAATTCAATTTGGGGTGAAATTGCCAGATTTCTCTATCCAAAATCTTTCGTCCAATTGCCCCTTCACAAAAACTTGCTATGTCTGACAAACAATGCAGGTCTCACACTACACACGTCTGATTTGTTTGTTGGACAAGATGATAGATTCAGATTTATAATTAGTCAAGTCACCTGTCAATCAATCTCTTGGTAAATTGCATGGATTCCTAAGAAAATTATTGTTTCTCCTATGAAAATTTGCAGAACAATGATAAACATGTCTGCAACCTTACTGCTTCTGATAAAACTATCAAAATCTTCTAGAACACTCACATAATCATCATCATATAATCACTCCATCAACACATATATTTTTGAAACACAAATTACTTGTACTGCTCAAGCCGTGCTACTCCAGCAGAATATCTTTACCTCTTCCCCTGTTATTTTCTTTCTATAGCTCGCATGGCTTGCTTAACCACCCAGACAGTGTTACATCCCTCTCTCGGCTGGTATTTGTCAAGCCTCCACTCCCACAACTTGACAAACAAGCCAGCCGTATCAGTACACAACTCTGAGAGGTTACAAAAAGATCATGTAGCACCAAGAGGTTACAACAACTCTCTTGCAGAAGAGACTTTTAACTCCGTTCTCTATCTATTCACTTAATAAAACCTAATCCCTACTGAATGAACCATGAAGACCCATAAAGAGATTAGGTGCACTTCCTGCCAAAAGGCATGAGTGTGCTGAAATGTAGGACACTGAGTGCATTTTAAAACAGAATCAAACTTTAAGTTGGATGTTTCTTGTACCCTTACAAGAGATAGCAGAATATTTCAGTTACATGAGTAGTTTTTATTTATATACAGTACATTTTAAGATGGCAAAAACCTACCCATGCATTTCCTATTCACAAACTACATAAAGCATGTGTTATATCCAACTGCGACTCTACACTAACTATCTAGAGGTAAAGGATGATATCCTGACATACAGTATATCGGAGCAAAAGTAACTCTTTCAGCTGAAAACTTTATGCCATCTGTTCAATTTGGGGGGCTGTTGCTTGCCCAAGTTACATAAAGAAGACTTTGAGTCATTTTCACTTGCAGTAGGAAGAAAGGAAATGGTGTTTGGAGCTGCCAGGCTTACATAAGCGACCATGCTGCCTTCTGCTGCCAAGAGTGGAGGTTACACGACACTTAGTAATTTAATTTTCTCCCTCCGTCACTCACCGTCTCATCGCTCCCCCAGTAACAGCCGAGAGACTACTGTATATTCTTGCCTGCTAGAGATTAAAGGAAAGATTGTGGGTCATCTCCAGTTATACATGGGTGAATAATGACAAATGAAATAAATGCTGACATCATATTCTTCGTTAAGGCGTATATGCTATCAGGGACTAGTTTCTCAGTTCAACTGATTCTGTGCATGGAACCCAATGAATATGCCTGCAGAACCATAGAATTAGAATGTTCAACATTTATAAGGTTCTACACATCCCAGTTCATAAATGACATGTTTTAACGAATCTGATTGTGCTTTAAGCTATGAATAAGAATGTAGTAGTTTTCTCTGTTTAATACAGTTTTAATGTTTAAATACATTTAGCAGATCTGAAAGATGTCAGGGTCATTCTCCAAAAAATAAAGGAAACTAATAATACCGTCATATAATATGCAACTTTTGACATTAACAGTAAATTTATTCATTTTAAGTTAAGCCGCAAAAACAAAGTAAATAATACCAATATTTAAAGATATTATTTCTTATTTCAAGTAATTATTACTTAAAATCCTATGGTGTTTTGTCTTGTCACTCTTGGCTTGCTCACTGGGGGGTTGTCTAGCACTGCTTTCCTTTGTTCTGTAAAGCTTCCCGGGAACAATATGCATTAAACAAACCCCTTTGCAAATGAACTAAATTAAATATTTAAAAGTAAAGCGTAAGAAGAATCCATCCTTCAGCATTTAGTGATTTTACCCATAATTTACCTTTCAATTATTATGTTCTTTACAGTATAATTAGTGTCTTTTCATGATACATTATTATTTTATCATGTAAAAGAGGGGTACTCTCATAAACGTTCACTGAAGTGACATGGAAAAGAATAAATTGTTCATTAAAGTCGTTATTTTGTTTTCTTTGCACACAAAAGACACTGATGTCACATGGACTATTTTAACAATGTCCTAACAACCTTTCTGGGCCTTGAATTGAGTTGCGTTACCGTCTATGCATCAACGTGTTTGAAAAATATCCTAATGTGTGTCAATGTGACAGAATTTTCCTTTTTGGGTAAACTATCCCTTTAAAAAATGGAAAAAATGGAAAAATAAGGTCACTTAACAAATATATACCATCAGCTTTTTTCTTTTGAGAGTTTATGCTTTCTGTTTATGCTTATCAAGGAGACACTACAGTATCCTGATTTTGAATGGATGATTTAAAATGCTAACATTCCTCGATTGTAGCAGGATAGGAATTATTACTACGCTGCAGCCTGAAAGAACTTATACTTGTAATTCAGATATGCTACATAATCAGGGACACCTCCAAATGATATGCCTTGTTAATACAATGTGCCCGGGCAAACTGCTGGCAGGACACATTTCTGAAGAGGCACCTCAGAGAAGGGCTAATAAATGGTGACTGGGGGAGGACACAGGTAGAGGAGAGGCAGATGGTTTCAGCCCTACTGCAGCGTGATATGATTAACCAGCCCTTTGATCCCACACGCGAGCATACAGCAGCGACGGCAGTCCAACAAGAGGGGATCTGAAGCTAATCAAGAGAGACAGACTGACGGGGGCTAACACCCCCACCTCTCCTAAACACAAACCCAAAACAGAATGATAAAATATGCTGAGGCTCTGTAACTGGAACGTCAACTAATTAACACATTGTCTTCTAATTAGGAGGAAAATGGTGCCTTTCATTTTTTAATCCCAAGTGCGATGACATAACTCAATCATAATGTGAACAATTTTAACGTGAGCAACTGTGTGCTTAAAACGTGGAAAAGTGTGATCATTCATTTACTCCAGACAGCATACGCTCATATAATCAACGGTTATACCTACCAGGCTAATCTGTAGAGCTCTCATGTTAGAATATGTAGCATATACAGCTTTATAAACAATATACCAAACACATTAAAAGTGTTTTCAATGTGTTTTTGTTATCTTTTTCGTGTCTAAAATACTAAATTTTTACACATTATTATTTGCAGATGTATAATAATTATCACATCAGTAGATTTATAGGTAGTCTCCATAAAACACTGGTGATAAAAAAAAATAAAATAAAAAAATTGAAGGGTTTTAAAATGCATAATTGAGAAAGAGGTTTTGAAAGACCGTAAGGGAACGGGGGCAGAGAAACAAAAGAAAGTTGGAAAGAGAGGGAAAGATAGAGAGATTGGGAAATAAAGAGAGGCAGAGAGTAGAAAAGGAAAGGGGTTCATGAGGGAGCTCTTGTTCACAGAGGCAGAACACAGACAGAAGCGAAGAGATAAGAGACTTTCAGCAACTCCGAGAGCAACACGGGTAAACATGTTCTATGCACAAAAATATTCTGCTTTTTGTGTTATATAACTTTTTTTTTTTTTTTTTTAAAGAACTGTCATAGGCGCTTGTTTCTGTACAGCAGAGCAAACTAGGATGGTAGGGGACCTCAAAAAATCTTTTTTAAAATTAAAAAAAAAATCTAATACAATTATATTTTATTCAGGTTTCCCATGGCTAAAACTAGAGCTGCAACATTTAACTGATAATATCTAAATAGCATATTTTTTTTGTATTATTAGAAACTTTACTGTTGCTTTTAAACAATTGCGATCAAACTATTGAACAACCTTGTACAATTTGTAATGTGTGTACTTGTTATGTTATGCAAAACAGCAAGTCCTAACAGTGAACAAGTGTTCGTATGTCACTACTGCAGTGACAAGACATTAGATTTAGGTGTAAAATTGGCTTTTATTGAAATATGAAAATGTTTTTTTTATATAAATAACCATTTTATAAACTTTACATTTTAAACGATTTTGGACCATACTGTAAATCATCATACAGTAAATTATATAGACCTGAATCTCTACATTACTGAATTGCTCAGTCAGAAATAATCAAAATACAGTAGCTGTCAGCTGCAGTCCTAGCTTACACATTCCGATACTTCAAATGTACCAAAACAAATTGTTTATTATACACTCTTATATCCAAAACAAGCCAGCTGTACTCTTATTACGGTATCAAATAAAATCACGTAAAGCAGACCATTATAGCAACATTTTCCTAAGTCAAAGTGGAACAAGTGTGCCATACAAACATTTCAGTCACGCAAGTCACAAATGAGTTTTAAGACATCATGCAGCCTCTGAACAACAGCAAGGTGTGGTGTGGTGTTGAGTTTAGCATGTCAGTAACTTTGAAAACAGTGTTATGGGGCAACATCACACAACGAAGTGAATCACTATGCCACAACACCAAACCGATGAGAAAACTCTGAAGCAGACAGATCGATAAAAGCTAAAGACATTAACAGTGATACTCTTCCCTTCGAACAGTCAGCCACAGTGCGTCACATCGGGGGCAACATTGAGAGATCGGACCTGCCATACCACCAGAGCATTTACTGCAGACTGAGGTGAGTTTATCAAGAACTAGAACCATATTAAAGATAACATTTGCGGGTTTTCTCTCCCTTTCTCTCTCTATCCATCCCCTGTGTGAGCTTGAGGCTGGGCTGGCTGGAGCTGGTGATGAGGTGTGGAAAAACCAGACATATACACACTTCCACAGACAATTCTTGTGTGGTCAGATCAGATCTGATGAAGTGAGAACATGGGCGCTGATGGTGCCTTCCCATTCGGTGTCCCTCTCCCACCCTCATCCCAAAACCACCACCACCACGGTGAACACATAGACATGCCATAAGCAATCTGTACCTTGTGTGTGATCGGGACTGGACCAACTGACACCGGTCAGCATTACATCTAGAAGAACGAAACCATGTTAATCAGGAAGGGCAAGCAAAGAAACCGTCAAAGGAGCTGAAATAGGATGGATTTCAGGGAGAATATGCCGGTGGGCGTTCCAATTATTCTGAGTCCAAAATAACCAAATTGTTATGTGCAAAAAACTAATACTGAATCTATTTATCCCGGCTGTTCGAGCCCTACATTTATCAATCCTAGATTTTTGTTCTTGAAATGGAGGGAAATGTCTGGCAAGCAAAGAACGTTTCACTTTTTTAGTTAATGAAACCAACAAGTTCACCTGAAAGGAACCACAACTTATCCTCTCGAAAAAGTCCACAAAGTCACCTCAGGATATTTAGATATTATGTTCAAAAAGAAGTTTCAAAATATTAATCAGGCTAGGCAAAGCTGACACACGGTTTAATCCCATTTCCACCCCGGAAACCTGACACATCCCGTCAAACATTCACACCTACGGAAAATTAGATCTGTAGCAAAAAAAGAAAAGATTAAGGGAGGTAAAATAAAGCACCTTTTCCTCTCCAGCTAGAACTGATGGCATGATAAAGCGCTATAAAACAAAGGACACACTAATCAGCTAATGCGCAAATAAAATACAGATATTCATGAGGAAAGTATGGTTTGACAATACATTTGGAGAAGGCTAGACTGCACCTTTGAACTGAGATTAAATGATAAAAGTACCAAAAATGAGACTTGCTTTGTTTGCCTTGCATATTTTGACTCAAATTTTAGTTTATAGATCACCTATTTACATCTGTATTTCTCAAGGGCTTTAAAAACAGAAATTCCCATTTTTAATTGTAAAGATCAAACATGCTGGACCAATGTCCAAGCCAATGTCCAAACAAGAGCTATAGCATCCACACGGAGATTCTCAAAGTTGTATTAATCCTAACGGCTTGTGTTGAAAAAAGCAGGCAGTGGAACCAAAAGAGAAGGTCATCAATACCACGCCGTGCATCCTGGGTAGCATCGGAGCAGGCAGCTGATGGTATCCAATTTGAGTGTGACAAGATATTTATTTACTTCTCAGACTGCACTGCCCTACATGCATGAGAGGAGGAGTGTGGGCAGAGCCCTGGGGCAGGGGTCCACCACACACCCTGCTCTCTCAGTAAGCTCACCATGCAAGCCATGGGACATGCTCTAGAGACGTTCCCAGGCAAAAGGGGGGCAAGCCGGGGAGGGGCGGAATCGTAGCTAATTACTGGCCCGAGCATCTCATTCCATACGCCGGTCGCTAATTAGCATCTAATTTAGCACGCGATCAAATAAAAATGATCAAGCAGGACTCAGAAAGGTGTGGAAAGGCTACCGACCAGCTAGCTCCTTCTCCTTACTCCTTCTTTTTTTCTCCATGCGTTTGAGGCGCTTCTCTTCACGCCGTTTGGCTTCTTCGGCTTCCTGGTGCCGCCGGCATTTGTGAAAGTTCTCAACCACCACCCCGACAAACATGTTGAGCACGAAGAAGGCCACGATCAGCAAGAAGGAGATGAAATAGAGCAGCATCCATGGGTTGTAATTCATGACGGGCTACAACACAGAGAAACACCACACAGATCAATGTACAGACTTCACACTAATGTTTAGGCTAATTAGGATTTGTTTTTTAGCTAAAATTTTATTTAGTGAATTAGAATTGAATTGAATTAAAAATATATTATAAATATAATATTTAATATATAAATAGCCCTGTCAAATGATTAATCTGTGTGTGTGCTGTATATATACATATATATATATATATATATATATACATGTATATCATTAAAATGTGTTATGTTTACGTTTATTATATATATTTTATGAATATATACATATATAAATATATACACCTAAATGCATTCTCAATGTAAATATGCTCAAAATATATGCTGTGTGTGTGTGTATTTATATATACATAATGAATATACACAATATACACACACATATGATTAATCATTTGACAGCACATAATATAATATATCAACACAAACAAAAATAAAAATTACAGAAACCAACATACAGTATATAAAAAGTTAGCAGCCATCATATACAATTAAACATTATTAGTTAATTTTATTACTGTTATTACTTTAGCAACATATATTTATTATAGCAAGGGGGAAAATTATATATATATATATATATATATACACACAGTATATACAAACATAATTTTAATTATATAATTTCATTTTTCGCATTTTTTAGAGCAAGGAAAAATATGTGTTTTGTATAACAAATATATTGTTATTATTTTGTATAACAAAATAAAATATAATTTTATATTACCAAAAAAATTGTAAAAACCAATATATCCGTTGCTGAGTCAGGTCCCCAGGAGTAGGTTACAGCCATGTTCAAGATTATGATGATGGAGAATTGGGATATCAATAACATTTCAGTTCAAAGGTCTATACTACTGGGCACCTGAAAGATGCCTGACTCTAGGCTAGATTAAATGTTCTGTGTGCAATGGTGAGGCACAGGCCACACGCCATGAATCTGAAGAAGAGATATCTTATCCAATTCAAACACATAAAGGCCTTGGCTAGGACAAGGTCTGGGCTCTGTAAAATAGGGCTGAATAATTTCAGGAGGCTACAGCCAGACAAAAGGCACAGAGACTTCCTTTTCAGGCAAAAAATCCTATATTTCATTACTCAAAAATTAATTCAAAATGATAAAAAAAAATTCAAACTGTATTTAAAAAAAAAAAGACATTTGGAGGAAGAGTGTAAAATAAGTCACTTTAAAGAGATCTTTTGAATGAACAGTAAGGAGCTTTACAGAAGAACCGATGAATAGAAAAGCAGTTCCCTTTCAGTCAAGTTCACTTCGACGTTTTTGAAAAAAGGCCAATGAATATTGGCGTGCAATAATCACAGTCAGGTGCATCTTATCACAGCATGAGTATAAGAGGGCACGGCTGGATTGTACTTGCAGCGTTTCGCTTCGGAGCACTCGTCTGAGCATTGCATGCTGAGTCTGCTAAGAAGAGAATCTTGGATTAAAGAGTTCCTGCGGAGTTCATGCTCTCTCGCCGTTCTCAACCTTAACTGGGCAGTTGACTATGGACCCTGCGAGATTGGTAGCCTTTATCAGGGCTTGAGCAAGCCAATCTTTTGCTCGCCAGTGAGAGACCTCTTATTGAGTGCACGCAGTGCCGCGAAGAGGTCCTCCCTGGGCAACCGGGCTGCAAAAAAGAGCAATTTTCAAGCGCGGTTTCATAGCCATTCTCCTAGCTCTTCTGAGTGTGGGAGTTTCCTCACTTCCTCAGACAGGCATGAGCACTGTCTTACGTGCCTGGGCCGGGAGCATGCTGAGGCATCATTTGTGGATGAATCATGCGTTCGTTGCTACATTGAGGTCCCGCCTCTCATTCGTGAGATGGCTCCCTCTGTGTCCTCCCCGTGGTCCGGTGAGCCGTAAAGGTTTTTCCACTACTACTTCGACGAAGCGCTTAGGGGATCTCACGGTTATGGTGCAGAACGTCACACGGGACGAAAACGCTTTGCGGGCTTCGACCGTCACCCGTAGTTCCACCGTGGTGTTTCCTGAGGATGACGCTCCCCTGAATGCCACCGGGCCCAGCGTCTCCTTTGGTGCACCCAAGGATGTTGAGATGTCCCCCGCTGCATCAGAGGGAGAGTCGGGTGCAAAACACTCGCCGGTGTGGGACAGAGGCCATCATCGGTCGCTGCTCCATCCCAGGTGGACGCCAAGCTCTCGGCTATGCTTCTCTGAGCCGCCAAGGCAATTGGGTTTGAGGTGCCATGTGCGACCCCATCTGATTCTTGGTTCCGAGGCCTTGTCGTGTCCCCCCTCAGTGCCTTTCTTCCCGGAGGTGCACGATGAGCTGACCAGGTCGTGGTGAGCCCCGTACTTGTCACGCCTGGCCCCCAGCTCCTCTCCCCTCTCCACCCTCGACGGAGGTGCAGCCAGGGGGTACGTTTCGATCCCCTGGTCGAGCACGCTGTGGCGGTGCATCTCTGCCTGTACAGCGCCGCCACTGGTAAGCCGTGCATACCGAGGAAAGCCGTGCATACTGAGTAAGACCTGGTCCGCTCTCGCGGGCCGGGCTTACCACCCCGCTGGACAGGCTGCTACTCCTTGCATGCGATGGCTACACTCCAAGTGCACCAAGCCAAAGCACTTAAACATTTGCACAAGGGTGGATCTGACCAAGGGGTTATGCAGGAACTTTGTGCCTTAACCGACTTCGCTCTCCGGACGACGAAGATTGCCGCACGTGCCAATGGTCAGGTGATGTCCTCTTCAGCGACACTGCCGAGGGCTTTGCCCAGGAGTTCTCGACAGTTAAGCAGCAGACTGAGGCAATAGGTCACATCCTACCACGCAGGGAGTATGCCAAGCCCCCTAGCGCCCCACCTCAGCCTGCTCGTCGCCGAAGGTGTCCCCCCGCAGCACCCAGACCTTCTGATTCCATTCCTGTGTGCAACGGGCAAGCAGCCTCGGGCACCTGGACAGGTGTTCAACTGCAGTGGCATATCAATTGCCTTGAGTTGCTGGCCATGCTTCTGGCCCTTCGTCACTTTCGACCGATGTTGCTCCACAAGCACGTAATCGTCCAGACGGACAACACAGCAGCTGTTGCGTACATCAACCGTCAGGGTGGTCAACACTCCCGCCGCATGTCACACCCACCCGCCATCTGCTCCTGTGGAGTCGCGGCTGAAATCGCTGCGCGCTGTTCATATTCCAGGGACACTCAACCGTCAAACTAACATCATCAGAGAAGTCCTGTTATTTTAGAGGGGATGAGCATTTTCAGATTTGGAGTAAAGATTCCAAAGGCAAATATAAAGTCAAGTCAAGTCAAGTCACTTTTATTTATATAGCGCTTTTAACAATACAGATTGTAGCAAAGCACTGAACATT
>JAUMHI010000053.1:10347523-10382545 GCA_032359435.1 Enteromius unitaeniatus | reverse complement strand
GTGGATGAATTATGCGTCCATTGCGGACGCATGACCATCGCTACATTGAGGTCCCACCTCTCATTCGTGAGACGGCTCCCTCTGCGTCCTCCCCGTGATCCGGGAAGCCATAAAGATTATTCTGCCACTACGGCGAAGCACTTAGGGGACCTCACGGTGACGGTGCAGAACGTCTCGCGGGGCGGAAACTCTTCGCGTTAACCGTAGTTCCGCTGTGGTGTTTCCCGAGGATGACGTTCCCCCAAATGCCACCAGGCCCAGTGTCTCCTTTGGTGCACCCGAGGATGTTGAGATGTCTCCTGCTGCATCAGAGGGACAGCCGGGTGGTGTAGCGCTCGCCGGTGCGGGACAGAGGCCGTCCGCGGTCGCTGCTCCGTCCCAGGTGGACACGAGCTCTCGGCTATGCTCCTCCGAGGGCGATTGGGTTGGAGGTGCTGCGTGTGCCCCCATCTGATCCGTCTCGGCTGGACGACTGGTACTGTATCTGAGTTCTCGGACCAAGGCCCTGTTGCGGTCCCCCTCAGTGCCTTTCTTCCCAGAGGTGCACGAGGAGCTGACCAGGTCGTGGCGACCCCCGTACTCATGGCCCCCAGCTCCTCTCCACTCTCCACCCTCGACGGAGGTGCAGCCAGGGGTTACGTGTCGATCCCCCAGGTCGAGTGCGCAGTGGCGGTGCATCTCTGTCCGTACAGGCTCCCGTCCGAGGCACATAAGACCTTGTTCGCTCTCGCGGGCCGGGCTTACCACACCGCTGGGCAGGCTGGTACCTCCTTGCATGTGATGGCTACACTCCAAGTGTACAAAGGCAAAGCACTTAAACATTTGCACGAGGGTAGATCTGACCAAGGGGTTATGCAGGAACTCCGTGCCGCAACCGTCTTCACTCTCCGGACGACGAAGACATTTCATCCCCTTGCCATGACCCTGGGTCACGCTGACGCCGACTCTGCTCCTCAGCGAAAACCTGCAAGTGCAATCCAGCCATGCCCTCTTATACTCACGCTGTGATAAGGTGTACCTGGCTGTGATTATTGCATGCCAATATTCATTGGCCTTTTTTCAAAGACTCGAGGGCGATTGGTCTCTCAGACAAGATCCCATATGTAACGAATATCTGTATAAATAAATCTTAGCTTCAGATACCTGCTGATCGACACCAACAGCATCCAATCCGTCGTACATTATGTCCACCCAACCATCTTTGGAAGCCAGAACAAAAAGGGACATGAGGGCCTGAGAGAGGTAAGAGATGATAAAAAAGGTTAAAAGAAATCTGTGACTTCAGTGGC
The DNA here is from genome assembly GCA_032359435.1 of Enteromius unitaeniatus. Classification (NCBI taxonomy): domain Eukaryota; kingdom Metazoa; phylum Chordata; class Actinopteri; order Cypriniformes; family Cyprinidae; genus Enteromius; species Enteromius unitaeniatus. Next base: position 10,381,256 of record JAUMHI010000053.1, on the reverse strand, counting down.
TCTATTGAACTTTGTTGAAAATGGAATGAGACATTCATATTGAAAGTGGCATTACCAGTTGCTTGTAGGTACATCTAAAAGAGCACCTTTAGATAGAGAGAATGATTGCATAAACACTGGCAGGTTAAACACTTGCCTGTCCAAGGTTATCAAAGTTGTACTTGTGCCTGACCCATCTGTAGTTAGCCTGGAGGCAATCAGACTTGTTGGTGATGTTCCTCGTATCCTCCCCATGACACACAAAGAACTTTCCTTTGAAGAGCTGTGAGAAAAAAAGCAATTTTATACGATAGCTATCAAGTATCTTTAGATAGCATACAGAAATATATACATATTGGACAAGGTGTGGAATTCAGATAAGTTTTATAATTTCATAAAATTGTATAAAAGATGCCCATATTACCAGAACTGCACATTAAATAAATACACTTAACAACTTCATACAATATGGTTATATCCCCTATTATTGAAAGTCCAGTTTGACTGTTAAGTGAAAACCATACAAGGACAAAGTCAATGTTACGCATGACACATCGTACAGGCACAAAGGCATCTTTTCCTGGAAGAATGAAAGATAAATTACATCGGCGTTCCCCTACGGACTTATGTAAATTGTGGAAGTATGGAAAACAGAGCATTTTAATCATAGTAAAATTATTCAGCTATGGGCAGGAAGAGTATGTTTCAAATTTACAGAAATGACAGAAAATCATGTATTTGTTCTGTGTACCACCCCTTTCTCTTTTACTAAAAGTCTTAAAGGCAATCTTGTGGATTAAACACAGAAAGCTGTCAAATGTTATGTTACTTTATATATGATAGTTTCTTAGAAGGAATTACTACAATTAATCCCTAAAGTTAAGACTAGCTTTTACTTTAATAGTCTGATTTAAGCAAGAAGCATTAGGCTGTATCCACTATATTAACTGTAAGGCAGCAGTTCTAACTTCCCCAATAAAATATAGCTAAAACTGGCCTAAGCTGGTTTAAGATGGCCTGCCATGCTGACCAAGCTGAAAAGTGCTCAATGCCTCTCTAAAACGACCAAATTTACCATCAGAAAATCATTTTAAACTGGTTTACACTGGTGATTTCTGTCGGGTTATGCTGTTTTGCACTTACCTGAACTCCCAAGATACCAAAAATAATGAAAAAGGCACAGCAGATGACGACAATGTTCCCGATAGGCTTGAGGGATGACATCAGTGTCTCAACAACCAGCTTCAGTCCTGGAGCTCTGCTGATCACTCTGAAAATCCAAGAAGAGAACAGATGTTTAACTAGCCTGGAGCTTCTCAGCTGGTTTTTGCTTTAGGATCTCGATTTTCCATTTGGAAATCAAGAGGCAACTCAACACAGACACTACTTTCTCAGGAAAAACAATTTACAAAATTACATATTTGTATAGTATTATCGTGTTATATAACTACATACCTTTAGGGCTGTCAAACAATTATCTGTGATTAATCGCAAAATAAAAGTTTGTGTTTACATAATATATATATATATATATATATATATGTATTTTTTAAATTTATATACAAATATAAAGCACACACTCACACACATGTTGGTTTTTGTGATTTATGGGGACTCTCCATTAATCGCTTGAAAACGCTAATTTATAATAATAACAATAAATAATTTAAATCAATGGTCAATTTAAGGCTGTCAAAATAAAGAATCCACACACTACCATTGATTGACAACACTAGTATTTATCATTATCAGAGTTAAATGCCTTTTCAATTTCTAAATTTGAATTCTTTATTTTAAATTTCTGAATATGGGCAAAAATTTGAATTAGACACACTATTATTGACTAATAATTAATTGGAAGCGCTTTCTGCTTTCTTTTAAAACTTGATAAGCCAATTTATTTTTCTACTTCTTCCTAACTATGTTCATTTGAATGATGCGTTGCATAGCTGCAAATGCAGAAAGGGTCTTTAAACCCTTCACTCCATGCCTGGCCAGAGTCTGCGACTGGGTAAATGTTTCCCATGCATTCACTGACCTGACATTAGTCAGCTTTCTCTACGTTTGGCATTCCATCATTGCTGCAATCACCACCTCCTCTACGAGTGAGCATGGCAATTACCAGCAAACATTTCATGCCCTCGCCATTATGCTAAGCAACCACAATGCAATGCTGTAGGGAAACTTTCTGTGCTGCAAAGAAAGGAGACAGTTTTAATTAAACCGCCGGAATAAAGATGAAGCCTAATTATTAACGCCAAGACATCCGGCACAAAACCGCACCTGTCAACCTCTGCGGAGGATGGCACCAACAGTGACACAAAGACACCTGCTCACACACAATAACATATGTAATACAAACACACAGCTGTAACAAGAATTCAGCTGCTTTAGAGGCCAGGGTGTGTACATTTTGTTAAACTTCTAAAAGGGGACAGAAATTATCTGTTTTTAAATGTTTGGCTTCTTTAGAGTCTTAAAAATGTTGTTCTCATGGCACAAAACCAATGAAAAGTGTTATAATAGTCAAAAACATCCATCTAAAAGGCAACTGGCTTTAATCTGCAGCATTGTTTGTGTTGAACTGATGTTAATGGGACTCAATGAGGACCTAAAGCAGTAGCAGGGGATCCAGACGCAGTGCAGAAACATTATATACTGCAAGATATTTACAGTAATACACACACACGCACATAAAAAAATACTTCAAAAAATGTCTGTCCCTTTAGAATGAAGAATAAAGGCACATTAGTCCTCATCTGGTGACAGTGATTTCTGGCTCCTCACCACAGAACTGAGCTAAAGTGGCAGAAACCTGATTTGATCCTGAGCTTTGATCTTCTTAAGAAGTGTGCTGTGATTATATCAGTGTCTGAGGATGAAGAAAAGGCCACGTTTAAAGAGACCAATCAGGTTTAGTCAAAGTGACTGCTTGGTAAAGGAGTCTGCCAAGAGGAAGTGCAGATAACAGGCTGCTGTGTCTTTTGTTCGTCTGGATATCTGTGTGCATCTTTCACAAGCTCAAGCGTATTTATCAAAGCTCACTTGGGGGATTTTCAGGTAATACCGTAAAATCAATTATGGAAATGTCAAACGATGAGAAGGATCAATATGTCTAGACCCACGCTCTGACTGAATTTGAGAGGGACAGTCTAGTGAAATGTTTTTCACTTGTTTAAGTTGTTTCTTAAAGGGTTGTTTACTAACTAAAACCATTACAATTAGTTTTTTTCTGAGCTGAAATAAGGCTTGACATGAAATATAAAATAAAATAAAATATGAACAGAAAAACAAAATCTCACTAAATATTTTAATGGTATATAAATAATATAAATTTTGGTCTCAAAACATGAGATTCCAACCCCTGACCAATAGAGGGTGCTACTGTCTGAAGTGTTGCGCCAGTAATGTTTTTCAATGAAGTAAACATTCCAGAACACAGTGAACTTATGTGCTTATACATATCAAGTGTAAACATGGGATTTCGTGCAATTTAACATGTATTTATATAATATTAAAAGAGAGCAGTAGGAAAAAATATAGGCTACAATACATTTTGAAAATATGAAATGGTAACTGCATGGTACGCCATGTTATTGAATGATTACCATATTATGATCAAATATAACAACCCTATTGTAAATACCATGATATTTTTTGTTGGTGATAAACCAGGATGGTGGTCGTAGTTTTATAACGTGATACTGATGCAGTCTTCTGGTTTTTAGGCACCTGTATTATAGTTACTGTGTTCTGCAAGCCTTCTAAAAAGCTGAATTTCCCATATTCATCCGGTCTTTGTGTTGAGGAAGGTTTTAATAAATAAATAAATTAAGAAGGAAACAATAACTAGAGCACCGAAGGAGCCTCTTATTCCCAGAACGCAGAGACACATTTTCATCCTGGCTGTAATTAAAGGATGCTGTAGTTGGGCTGGGAACCGTCAGTTTGGGGGATTCAAGCTGTGTGTCAGTGACACACACACACACACACACACACACACACACACACACACACAGCAAGCACACAATCTGAGGACATCCGTCAAAGGACAAAAAAAAAATTGACTACAATAAAGATGTGAATAAAAACAGCAGCATAAAAGCAGATGTCATGCAAATTTTCTCATTATTTACTCTCATGTCGTTCCAAACCTGTATGACTTACTTTCTTCTGCAGACCAAAAAAAGGAGACATTAAAGAGATTATTCACCCAAAAATTCAGTCATTACTTATTCATCCGGGTGTTGTTTTAACACACTAGTGAAGAAATAATGACTGAACCTATTCTCTTTATCTCCATTCTAGCATCATCACATAACCTAGTAAAATTGTAACTTCACAATTACACAAGCAGTTATCGAAAAACAATAAGACATAAGGGACATCTGCAGAGATGCTGTGTAAATGAAATTAATCAGTTCCAGATCAAATCCGAAAGAGCCAATCTGTCCTTATTGCCAATTCTTCGTCGCTGTAATTACAGCAAATAGACAATGTAGAAAAACTAACTAGCTTCAAGTCAAGCATGGCTAGATTAGCTTAACAAATGCCTTAGTGTGGACAGGCACTGTGAAAGAAGCGGAACTGTAATTAGCGTGAGAATTAATGAGCACAAACAATAATAAAGCGGTACATTATGTCAAGTTATTTGCATTTTGGAAGAGGTCAAACAGCAGACTGAATGGAGTGATATGAGTAGATAGATGCTGGTGTCAGGTGTTTACAGGAGGGTCTGTTCCTCTGGGGCTCAAGAAGACAGTAGAGGATGGATGGTTCTTTGTGCGCTTTTGAGATTAATTTAGATTCGCGAGGGTGACGTGCAGTGCTACATACAGTGGAGGGGTTTAACCTGGGGGTCAAAGAGTTGATGAATTTACAGAGTGTGCACATCTCCCCTTAAAACAGTGCATACATCATCCTGTCTGAAGATGGAAAAAGACACATCTCTGTAACAAAGCTATTAATGCTTGATAAGGAGTACACAGTATGGGCTTTAACTGTCCAACACCGATTTTCAAATGTATTAATGAGCTTACAGTATCTACCCCTCGAAAAAGGGAATCTAAATTCTGTTATCATTTGCTTATACTCCTGTCATTCCAAATCTGTTTCGAAGAATCCTTATGCTGCTCTTGCCCATATAATGAATACAAATGGGAAATAGCTTTCAAACTTTAGAAAGCTCCATAAAAGTCCTGAAAGCAAACAAGTACATAAAAAATACAGTAACACTGTTCCTTTGAACCTTCTATTTATCAAAGAATTCAAAAAAGAAATTAACAATAAAGTAATATATAATGTAGTATATGCAAAAAGTGACAGTTTTTTTTTGTTTACAAAAAAAAATATCTTAGGCAGATTTCAAAATAAGAAATTCTTTGTCATCACAACAATAAATTCCCTTTTAAAATATTAAAACATAAAACCGTTACGTTAAATTGCAACATTATTTCCCAAAATTACATTTTTATGGTATTTTGATCACAAATGCAGCCTGGGTCAGCATAAGATAATTTTAATTTTATAATATAATTTTATAATAATTTTTAATCAACAAAACAAAAAACAAACAAACAAAACAAAACAAAAAAAAATGAAATGATGAATGCATTGGACATGGAGACACTATTTTAAAATGAATTTAGATCAAATGTATTCAAAGTTGTTTGAAACCCATGGTAATATTCACTTTGAATATATGGAAAAGAGCAGCTTAGGATCCTTGCTAAAATGAAAGAAGACAATTATACATGAAGGTGAGCAGACAATAACAGAATTTAGAATTTTGTGGTGAACTGTCCCTTTAAGCTTGCTGCACAGAGCGGTCCAGATACACATGTGGTCTGGATTACCCACCCTTCCCTGAATTCACTTTTGCCGGAGTAGCCGAACCCACGCTGTGGAGACTTTTTACAGCTGTCTTTGTCTTTCTTTTGATTTCAACTTGGACTTCACACAGAGCTGCATTAATATAAAGTCTGTCGAGGGAAGGATCAAGAAGTAAAACTTTCAAAAGGTGTTCGGCGGTGCAGAATCAGACGCACACAGTAAAGTTCTCTGAAGCAGAGGTTCTGGCAGTGGCAGAATCTCTGTGTGAGAATCTTTAAAATGTTCATGCTGAGGAGCTCGAGGTGAAAACACGGACCGCTTTATGTTTAATTTACAGGGCGTTTTTTTCTCTCTGGGTGCTCTATATTTTTTGACAGTCAAGCGAAGCAACTATCATTTGTTATAATAGAACCTTATCACACAGAATGTTTAAAGGTTAATTCACCTTATGTAACTACGCCACTAGTGGATAAAATTCAATACTTCATCAGAATAAAACCATAAAACGGAATTCTAGATTTGTTCCACATACTATTCATTATCTATAAGGGTATACTTGGATCTCTATGCACTATTTAGTAGCAGTGGAGTAATAGTGATTCTCAAGGGTAGTGACATGAATCATATATTAGCTGTTTTAGCAAAGGTGAAGGATGCCTTAAAAGATTTGCTGGAAGACTTATTCGTCATATCAAAATACCGCATCCCTATTTGGCACGATACAGTTCAGCTAACAAGCATGCTTTATCAGCACAAATGAAAATACTAATAAAAAGACTAGAAAATCTTGGAATCAGGAAAAAGTTAGTATGAGCAGGAATAATCCACAGCAGAGGTCAATAATTAGCAGACCAGGTGCTGGGGATCCAGAGCCAAGATTGGTTCCATCTGGGCTGCCAATAATTTCTCACTGAATTAATGTAATTATGGTCTTTTTTCCCTCAGCAACTTTTTTTCTCCTTACTAGTCTGCTGATACAAAAATATATACATATACATATATATATATACATAGACACAAACACACACACACAGTAGATCTGTCCATATGAATGTTTTTTTTTAGTTTGGTATAGGTTTTGGTTCAGTGTGCATATGTACAGAAAAATACATTAAGTTACATAAATTCTGTAACACTTTTTTTCAGTAGTCCACTTCAGACATTCTACTATTGCTAACTTTGCAACTACATGTAACTAGCAGTCATTAGAGTATTAGTAGACTGTCTGCTTAATAACTTCTAATACTTTATTTTGACGGGTATCCAACAAACTACATACATTCGCTGTGATTTTGCCAAGTAAGTCATGATCCTGGATCAACACTAGTGTCCAAAAATACAGTCTTATCCCAAACCCTATCCAAAATTGATTCCTAAAATCAGTGGGAATGATAGCTGATTAATAAGGATGAACAAGCACCGAACCCTGATCATAGGCCTAAAACAAATATTTCCTAAATTATTATCACTCAAATCTGATTGATTGATTGGAATATCGTTGTACTTGGTGAGATCATGCTCATCCTACATCTTAGTAGACATGTACATGTAGCTGCAAAAGGATGAGAATTAGTTTACATTAGTTGACATGTAGTTACAAAGTTAATTATTGTTAGTAGAATGTCTTAAGTGGACTATGAAAAATAAAGTGTAACCATAAATTCTATAATAAACCCTGATAGTCATTTTTTCTTTCCTTTCTAGCTATTGAGTTAATGTAATATTACTTCTTTCCTCTTTACATTTGGGAAATCTGCATTAATGCTTGTAATACAAATGTAAGCCAAAAAAAGTTGTTGGTTTTTGATATTTAATATAATAAAGTTCACTGTATTGTAACAACATATCGAAACAGTCCATTTTCCCACCAGTTCCTCTTCAAAAATGTTGTTGATGGCACATTAACATTGCACCAACAGAGCTGGAAGGCAAGTAAAAACACAACTACCGGAATATGATGTATTTTTAATACAAGTCTCTTGGGAGTTTAAGGAACTTCATAAGCTGACCCTAAATTGAGGAGTACTTGAAAAGGGAGAAGGGGGCGACTGGGGGTGAAAGACCAGTGTAAGCATTTTGTGGGGAAATTGGGCAGGAAAGATGAATATTTGATTTTTGTTTTCTGCTTGAATATGTCATAAATATTTAAAAGTAGGGAAGGCCTCCAGAAGTTCCCTCTGCAGGAGAAAAGGTGCGCACACACATACACACAAACACACATCCATATGCATAAACACAAACACCACTACATACTGCATCAATTAGCAGCTAATTGATGCTTCTGTGAGGAAGAAGCTAATTGTGGGACTTCAGTCTTTACATTAATTATGCTCCTTGCAAGAAAGTGGATGCTGATTTAAGATGTGCAAATCTGACCTGAAGTACATATAAGTGTTTATTTATAGCCTACAGCATTGCAGGTGGTGCACTTGTGCATTAAATCTTTGATGTAATTGTTACTATAATTTAGTGCATAATGACTTAACGCAGCACGGACTGAGCAGTGGTGTTGTGATTAGTGTACCTGAGCGGCCGCAGGGTCCTCAGTAAACGTAGCACCCGAAGCATTCCCAGGATCTTGGTGCCGCTGTTGGAGATCATAGATACCAGGATGTCAATCACGGAGATCATCACCAGCATACCATCCAGAATGTTCCAGCTGCTCTTCAGGTAGGTCTTCTCCCCGAAACACCAGCCCAAAGCAACCACCTTCACAACAACAACAGATATTTTATTTCAATTCAGAAATTTTGGATAAAATCTCACTTAAAGCCAAATTGTGTATATTTTCAATACACATTTTCAACATATATTGATATATTAATATATAAGGTGGGCCATTTATATGGATACACCTTAATAAAATGGGAATGGTTGGTGATATTAACTTCCTGTTTGTGGCACATTAGTATATGTAAGGGGGGGAAACATTTCAACATGGGTGGTGACCATGGTGGCCATTTTATTATTTATTTATTAAGGTGTATCCATATAAATGGTCCACCCTGTATATTGACTAAAGATTTACTCAACCTCAATCTAGAAATACAGCACTTGCTCAATAATGGATCCTCCGCTGTGAAAGGGTGGAGTCATGATGAGTTTCCGAACAGCCGATAAACAAAGTTGCATAAAGTTGCACTAAACAACTTTAGTGCATGTTTTTATGAATCAAATTTTAACTTTAAACCATTGCTTGTAGTCCATAATCAATAATAATGCCCAGTTGTCCTCTCACACCAATATCTACTGATAAAATCATAACTGTTTAGGACTTTTTTTGCTTGTAAACAGTGTTTGATTGCACTCCTAATTCAGGCAAGATTACTTTTTCACTAGAGAAAGCAATATTATGAATAAATCCAAAACTTCTTGTTGCGTTTTATCCACTAACATGCAAACTTTTCATTTCATAAGACGTTAACATTTTTATCAGCTGTTTGGACTCTAAATCTGACGGCACCCATTTGTTTTAGAGTATTTACTGCTGAGCAAGTGATGTAATGCAAAATTTCTCTATATCTGTTCCCATGAAGAAACAAACTCAAGGATTGCCTGAGTGCATGAGTTAATGTTCCGCAAATTTAGATTTTTGCGTGAACTTTCATTACATCTTTAAAGCATAATTTCTGTATCCTTCACAATTAAGAAAGTTGTTTACTTTAGCTTTCACCACATTAATTTTGTAGATGTTAAAAATGCACACAATTTCATCAAAATACGCACCTGCAATAAATAAAATTCTTTCGAAACCAAAACCCGTTTGAAAAAATATGCACTTGACAGGAAATGTGAGAAAACATGATGTGTTTGAAATTCGAATTTGGGAAGAAATGCTTTCTTATTCCCTTGAGGTCTTTGTCACACTACCCTGGCATTTCTGAGAACGTATCAGGTTAGACTGGCATACAGTTGGCATATAAAAGGGCTCAGAGGGGGGAGAAAAGCTGAGATAAACAAACCAGGAGTGAGAATCATCTGACTAAAAAGTGCTAAGCATGAATACACAGCTCCTAATGATGTTGCTGGTGAATATATCAAACCACAATGTGATCAGACCTCACAGTGAACAAAGGCATGTCAGGCAACAAAAGCCAGGAGTTTCAACAGCCCTGTCCAACCCGGAAAGTTTTCGTCAGTTGCCGTTAATTAACCTCCAGTGAGTATGATTATTCTGTGCCATGATTTTCATTTGAAATCTCTTGGGTGGGCGTGACCTGGCATAAAGCAGGGTCCCAGAATAGAAACCCTAGACCTTTGTGACTGACACCTATGAACTTTTCTGTCTTCTCCAGAGAGGCCTCAGCATGTTCTTCCATTTCAACGATAGTCATTTGAATATCTGGCAGACAATCCGCCCCTACTTAGTATTAACTGCTGCGGTGAAGAGTGGAAAATAAAGAGCGAGGCTTGCTTAACAGACTCTTCATGTCAGTGTGCTCTCTTTAGGACCCACATTTGTTCAAATGTTTAATTCAGCTGACTGGCGGCAGTTGAACATGCCAGAGCGTGATTTTAATATTTTGCTGCTGTAGTCTTTGTTTAGACTTTGTAATTGTCAAAGGAAAGCAATGCCTTAAAGGTATTGTCATTATTTATTCACCCTCACATTGTTCCAAACCTACACAAATTACTTTATTCTTTTAAAGAATTCTGAAAGAATATACATATATATTCTTTCAGAATTCTTATGTACATATATATATATATATATATATATATATGTAGGGATGTGATAAATGTGTCAAGAAGAAATATTACTTTTTTTTTCTATGAATATTACATATTATGATGCTTGAAAATTTCTCCTTTTGTGTTCTAAACGAATAAAAGAAAGGTTTAAAACGACATGAAGGTGAGTAACAAAAATTTTTACATTTTTAAATGAACTGTCTCTTTAAAGTTAAAAGGGCTGCAAGATAGGCTGAAAAGCCTGTGACAGGAATGTTTTCACCAGACTCCATTAGCCACACTAATCTAAGATAGATCCGCACTATAAAAAAGCCACAGGGAACTGAAGTTAGTCTGCTTTTGGCTGGTATTCTGGCCCAGTCAGTGTGTTAGTTTACCCTCTGTCAGAGACGACGCCACACAGAGACAAATGCCAACCCCGTCACCTACCTTTATTGTCATTTCGGTCACAAAGATGGCGGTAAATATGTAGTTGGACAACGTCAGGAAGATGCGTTCCTGCGGAGAGAACCAGACAAGCAGGGAAAGTGACGGGTGAGTCAGTGCTTGATCAGAGGAGATTCATGTGTGTGTGTGTGTGTGTGTGTGTGTGTGTGTGGCATAACACATTAGAGGTGCCTCCTGTGAAGGCATCTATTGGACTAAGAATCTGCCCACGCTTTGAGTACTCCACGGGCATTAACATCACATACTCACACGCACACTGCATGCGATAAATTTCCTCCAGCATCCTCACTGGATACTACTAGATAGCACAGTGGGTAACAAATGGATAAGTAACAGCTTCATGACAGTAACCATCTATGATCTCTAAGTAAGTAAATCAAATCTGAAAAAAAAAAAAACATTATTAAAGATGAAAGTGTCAGTTAAAATTCCTTCCTGAAATAAAAGATATTCTTAAAGTGAGCATATCAAAAATCGTAATTTTCTTCCCTAGGGTTCATTTATATTTTCAGTGTGAAAAGTTATAAAACACCTATTATGTATGTTTTTATGACATGTTATCATCATCTTCTAACAAGAGCTGACCAATGATTAATCATGATGAATCGCATTCCAAAATAAGACATTTGTGTACATAATGTGTGTGTATGTGTATATGTAACACCTTGTTTACACTGTATATTATATAACATAAGAAAAAAATCCTAATTTAATTTTAAGTTTCATTCTTCCCATTTACAGTTAAAGTAAACAGTGACGTGCGATCACATCCGTAAACATAAGACTGTTACAAAACACTATCATTCTAAAACGACACGAAGACCTCCTGCTCCTCTCGTCCTCCATCCATGCCACACGGCCTTCCCACGCAGCAGGTGCTATCCTCTCCACCTCTCTGCTCTGACCTGAGCCAGCACTGTTTGTTCCTCTTTCAATAACAGACTGTAACACTGTCAACAGACTCACTAAAATCACTAAAGCACTAGAGACTCCTGGTGTAAGGAATATGACTCGCTCAACACCAGCGCCACAGGTGCATTAAAATGCTGATGTACAGAAAGAGCCATGTGCTATTTAGATGAAATAGTTCCTTTAAACAGTTTGGTACTAAACTGAAATCTATAACAGCTCCCTGAAAATATACAATGTGTATGAACTGGGAAATGTTTATTATAACAATGTAGAAGCACTACAGTGTAATGCTAACAGTCAGCAATATGAACTTTTATCTAGGTCTTGGTCCCACTCTCACACTTTCTCCCTCCACTTTCCTGTTTACACGGCATCGTCTAAAACAATACAAAAAATAAATACTATGTAGTTTGCATTAGGGGTGACAAAAAAGATGAATGTCCACAGTATAGTCTGTGCTGCATGCTCTGTCTATGTCAGGCATGCATAGATTGTGAAAACGTAATGGATAACAATGTGGGCTGCTTACACAAAGGTTATTCATTTGGTCTCAGTTAGGGGTGAACTTGTTAACTGGAGGGGTGCTAAGATCTCACCATGGTTCCTTTGAGCATGGCATCGATTTCTGAATTTCTTTATCTATAACTTGAAGTTATTACTGTGATTCGTGATTGTTTCGCTTTTTTATGGAAAAGCTGAAACAGAATGAGAATCCATATACAAATCAGCCTTCAGCTCTGCCACAAGCAATTTAATTTAAGTCAACAGGTACTGAGGATTCATTCAACCTTGCAAATAAACCTTGGTGCTTAAGCTAAGCTTTTGGAGAAGTATTCTGGCTGAAATGGGATGAGAAGCTGATTTGTACTTTAAACAATTGGTGTTGAAGCAAAACAAGCAGCGGAGATCTCCTTCTCAAACATGGTCTCTCTAGATTGTTTGTCTATCTCGTACTGTGTCTGAGCAGCAGGGCCCAGGGGCCATCTTTCCCATGACCCCCCGCTAATGCATGTTTCAGTGGGTCGTGGCATCATGTTCTAAAACTCCTGTTCTCTCTGAGAAAGCCTCTTGCTGACATCATCACTGCGGTTTGTATTGTTTCTGAAAATGGACTGACGTCTTTGCCATTCCATTCTGCTCAGAGGCTTGTTTTCATTCATTGTCGAGTGAACCGTGTGTGTATGTGCGGGTCAGAATTCATGAATGAGGAAGAGCGTGTCTGAGAAGCACAGTGTTTGGTCTCTGAAGGAAAAGGGTCAGACAACCCTGTCCTTCATTCTCATTCTTTTAAAGGTTACTGGAAATCTGAGGTAGTGTGCGCACACACACACGCACATACACAACAGTACACCTAGCTTGGCGGAGAAAATGGAGACAAACGAAATAAAAAATACAAGTAAATATGTAAAAGTGTGTACGAAAAAATAACTAGAGAAAACTCTGAAATCTAACATAAAATCAAGAATAAATACAAGATAGATTAGAATTATGAATCAGGCTCAAGGTAAGGAGATCTGTCTGTTTATGTACTTACCAAAAAAAAAAAGTTAAGGACTGCAGCTTTAGATAATATGTTTTTATATCTAGTGGATGTTTTGATAATAAAGTTTCGGGAGGAACACTGGACGAATTAATCACGGCTGGCATTGCATCATCTAATCAATCTCCTCGTTACGAATACCCAATCAAATCCTTCCTACTCCCTATAAATAACCTTGTTTCCCCTACATCCGCATCTCGCTTTTGTGCACCCCTCCTCCTCCCCATCTCCTCCTTCTTCAGCTCCACGACTTCCTCTGTGGGGGCAGACGGAGATCGAGCCAGATGCCTCGCCTAGGGTTCAAACCACTAGGGTTCGGCGTCTGCTGTTCTCCCGGCTCGCTCCCTGGACAGCACGCCAAATTTGCTTTTATCGATTCTATTAATGAGGAAGCATGAACTTGTTAACTTCTTTAAGGATGGAGGGATAGATAGATAGATAGATAGATAGATAGATAGATAGGCAATGTACTGCTCAAAAAAAAAGAAAAATTGTTGTTTTAGAGTCTGTCCATTACTTCACAAAATGATCAAAATGATTCATTAGCAAATTAGTGTGAATCGAAAGCAATCAGTAATGAGTAATTCAGGTGATCCACTTTAGAATTTAAATGCATTTGTCATTCGTTCAGTGTGTATGTACGTGACTAGACACACAAAGAGAGGCAGAGAGTAATCAAAAGCTGCTAAAACTCCCCTTGGTATTTTTATCACCCTTTTCCCATTACTTTGGGCACGGAAAAGACATGCTCAGGCCTTGTCTACAGAGTGGGACTCAGGTGGGGAGTCTGATGGCATTTGTTCATACCCAAATGAAAAAATGTCTCCATTTGAAATATTGATGACACACATCTGAGCTCAGTGAGGTAACTGTTACTACAGTTCAAGTCTGTCATGGAGATGAGATGGTTTGCATAAGCTCAACACAGAGGTTCTATTACAGACAAAGTTACGCAATTCTCCAATGACAGTGGGACCGAATTGACTTTACCTGGTCCAAAGATTCTGCAATTACTCATAAATGTCATATCATACTGTGGATTCATATTGAAATGTGCACATGCCTTAGAAAACACGTCACAGGTCATTACCAGAAAACATTTACAAATTTTACTTACATTCACAAATGACAAAACATGCAATGTGGCAAAGTCATTTGTTTGGTAACTTTGTTTTTTGTAATATTATAATTTAGTTGTTTTCCCAATTGCATGTTGCACTGTTTCTGTCTTTGTAACATCTTTCACTAACCAAAATAATCTTACTAAGCATTAAAACCTATGCAAGTACATTATTTCATTTCATAAATGACAAAAACACTGTCTTCCATCTGCCCCAGTCTAAAAAATAATTCACATGCCTGTGCAGGGAATGAACATCAGAAGTAGAGTCTTTCTTCTTCTGTGAAGTGCTGACAGGATGTCTTAAGGGGGAAGTAAACAAATATCATAGAGGCTCAGAGGCACACATGGTAAAAAACGGATTACATGGATTAAACCTCAGCAAAATAACACAAAGGAAAACAACCTTTCCATGCTACGTAGCCTACAAAACTACAGAACCAAGACACGTGAGGAAGCTTTAAGGTCATCTATTTTCATTACTGACAGAATCCTTCATCAGTTCCTTTTTTCTTTTCTTTTTTTCAAGAATGTGTATACAAGTGAAAAAAATAAATACTATTCTGTGAATGAGTCAATATAATTGGATTTAAATCTACATGGAAAGTCTCTTATGGACATGAAGCCGTCTGCATTGCAGAGCGATCTGGGGGTTTTCTCTTTATCATCAGTTACAGAGGTAGACACACAGTCACTGAATAAAAGAAAATAATGCTAATATATGCATCACTATATGCAAAAAAAAAAATCATGCATACATTCAGATTGCATAATGTTGTTGTACAATAGGAGGGCCATTCACAATACTCATGAGTATTTCTGTATAAAGCAGCTCAGTGTGAAAAATCACGTAATGATATTTGACACTGACAAATTGCTACAGAATGAGTGCTAGAGCGACTAAATTTGAAATTAGATAATAAATTCATTATGGTTAGAAGTTCCAAAGTACTGTAGCTCTTGACTTGGGTTAACAGTGAATTAATAAAGAGCTTGAAATGTCCTTATTTAGTACACGAGTGAGTGAAAAGTCAAAGTAGGCAACGTTTTATGAAAATATGTGCCTTGAAATGTCAGGAATTTGGTAGCTGCAGAAATGATGGACATCTGCTGTCTCTTTTCTAGGAGGTCTGCAGCAGTCCTGTTCTGCCAAGTCAAAAAAAGAGCAACTAAAATAGCTGGTTTTCCCTGAAATACTTTTTACTCATTTACAGTTTACGACAGTATATGAAGTGTAGCAATTTTGACTCTTATAACTATTATGCTCGAGATAAAAAAGGAAAGAAGATAAAACATTTCTTCCTTTTGTCTTACAGTAGGTGTCCTGAGGGAGCATGTAACTGCTGAAAGCAGTAAACATACAAAACTGATAATGAGATGTAGCAAAGCATTTAAGCCAAGCTGATTGTGTCCTTTGGGTCTGTAAGAAAGCCTGAATAACAAATTGAATCTTTTCCATTTTAACATCCTAAAAGAACAAAACCAGCAAACTCCCAAGTTGTCTTATAATCTACTTTGCATTCTTAGTTACTAATAAAACAACCAAGGTAATAATTACGGACACATGCTAGACTAACATACTAACTAACATAATGATCACCCAGTTTAAGTATCTGGAAATGACAGATTAGCACTCCCATTCATCACAAAGTTGTTCAGATGGCATTTTTTTAAGACAATCACCTGGAACTGTTCATGTGACTTAACACTCTGGGGCAGCAGGAAAATAATGTCCTGATTAACTAAGGACATTACAAGCTAGTACACAACTCTTTACTACAGACTTTCAGACAGACAGAAGCCTATAAACCAAACCAAACTAAAATAAAGCTACAGTATATAACCTTGAGACCAAACAACAAGTGGAAGCATGGGACCTCATCAAGGAAATATAATATGGTGACTTTTTATTTGATAAAAAATGTAAATAAGTTAAAATCCTTATCCTGCTAAAACTTTATTAAAATGTGGAATAAAAAAACTTTTTTTTTTATTAAAACCATTTACTAGTGACTTTCAAACAGACAGATGCCTATAAGAGAAATTAATAAAATTAAATTAAATAAAACATTTAACTAAACTAAACTAAACTATATAACATTGAGACCAAAGGACAAGAGGAAGCATGGGACCTAATCGAGAAAATCTAACCTAGTAAGTTTTTATTTTAGAACAACTATATACTGTAAGTTCAAATCCTTATCCTGCTAAAACTTAATGAAAATGTTACTAAACATTTTTAGAATACATCTATGTCAGATAAGTTTTTCAATTGTGTAACCTATTACTCCTCCAGAAAAAGATGCTTGATGGCATGCTTGCGTGTGTAAACGTGTATGAGGTAACATTACTCACAGCGCTGGAGGGGTCGATTCTGGGCCTCTCCATGGCAATAGTGATGCAGTTGAGAAAGATGATGACAAGAACCACATGGTCAAACATCTTGTGAGTGATGATTTTATTGCAGGTCACACGAAACCTGCAAGACATAATCACACCAGACATGGTGGGCTGAGTGATGCAAACATTCAACATCATGTTGATCATAAAATTAATAAACAAGAAACTGCCTTCCACTAAAAATAGGTCACAAAGTTTGATAAGTTCCTGCGAGACTACAGTAGTAGAGTATTTATCCTCATACATTTTTAACTCTTTATGACTGACTTTTTTCTATGAAAAACTGTTTCTAATAAACAAAACCATCATCAAAATGCTTACATTGTGTCCAGAAGCGACATTTTAAAGTTAAACACCTTAATGATGGATTTATGTATTAAAACTGATGGACTGCAGTCATGTGGATAATTGCAATGTTTTTAACAGCTGTTTGGACTATCATTCTGACGGCACCCATTCACTGCAGAGGACATATTGGCAAGCAAGTATAGAAATTTTAAGTAATAATGATAAAAAGTAATAAACATAAAGATTTAAGCAGTTTATTCATTTGACATATCAGTTATGGGAATGTTAACAATCATGACAGGCATTATTTTGGGTTTATTCAAAACAAGAGATCTAAATATGCCTCATTTTTCAGTTAAACTTGTGACAGACATTTGCATGAACATGTGTCTGTCGTAAGACATACTGCATGGCGGCATGACTCCTTTTATGAATAAATAGTGCTCAGTTCTCTTTAATGTCTCGGAGACTTGGCCTGATGTTAAAGAATTTATGCTCAGAACGGCACTGTGTGGGAACAGACGGCAAACTCTGTGCCGTTGTCATGCCAACCTGCCTCTCTCAGCCCCGATCGCTCATGCTGAGAGTGTGGTCATGCCGGGGTGAAATGGGGAGAGAAGTCTAACGCTGTGTCCGATACCTAAGGCTGCTGCCTTACTGCCTCACTACCCAGTTAGTCAATGACTTCACAGTTGCTTTTATTAAAGCAACTTCACACAAGGTTTCACAGGCTTCCAAAAAGTACATACTGTCACATCTAATGATTTACAACTCAAATGCAGTTTAGATATAACCATATATTTAAAACATAAAATGCAATGCATATTTAGAATTGGAAATAATTAAAGCAATTGAAACATTAAAAAAATCTCAGGAATAAATGACATTTTAGAATACACTATTGGTCAAAAGTTTGTGATAATTACAATTTTAAAATGTAATAAAATATCCCAAATAACAGGTTGACATGCATGCAAGGTCAAAAAACATTCTCATTGTCTTATAATATGCATTTATTTTTACCTTATTTATTAAACAACTTTAAAATTATTAATTCAACAATTCATTATTCCAAACCTCTCCAGTGACTGGTGGATTTCATTTAAAGCAGTGTTTGTGAACTTTTAACGCTCCAAAAGCAGCATCTAGTGGCAAAGAATGAATTTGCATTTTTCATTCAGACCAACTTGAAAAAAACAAGTGAACAGCAATAAGCTGTTGAGATTGATTGATACAGATTTTTGAATACCTGAATTTATAACGGTGCCAAAATCACATATTTTGGAGTAAAATTATCAAAATGGTCTCATTTTACAGAGAATAGCCCAAACTTTAACAAACGGGTGGAACAAATTCATATATATTCATATATTTATTTCACAATTTTATGATAAAACAAATAACTAATGATATTTTCTATTATTTCTATTATTTTCTATTATTAACAAAACATTTCTTTTTTAAGTCAACCCTTCAACTTCCTCTATATTCCCCTTTGCAATTCATTGCTGTATGGCATTAGGTCTACTACCATCGTACCAACGATTCCTACGTACCAATAACTAAACACCAAATCATACAAATTAGAATGGTTTTTGAAAAATCATGTGACAATGAAGACAATATTTTTTAAATATTGCTTTTTGTATAATTAACATAAAATTTTAATAATTCAAAATGGTTTCCCAGTAATGCATATTAAAATTGATCCATCCCCCTGCCCCCCAAATACATAATTTAACAATATAATTTAACAATATTACCAATATTGTACTATATTATTATTTTGACTGTGTTTTTGATCAAATAATTGCAGATTTAATCAAATTACTGCATATTGTTCCAGATAACAATCTTAAGAAACAAAATGAGCTTGCCAATCCTAATCCCAATCCTTGCCGGTAGTATATACAGTACATACATATGCATATGTATGAAAACAATTAAAACCCAATTCAAACACTTAGACTTAAACTTACATAATTAACCCTGTGTCAGTGTGACATTGTAGATGTTCTGCTAGTGAATGTGCAGATGGATGTACTAACTTTGCAAGCCTTTTTGCTTTGTTTTTGGTGACACCGACCAATGCATGGCAGTCTGCATGTCATAACAGTGGAAAGTGGTGATCGTTTGCATCATCCAGGGCTCGCACAGGAAAGAGGAGGAGGATGATCTGAGGTTGTTTGATGTTTAATTAGTAAAGCGCTGACAGAGTGTAACATGCAATGCTGAGTTTTCTTTCCTCTCCTCTCCCTCTAATAAGTGAAGCCTCCATGGAGCTTAATGTGAGCAGACACGCATTTCAAAAATGGAAAGCACTGGAAAGAGATGAGAGGAAGGGGAAGACCAAGAAGGTGCCTAAGGACAAGGCTAAATAGTACAGGAGATTGTGCACCCCTTAAGCATCTTCATGAAGGTGTTTTCTAAGGCTTGTTGCCGTAATGAATGCGAGCCTTGGTACTATGATAAATGTGTCTCACCTGCTGGAATGACCAGCATATGTTGTGATTTGGACTCTGGGCAGCTTATGTCCCCAGCAGACTTCTTAAGAATTTCAACCAGGAATATTTATACCGCAGGTATTTGGACTGTGTACAAAACCACCCCTTATAGCAGGACTGGGGAACGTTGATCCTGGAGGGCGGGTGTCCCTGTAGAGTTTAGCTCCAGTCCTGATCAAACACACCTGAACCAGCCAATCAAGGTCTTCAGGTTGCAGTTAGGTCATTTTTTTCCTTTTTTTTTCAGGTTTGGAGCTTAATTTGGAGCAGGTTTGGAGAGTGGCCCCACCCCTGCCTAAAAGCACTGTTTTAGTGATGTCTGACATTATAGTGGAAGTTATCAAGTGCACTCATTTAGTCCCATAATGCACTGCAATAATGAATGTACACAACAGCTAGAGAATACCCATAACTCACTATTAGGGTCTTTCCGAAATAATTCACACGTCTCACCAGAAGATGGTGCCTGCAGAAGAATCCATTCAGTTTTCCAAATAATGGTATAATTTAGGTATACACATGTATTTCTTTAATTGATTATAATATAGTTTCATTATGTTTTATACATACTAGATGCCATGACGGAGTTCAAGATAAATCTTTTTTATTCCTAAGTTTAGGGTATTTATTTATTTAGGGTGTATATATAAATGTATATATAATGTAACAGTGAATGAGGGTATATGGGGGCGATTAACCATTCAGCTTGTACCCAGTCATTTGACTCTCTGAATATCATCAGTTATGTTAACATCCCGTTATCCTGTCAGAGTTTCATGACCAAACTATATATTTTCCATTTTAAATGAACACTACAGGTAGTGAAACTTCTATTGCTTTTCACACAAATAATGCTTTTTCTTTTTTTATTTGTTAACACCTTTGGATAGGTTTAGGGTTGGGTTTGGTGTAGAGGATATTTTGAGCACCTAAGAGCATTAACTTGTAGTGACACTCCATGGTTATTTAAATTGTGAAAATTTGGAAAACCTCAATCAGCGTAATACAAACGCAGCAATACGTACCTGTACCAACATAATAAAATCCATGTCACAAATTAAATGTGGCACTTTCTGTATATTTAACATTAAAAACTGCTGTGAAGCATACAGTAAGGTACAAAATCATGGTAGGGCAGAAATATATAGAGGAACATTTTTTATGAGCCTCGGTTCATAAGACAACTAATCTTATTGGTGAAAAACACAATATAACATTTATGTTGAGCCTTCCTTAATATATAAAATATACAAAAAGATATTTTTAGAAGGAATGGCTGTGAGAGTCAAGAAAGTAACAGAAACTTACCGTGATTGAGGGGGGAACAGATAAAGAGACCAGGTGACCCTCTCCCGACACCACTGGGGCTGCTTGTGCTCCAGCCAGCGGTAGAGACGAGCTATCCGACTCTAAAAGACGGATGACCACATGAGATTATAGGACCAGTAAGTTAGTTTTGTTGGCAGCAGAAGATATAGAAGTCCTGTTTCCTGTGATCTCATAACAGTGAATTGAATAGAAAAAAAAGCTGTAGATGTTTGTGATGAATCTATTGTAAGGAACTGAAAATAACTGTAATAAATCAAGTGTAGCTTTTCTCACCAGGTTTCCTTCATCATCTGCATTGTCATCCTCGCTGTGGTGTTCATCTAGAGAAAGCTGCGTGGTGGCTGCAGATGGAGAACTCTTGCCGTTGCTGAGGAAGTTGGGCGGCCGAGCGCTGTGTATGCTGGCGGAACGATGCACGTATGGTACCTGCAGGGTGTCTGGAGGCAGATCAAACGAGCTACGTGTCTCCAGGGATTCCATGCGCCTGTGCCGAGGCCTCTGGCCCAGGGAGTCTGTCCTGGCGAGGGAGGCATCATCGCCCTCAGACAAGCCACCTCCGCCCCCGCTCTCTCCCGCATCACCCTCATCAGAGCTGGACTGGCCATCTCCAGACAGTAAGGAGCGGCGTTCGCCAGACTGGTGTTTCTGCCTCTTGAGGCTGGGGGCTCGGCCCAGGCTATTCCAGCTGGAGCGCCTGCTGTTCCAGCTACTGGCTGAACTCCAGGGGGCATTTGGGGAGCTCCGTGCACTCGACTGCAGAAAGAAGGGTGGAATATGTTACTCTCAAATAAGATCTCATTGGCTGTAAAACCTGAAACAGTGCCGCAATCATACAGAAATACAGAACAAAGAATTTGTAGCCAGCTGCCCCCACAGGTATTCATTATTTATATATTTTTTACATATTATAAATGCAAAAAATACATTTTATATTCTTGACACAATAACTTATATTATATAAATACTAGACTATATTTAGTGATGGGCAATATCAGATTACCCAAGTTTACATTTTTACATTTGTCAAAAATAGGACTTTTTTCTATCCAGCACAAATGAGAAAAAGCCAAATAGTTTTCAATAAAATTAGTTACTTCTTAAAGAGTAACACAACACTATAATTCCTTTCTTTGATAATCTCACGTAATTTTCAAATTGAAAGTAACAAAACTGATATGCATTATACAATGCAAAAAAAAGTAGTTTGGGCAACGTTTTGTATCATGACAAAGAAAGATAGCTACTGACAGGAGATTTGTCTTGGCCATTAGGGTCCATGGAGACATTGCTGCCTCTACGGGACTCGTAGCCTAGCACTGGATCTCCTGCTCCTGATATCTTAGGGATAGGCATGGGTGTTGCAGCCGTGTGAGTGATGAGGGGAGGGGTCAGGCTGCTCTTCAAATCCACATGGCCATTGATGGGCACAACTGTGAGTACAGAAAGGAAGGGACAGGATAGTATGCTCAACATCAAAACTGAAGCAACAAAACATGACAGACAGCTGAAAAATGTATTAGGAACCATTTTGAGCATGAATTTTTCAGGCAGGCTTTAATCTTGAAAAATGACTGTGATGCTTGATGTCAAAAAGACAAAAAATACAGTTGTTAACCCCATTGTTAGAAGGGTAAAAGGGTACCTGGGATTGCCAACAAGTTTGTTTTGTGGATCTCACCAGATGATGGAGATAGATCCTTCTTATGTCCTGAAACATCCTCCAAGCTCCGTGCATAGAACTCGGCTTCAGAATCCGACTTCGAGGCATCACCCTTTAACAAACGTGGAAGATATAAAAGATTAGTTACCAGGTTTAGATATGGCTGGGGATTAAAGAAGCATATTGCATATTAGTGAGGAACAGGCAGGTGGGTGAGGGTGTGGTCTCCCCCACCCCAGCCGGCCCTCAAAAAAGGCCAAAGGGTGACTGGTATCTAAGGGAGAGACATCCTGGTCGGGGTAATCCACAAAAACACAGTGCCGGCATGCATTTGACAATACCAGGTTGCATGACCATTCTGAAACTACAAGAACTGTGTACTAAATATTAGTTAAATGTATCTTTGAGTATATTTTTAAGCTGATGATCTCATGGTCAGACCATCTGCTATATTAGCGTAAGTCACATCCACATGCGGGTGAATGTGTGTGGGTTTTTATTTTTTCTTTCTCGGCTCACTGAAGGAGCAGCACCAGTAGAGCAGGCACATCCAATGATCAGGCAGGAGAAATAAACACTGCTATTTTTATCAGAGGGCTCATCACATTGTTTGGCCTGTATCCTCCTTATCCCCAGTCTTGGTCTGGTCATAAAATTGCTTCATGCCGAGAGTGTTTCAGTGTGGTCTAGCACAGAACTTCAACCCTGGGTGGTTTGTCAAAACAGACATCACTGTCTGAGGACATGGATCACTCTCTCAGTTTGACCATTAGGGTGTCTATTTGTGGGCCGACTGCAATTTAAATCAAATATGAGCAAGATCATAAAAGGATGAATCTTTTTTTCTTATCGTGTGGTTAAAGGATGTCAAACTCATTAATCTCAGCATACATTTGCCATACTGTAGTACGTTAGAGCACTAATGGTCAAAGAGGACACAGTAGAGACTATTCTGACAAACCTTGCACCTACAAACAATGTATCCCATTGGCTTCACTTATTAACATCAAGTTAAATCAAAACTTTCTGAAAAAAGGAAAGAAAAAAATCAATGCTTTAGTAATGGCTGTGTAAATGGGTAAGTAAACAAAGCAAATCTGAGTCGCATTGAAACCAG
This sequence comes from Enteromius unitaeniatus, assembly GCA_032359435.1. Taxonomy (NCBI): domain Eukaryota; kingdom Metazoa; phylum Chordata; class Actinopteri; order Cypriniformes; family Cyprinidae; genus Enteromius; species Enteromius unitaeniatus. Next base: position 10,357,436 of record JAUMHI010000053.1, on the reverse strand, counting down.
TGGGATCATTGCAACACTAGACACAGCACAATCAAACAGCAATTAATTCACATTATAACTACAACAAAAACAGGACTTGTCAATAGGGAATAACACAATATCTACCTTACTAAGGCAACAAAAACAAAACTTGAAAGAGTTATGACACTGGAGTCGAGCTCTGTAAGTGAAGACGGGAGAGGGACTCCTTGCCCCTTCTCACCAACAGTGAAGAGTAAAACAAAACACAGCTGTGATAGGTTGAACTAGCAGAGAGGCACTACAAAGCATCCTCAAAAACAGGCTACCACCGTCTGCTGGGCACCAGGTGCAGTTAGCGGTTAGCTTAGCTTCAGCACCCACTGTTACTCACTGCATGCTCAGAAATGAGCACTGTGGATGATGTTTCTGGGTTGCACTTGACTATTCTCACTCCAACATGGCCTTTCTGAACAAAGAGATGTAGCAGAAATGTTATAATCGTGTTTGCTAAACAATCTCCCTGACTGTTAGCTTTTATGTTAAACAATTAAAACCATTAAAAGCTTTATTAAAAATCACCCTCATGTTTTACTAATTTTATAGTACAATTTATTTTTATTAAATGAAATATTCTATGAATACAGTGAGTTATTAATAGCTGTAACTAGATTTCAAGAACTGAATCCATCCAGTTTATGAAAGAATCATTTGGTATTGTGAAGTGAAGCAATTCAATCACTGAAAAGATTTGACTCAAAAGAAATGATTAGATCACAAATCAAACAGATGTGTGAACAAATCATTCAGTCCAATTTTGTGAACTGAATCAAATGATTTATTGAAAATATTTGACTCAAATTAGTGGTGTTCTCATGCCAGATTTATAAATAAATCATTCTTTAAATTTATTTAAGACTCAAATTAATGATTTGTTCACAAATTAAACATGTTTTCAAATCAATTTTGGAAAGCGGATCAAACAATTCACTGAAATGATCTGACTCAAAAGAATGGGTCTTTTGTGAATCAGACATTGGTACCTTTTCCAATCAAATCACATGAAGAAGAAAAAAACATTTTATGTTGTGGTGAACTGGTGGTAAATTGGTAGTGATTTCATATGAACTTTTATTTTTAATACAATTTTTAGGAAAAAAAAAAGTATGAATTTCCATCCCTAAACCTAATCCTCAGTGGGTCATAAGCAGTACAGATTCAGTCATCAAATTTTAAAATTCACATATTCCTATGAGAATGTGTTATACTTTTCTTGTGTATGACAAGATTTTCCATGACTAACTGACAAATTCCAGTCTAAAAATTTCAGAATGGAGCTTTGTTTGCCAGATCTGCTTTGGTCAGGTACTAGGTGTGAAAGAAAGTCTACTGGGGCAGTACTGTCAATTGAGATGTTAAGGTTGCTGCGCAACTGCTGCTTAACAATCACAGATCTTAATTTAGGAATTCTACTGGGCTCGACCAGTCTTGCTGATAGAGAGATTTTAGGCATGTTTTGACATGACATGCATTAATAGCCCCTGAGTAAGAACTAGCAGAGAGGTAATTTATGTAATTTGATTGTCAATGTGAAGCACTGAAAGGTGTAAGAGACAAATTCAAACCCTATTGGTGCTCTCCATTCTATGGCCTTCCACTGCATGTGTCACCTAGCACAGCTGCATGAATGAAAACAAATACGGGATGTGATGTCCAGAACCACAAACAGACCGAGTCTCCTCAACAGGGTCAAGTGCTTCCACTCAGCTCTGGCTCACTGAATGGACTTTCTAGATCGCTGAGCTACTGAACTCAGCGGAGGGCTATTTGAATAAAACTTTAAGTCTAGTTTAAAACAGAAACAGATGATACCATGCAGAGTGATTCTACAAGATAAAATTAATTAAAGTAAAGAGATATTAAGAGACGTATCCGCATATTAAACGATTTTGAGATCTATTCAAAAGGACTTCCCAGTTGACTTATTTGCTTTTGCACAGCAGTCTGTCTGGCTTTGTCTGATTTCACTGAGGCTTTCCATAAGCCCAAACACATCCTTTCAGCCAGATAAAATAAAGCATGAGGCTCTACAAAGTTTGTACTCTGCCGCCAGGCATTGAGCAAGTGAACCTGAAGAAAGACTTTGAGTCAAGTCTGCTTCTACAAGAAACAATCACAAGTGACACTGTCCACAAACGCAGCGGTCCTCCTGGTTAGTCTCACTGGGTTACATCATGCGGAGTGCTACATACCCCTGATTCTATAGGCAGCTGAATACAGCTCAGCTGGCCATGCAAATCTTCCCTCTTGGTTATTTCCTAAAGTGGACACATGTTAGGATTGTACCACACAGAGCGAAAAGGTAAGATAGAAGGGGGAAAAAGCACAGAAAGTGTTAGAAAATTGACACATTATGAGAAATCGGACTCCCACATTTCACCAAACTTCACTTCTGTTGAATTAAAAGCATTTCACATTTTGGGTGGAGTTTAGGCTGTAAGCATTCTCGGTACAGTGAGTTTGTGTAGTCGTTGCAGGTATCAATACTTGGCTTTTATTCTCTGAAATTGATGAACTCTTTTGTTTTTCTCTCTAGCTCCTCTGAGATAACGCGTATTGAATTTTTCACATTGTGAATCTGTCAGAGTAAATCAGCGCATTACATCAAGTGAATGAATGCAAAATATAATATTCTACGCATAAAAAATTTATTGTTTTTCTCTTACTTCTACAAGCTATTTGAATTACAAAAAAGAGAGAGAACAGACTCTTCTTTAGGACAAATTACAACTCTGCACAATAGTTTCTAAATGACTATTGGAGTCGGCTATTGAACATGCTGACATACAGACTGACATGCTAGTCCAACCGAGACCACCTGTTTACAGCCGTGTGATCACATGAAGCTATTTGCTTCAGTGGACGGGACATTACACTGTTGAAGGGACATTCATCCCGGCCCTTGATCTCTCTGCTTCACACGCGTCATTCAGCCACTGGTTTCCCCAGCAACTCTGACGCACTGAAAAGTTTGACCAACTAAAAATAAACACCATGTTTGCAGAAAACAATGTAAGGTTAAAATATTAAGCCAGCAGTGCTTGTCATTTGTAGGGGAGAGCGGGAGAACACAGAAACCTTGCGTTCCAATTGGCATCAGATCAGTTGGGATGAGATTATAATATCTGATGCACTTAGCAAAGGTAACGGCAGATAGGGGTCAGCTGAGTGTGGGCTATCCTCTTATTTAAGACTAGAGAGTTTATTTTAAAGGCTTCTGAGCAGCATAATTTCCTCTAAGCTGCCATGATGCAGTATGAAAGCTATTTCTGTCTGGCAGGGAGGCACAGGAGAGGCACGCTTATCTTTTAGAGTAGGAAAAAACAATAAACTGAGCTCCATAGATCAGATAATACTAAAACTTTCCTATTATGCAAATTAATATGAATGACAAACCAATGTTTTGTTGCTCTTTTAGTTGGTCTAATGAGGTGTTACAGAAACAGCACTTTATCATTTTTGATTAATCTGTTCTTTATTCTAACAATGATTTTGCTCAATTGAACTATCGATCAAAATCTAGAAACTTTGTATTTCATAAAAAAGTTTACAAATCTTTTGAATTCACCGTGAGAGCTTAAAACAAATGAGTTGTCAAGTCTTAGATTTACAGTAACATTTATTATATAACAATATAACCAGATAAATTGTTTTACATCCACTAGAACACCAAACAACAAGACTGCATGTGAAAACTTGATCGTACTTCATATAGTTAAAAAAAAGGTAATCAAATCAGATTTTTTTTTGTACCACATACACATGCCAACTTGCATGATTCGGTTCACCTCTTTCCAAATAGACAGTAATAAAACAACCCCTCCACCCAAAATGATACATAGGTATAACATTTATATCTCTGATTTATCTTGTGCCTGGCCATTTTTGTATGTGTGTCTGTCTTTCTGTCAGAGAAGAATGGCTGCTATGCATTGGAAGATAAGTTGTCTCATAAGATCATGGAAAAAGAAAGTGATAAAGAAAAAGAATGAAGGAAGGAGGATGAGAAGGAGTGCGCATGAGTGTGGAGTAGATACTATTATACACAGAACATGAAACTAGTTGAATAAATAAAACAATACACTGTCCTAACCAGGCACGATGCGACAAAGCAACAAGCTTTCCAAATGTCAGTCCTAAGCAGCTTTGACAATGACACTACACTTTGTCAGTTGCTTCTGTACTTCTGTGGCGCAAAGTCCCAATTCAGTTTACTCTGCGGCCTTCTTAGAAATGCTCCCAGGCGGCTATTTTTGAAGTACAACGGCTATCTACTGTAAAGAGCAAGACAGAAAGACTTTTTCAAGATGATGTATCAAAAACACTTTTCAAATCAACAATAAATCTGACAAAAAAAATAAATAAATAAGTAAAGTAAAAAAAAAGTTGGGTCACAAATTACATGCTCTACACTATGTTGTCCAAACCACTACTACATTAATGAAGACACAGAAGAACAATACCACTGGAATAAGTTACTGTATTATAATGCTATTTTTCTCATAACTTCATTTTATTACGACTGAACCACTGGGCCTTAAACATGGAAGTCGTGTTGCTATCTTGGCTCAGAAAACTCTTGGATCTAATCAATAATATTTCTTTAAAGAGCTTGAGAATTTAACGTTGCAGATCAAATACTCAGTGTGTGCTTGTAATAAATACAATACAAACACGTGATGGTGTGGACACTAGTATAGTTATAGTTATCATAAAAGTTATCATTTTGTGTGTAAAGAGGCTTTTATTTTTGGAATTTTTTAGTGTGAACACACAACATGCGCTATTTTTTACAACAAAATGCTCCTGAAGAGTGCATAACTATGTGAATTAGGACATACTTAATGTTTTAAAAAGATATTGTTAAAGTACATTTTAGTATAAACTATTAACAATCATAAAAGTGAATGGCCAAACTTCTATTTGGCCACATTGATGTATTTTTATGCAATATGATTTCTCACATTCCTAGTAGTTGCTAAATTTAGAATAGAATATTACCTTTACTTTTTGTCATAGAACTGGTATACTATGCTACTCCAAAAATCAGCAAGAGTCTTTTCTATATTGCATTGTGACACTTAGCCCTGACCATACGAAACTCACTGGACCGAAATAGCTCCTCACATATATTAAACATCAAAAAAAGAATGAGAAAAGATTGATAAGTTGCACCAAATTATATGACAAATCTTTCAAGTTCAATCCTTCAAGTACTTTAAAGAACACCACAAAAAATATGAGGTACATGTTTTTAGTTTCACGCTCCTCAGCTGTGGAGTGGAGTATGAGAAAGAAAGCAAACAGATTGGCTGTGATTTTGTTGCATCAAGCGGCATTTTCACTTTCAGCCTGGACGGAAAAATTGCTTTTCACTTGAATCTTGTCACATCGTGCCTGTTTAGGACATAGTGTTAGATGAAGGGGACAGGAGAGAGCTAGTGGAGAAAAGGAGAAGAAAGATATGGTGTTGGAATATGTGCTAGACTCTAAAGGACAAAAAAGAGAAGACAGACTGTGAAGTAAAGACAAAAAAAACTGGATGTAGAGGCTAAGTTGGAGACTGGCTTTACCTCAGTTTGAAATCCTTCCACTAAGATAGCCACCAACAGGTTGAACAGGACATAGTTTCCAAAAGTCATGAGGGCGATGAAGTACAGAGCAGCCACAGGAGAGGTGGAGGCCATCCCATTATACAGTACCTTATTCCAGTCCTCCTGAGTCAAGATCTGATGTACAAGCAACAAATATAATCAAACTGACATTTATACTCAAGATCAACATTTAGGTGTTTGGAAAGATTTTTAATGTTTTTGAAAAAAAAAGTCTGCATTTATTTGATCTTGCAATACATAGATTGATTGATTATCTGAGTAATTGATTGATTGGTTAATTGGTTGATAGATAGATCTATCATGTATCTTGCCTGAAAAACTGTAACAATGGCCCACAGCAACGAGTCAAAGTTCTTCCGGTCAGGAAGTGTGTCTCCATCTCTCTCAGACCCGAATTTACATCCAAACAGGTGCATGCCTAGAATACTATAAAACAAAATCACACAAATAGTTCAAATGTAAAATCAATGGACTGAATATACAGTACACTGCACAAAATGATCTCTCATCTTGCCTGAAAATGAATATGAAAAGCATAAGCAGCATGCAGAAGGTGGCAACATTGTCCATGGTCTTCATCAGGACCACCAGCTGCCTCTGCAGGGCCGGCATGAAGCGGACCAGTTTCAACACCCGCATGAGCCTGAAGGTCCTCAGCACCGATAAACCTCCTCCCTGCTGACCAACAATCTCCCAGACGCTGTCAACACATATAAACACACACATCTGACTATCTGACAGAATGCACAAGGAGGACAATGCAAAAACAAATCCTATCTACCATATCTACCCTTTCTTTCCCAAAGGGAGAAATGCAATAGAGTGGGTTATTTCTTGCAAGAAAAACATTCAAAAATATTTTGGTGGGGTTTGTTGCATTTCAAACAAAGCAAAAAATCTCACAAGAGAATTGAATAAAAGAAGCTAAAATAAAACTGCTGTGAACGCAAGCAATTCAGCAACAAGATGAATAAATGATATATTTAAAGAGAAAAGTTATTTTCAATTGTAGTAATATTATGCATTTTGTCATTTTTAAACAAATAAATTAAGACTTAATTCAAATAAGAAAAAATCTTGACCCCAAACAGTGAATTGCAATACACTTAATATCATAATTAATTAAAATAATACTATAATAATGGAATAATTTTTAAAACTGTAATTATTTACATATTTATTTGAACGATTTTATCTTGTTTTATCCAAAAAGCAGCTTACCTTATGTTTTTATGGTGTTTTTCTTTTGTATGTTCTTTATATTTGAGTATAAACAAAAATATAATAAAAAGATTACATTTAATCTTTAATATTTTATACATTTTCATTATTATTTTAAATTAATTTTACAATTTTACAAGTCTAATATTTTGTTAAATTGGGAAAACCTGCTTGTTTTATCTATATATTAGGGGTGTAACGTTACACGTATTCGTATTGAGCCGTTCGGTACGAGGCTTTCGGTTCGGTACGCATTACAAACCAAACGATTCAGACTAACACTTTTATATTTGGAAAAAAAATTGATTAAAGTGTGTAAAATATAATGTTTTCAGTGCTACACTCAACAAGGTAGCGCAAACGACGGGCTGTCTGCCCCTCCCACCCCCAAACAGACGAAAATCAGAAACATGATTTAAGACTGTGCTGTCTGAAGAAAATGTGGACACTCTTATCTTTCTTAAAAAACCTTAAAAAATGATTGAAACAAAGTTCCATTAAAAACATCTATTTTTGACTGATATTTAAATAAAAATACTTTATTTCTTGATTTTCCATCTTAAGAATGATTGTTATTTGGTAACCAGTATTTGTTTTCTCACCCACGTTAAACCACACCCACAAAAAAGAGTTCTGTTGTTGACTGTATTTATGTAACATGCTGAGCACTAATCTTAACGTTGCACCATGCCAAATTTTTCGCTTGTTCAGACGTCTTAGTAAATGCAAATTCATGTCAATTGTGAATGGATGGGTGTGAAATTGCAGCACTCATCATGACAGCTGACAGTCATCACACTGAACAGGCAACAGATGTCCCATCACTCAGTAATGGCTGCATTCTGTCTGGCTGTCACTGTTGTGATATAACACACTGCCAGTGTGCATTTTCAGAAATGAAGATGAACATCAATAAACAGTGACACAGGCCGTGGTATTAACGTTTAGAAGGTCTAAGGAAAGAATGCAGAAGAACATGTGTACCTGATTACCACAATAATGCCGTCAAAGATGTTATAAGGGTTCTTGATGTAGCCGAAAGGACCATATACGAGCAGTTTCAAGAGCATCTCCAGAGCAAACAAACTGGTGAAGACAATATTACTGATTTCCAGAGCATTTGTCAACTCATCAGGCTGAAAAAGGAAGAGAGAGAAGAAGAAGAAAAAATCAAGACAGATGCCACTGTGGCATGTCAGTTACAAAGGACACATATGTATGCAAGGACAAGTTTTTCATTAAAATATTATTAAGCAAATAACAGAACACTCAGCAGCATCCCCGTCATTTAATGTACTATAGGTTGATTTTAATTAAAATTAACAAAAGTTTTAAATAAGGAAGTCAATTAAAACTGGCCATGGAACCATGCCTTTTTTTACATTTTTATTTTTTCTTTGGGACATTACAACCTGTTAATATATATATATATATATATATACACATTGCATATTGTAGGTTGTCTCTAGATCACCAATACAGACTACAGCACTACTTGGCCTACCATCTCAGTTGAGAAGTTACATAAGTTACATAAAATCTGATCTAAAAACCAACAAATCTGCTCAACTCCAATGGGCCCAGGTCATATTTTGCTCTCATATAATTAAACAGAACATAGACTCACATGCACTTTCATGGCCTCATATTTCCTAATAGCTCGCGGTGCAGACTGTGCTAGATAAACTAACGTGGGGATTAACTTTTCGACATCACAAACACCAAGTTTCTCATTGTTCTTTTGTTTCATCAGAACGCATTGTCTCGAACGACTGCAAGCTGAACCTAAAACTCAGATACAGGTGAACTACAAAGAAAGAACTGCAGATTCCCTGGTGTAATTGATGTTGTTGATAGTTTGGTATGCAGAGAGAGTTTGGGTTTTTTTTTCTTTCTTTCTTTTTTTATGAGGCACGGGTGAATTAAAGGAGAGACATATGGGCCGGTTCATATTTCGCTTCAGTTTTTTCGATTGTAAAAATGAGACTGGGCAAGAGACCCAGCACGCATAACACATTCTTGAAACATCACGGCTAACTGGGTTTAATGAACAGAGTCTTAAACGCCTGAAAACAAAACACAACATCCCCAAGCACGCAACTATTTTCCTATGAAAACTAACAGTGATTTTAAGAGACATTTAGACAGGTCGCTGAACTTCAGAGTTTTAAATGATGACGAAAACTAGGTAATTGTTTTACCGAGATGATTGTTTCCGCAAAGTAATGAGGAAAAAATACAATTACATCCTGTGCATCAAATGAAAAATAACATCTATATTAGCTAATAGAATTAAATGTAAGCTTATCAGATTGAGAAGTGGTCCGTGGAGCATGATGATGAAGTGCGGGGCTATTTGTGTCTGTGGAGGTGTTTCACAGAGGTGGGGAAGTAAGCCAGCAGGGGTTTTTTTTAGCCGTTTTTTGGATCGGAGAAGGCCAGGGTTGGGCACTGTCTACCCAGCAGGAGCTTGCACTTGGCCTCTTCATAGGGTGAGGCCCTTCACTTCAAATCAGGACCACTTGTGGGAAGAGCACACCACACACAAATCTATGCAGGAGTGATTTTTCTGGGAACGCCACAGCTAAAGACTAACGGTGAACTCTGCATGCATGCTTCGAGAAGGGTTTTGAATCACGAAACACTTCCAGTTGGAGGTTTCTGGAACATGTGAAACAAAGTATATTAATGCAAGCCTACTATGGGTTGTTTTTACTTAAAATGCTCAAAAATACTACACAATGTCCTGCTCTGGTGAGGAGCATCCACACAGAATTCTGAACTTCAGACCCCTCTTAAGATGAATCGCGTTTAAAGGGCCATATCTCACCAGCTGCACTCTGCTATCAGCTGTTATCAGAGTCCCTTTATCTAATTATACACACTCCTATAAACAAAGAAGTGTGTCATGAGGATATATACATCACAGTCCACAATGAAAATCTGACCTTCAAAATGTAATTTACAGTGATATTTCACTGAATTAAATTTTGCCATTTTACTATTAACTCACCCTCATGTCATTCCAAACCTTTATGGGTTTTTTCTTATTTAAAAAA
>JAUMHI010000053.1:10330920-10343691 GCA_032359435.1 Enteromius unitaeniatus | reverse complement strand
TATTTAAATAAAAAAAAAAAAAAAAAAAAAAAAAAAAAAAAAATATATATATATATATATATATATATATATATATATTTATTTATTTTTATTTTTTTGAAGAATGCAGGTAATTAAACAGTTGAAATCATTGGTATTTAATATAATTTTTTAGGACCAATAATGGTTTGGCTCTTAAAAATAGTGAGATGACGATTCAAGGGAAAAGCTTTTGAAAGTTTTTGGAACAAAGAACATGTCTATGGTGGCCACTTCCCAAATATGAGATATGTGTTCCCTCATTACCAACAATGACTAGCTACATGCTTTACATCCAGCAAAAAACAAAATTGTTCAAAAATAATTGAAGCCCATGATGAGCAGTTGAAATTGTTGAATTTAAGCATAAACTAGCTGATCCCATTTCCTCTCATTATGTAACCTCATTACAGCTCAAATGGCTTGTAGACAAGCTAAAAGGTTCACCACATGTTCACCACATAACAGTCTGAATAGCCTAAAATGATTCACTTAGTAAGAAGTTCTCATCTAAAGTAAACAAATGCTTGAGGTGAATGTGCAGTGGACAAAAACATTGACACTTTAAAGACCCCATTACGTATTGCCTATTGGAAGTTGGAGCTCCAAGGGCTCATAATTCTTTACATTTCTTTCCTAACACAAATTAGCCATATAACCCAAATTGATATTCTATTAATCTTTTTCATATTTGGGTAAACCCATGCAGTCAAACACCCACATAATAAACCCTCTTATCTGAGTTTAGAAGCTCATTACTGTTGTTTTTTTTGCAGCTGTCATTACAAATATTGTGTAAAGTTCCAGGGCAAGTGCTGAAACAAAGCAAGCAACCCTCTGTACTCATTAACTTTCATAGCCACAACAACAATAACCATTATGCCCCAATAGCACATTAACAAGGAAATGGAAGCAAAAAAAGGGCAGAGTGGGAGGAAGAGGTTGAATGACACTGAGATTGGAGTTTTTTGGGAATTGCATGGAACTGAGTTTCTTATTGGAAGGTTACAAGTATAACATGTGTCTATTTGAGCAGTAACATCCTCCTCTCTACTCAAGCACATGAACCAGAGACTGCTACAACCAGCACTGCCCGTCTGCAGGGAGGTATGGGAAGCTTAAAGGACTTCAAGATTAAGAGCTTAAAAAAGTTCACCTACAAGTATGTGTCAACAAGATACTTGAGCTGGAAAATGGTATAGATAAACATGGAACATGACGCATAGCTTCTCTTGTGCCACAACATGGGGTTCAGCAGTTTGAAACGTTTGATTATGAAAGACCATTAAGTGATTTGAAAGCACTTGAAAATGTGTCAACACAGAGGCAAACAAACTCACTGTTTAGAGGGGCTTCAGCCCACACGTCTGTTTCTGAAATTCTAAAATTGCAAACTGCAAACAAATACCAGATTTTTGTTTAGATACACCTACTGAAAGACATAAGACATAGACATATTATTATATTAATAGTAATAATAATAAGAGATAAGATAAAGCATATAATTTTGAGGCACAATATTTCATATTCATGTAAAATAGAATCACACTGTAGGAAAACAAATGTGTGTATATACACATATATATATATATATATATATATTTACAACTACAACCAAATATTCATCCAAACGTATTACAATATTGCTTTTTAAGTTGGAGAACAATAAGTTCACAATAAGAAAACAATAAGTTTTCTTTTTTTAAGAAACAACACTGATCAAAATAACAGTAATAAAGACTAACGTTTCAATGATACATTTTTAGTTTATTAAAGAATCCTGAAAAAAAGCTTCCAAAAATATGGAACAGTACAACTGATTTCAACTCGAAAAAAGTTAGAAAAATTCCCCAAATTGTACAATATATTTCCAATATTACAACTTTTACTGTATTTCTGGTTTACAACAAAGTGTCATTTGTTAACATTACTTAATGCATTAACTAACATAAACAATGATTTATTACACTTTATTAATCTTTGTTAATATTTGTTATTTAAAATACAGTTGTTTGTTGTTTATTTATGTTAGTTCACAGTGCATTAACTAATGTTAACAAACACAACCTGTGATTTTATGCACTAGTGAATGCTTAATAAACATTATTAATAAATGCTGTGGAAGTATTGTGCTTTGGTTCATGTCAACTAAGGAACCTTATTGTAAAGTGTTATTTTAAATAAAGTAAATGCAGCCTTGGTGAGCATATAAGACTTTCTTTAACAAAATGAAAATTTACTAGTGGTGTCCAGAAGCATTTGTTTTATGGTTGCGATTTTTGAAATAAAATTCTAAAAGGTAGCTGTGGAGGCAAATATCCCTTTCTGGCTAAAAGAGCTGACAGATATATTGCCCAATATAGAAGGGAAACAGCAACAAAGCCAAGAAATAAAAGAAACAGAATGAGCTGAGGAGCTTTTGAACAACTTGGGCAGGTAGAACGTGATAACCGATGGAAAAAGAGATGGAGATGTGCCTGCGGATTTATATTTAACCTCTAAAATAAAAAGCACACGTTTCAGCTCTGTAAATAGCAGCCATGTGGTCAGGTTTTGTATGGTTTTCATGCATAAGATCAAGTGATCAACATGTCTCCTCTCCAAGAAACACAAAGCAGGATCCGGAAGGAGGCTGCACAGAACTGCTCAGATTAGTGTAGCTCAACCTCTTTTGTCTGTTTTTCTCAGTCATTCACACATTCCCCTTTGGCTACACTTTGTGAAACTCCACTTAATCTTAACTTCATCCAGCAATGTGTGATCTTTCCATCTGTGCCGCACAATGGAATACCAAAACTGGACAACACAACATCAAATAATGTTTTGAACCCTACTAGCAACATTTCAAGCTCAGGAACGATAAACAAAGCTGGAACTGTTGCAGTCGAGAGCTGCTTCTTCATTCCACGGTGGTTTTAAAAAGTGATGCAGGATGTCGTGATTGGGAAAGAGGAGCTCAGACGAGTATGAAAGACAAAGGGCAATAGAAGCTTCAGGAATGTGAAACAGGAACAGATGCAATTAGCCAGATTGGACGTTTTATGAGGATCAAAAAACCCAAGTGACCTTGTGAATCCAAATTCTTGCTCTATCTCAGTCTCCAATTCTCCAGATGGATCGCTCCATAAAGACGAAGTTCACTGCCAGAATTCCCCAGGAGTTTACAGGGAATAAAATGAGAGGAAAGAAAAAAGAAGCCATCCGTGTATGCTGTATATTTTTCCTTTTGTTACAGGACATCAAATATACATTAACAGGCAAAAGCTTGGGATTTTTTTTTTCTCTCCAAAATAATGCATTAAAGGAATAGTTCAACCAAAAATCCTGGCTATATGAAAGAACACTATCATGGTTTTAACATAATATATTAGAATGATAAGCAAAGAGATTAAAAATAATATAAAAACATAAAATAAAAATATAAAAACTTTTTGTAGACTACTATCCTGGGCCCAGTGAAATCATGCAATGTGTCTAATACAACACACTTTTCACTTTTTGGCTGCTCGAGTTCACAAGGCCGAAGACCAAGCTTCTTAAATTGCCCACATATTCCCTCCTTTTTTCCAGCAGACGTTCCCATATATGTCATATTTTTTGAATAACTCTGAAATTACGAGAATAAATCATTCTAATCAGAGTGGGTGATGATGAATGTTGTTTTCTTGCCTGAGAATCAACCATTTTCTGAGAAGAATACAAAGCTCTAACTCTCACTTTGAGGAATTCATCATCCTTCAAAGTTGCAATGTCTCATAAAATACTGATAATTTTCCTAGTTGTTCACGTCAAAGCTCTGAGTTACGACTTCAATCACGAGCAAGAGGGGGCCGTAGCAGGCGGGCATGAACTGCGGTGTGTGCCCTCCAAAGGATCTAGAAGACTGTGAAGCATGCGAGCACACTGTGTAAACACAGTGCAATGAATTTCAGATGTGTGCCAGTTGCCTTCTCATTTCAGCCTTCAAACTTCAGCCCTCATTCTCAATGCTAAACAAGAAAAGTATGGTTCAGAAAAATAGATTTCTAAAATCGAAATCATCTTTAGCCTTTTAAATGTCTTTACTGTCACTTTTAATCAAATAAATGCAGCCTTATTAAATAAAAACATAAGAATAAGATTAGCTTGTATGTTTCTGTGTGTGCATCTCTGAGGGACAGAGAGTATGTGCTCGCCGTACATAATAAAACGTAATTTTGTTGCAAAACATGGAAATTAGTTGTTTTTATCATATTGATTTCGATATTTGTTTGGCCAGTGTCCTTGTGAGTTTTGGTTATTTTGCTTTGAAATAATAGAAACCATTTGGCGAAATTATATGGAACTGTAATGAGGTCAAAGAGCTACCTGGAACTACATTGGCTGTGTGGCTCCCTGAAAATAACTGCATACCTTTGAACGTTCATTAGCCAATCAGATTCAAGCATTCAATGGCCCTTAGTATATAGTATACTACACAGTATATTGATTCTTTTACCCAAAACTTGCACAAGTACAAGTAAATACTGTACGTAATTGTGAGATATAAAGAACAATTTTGAGACACTAAACAGTTACTGGAAAGAATAGTAAGGTATAAAGGCACATTGTGAGATTTAAAGACTTATGCGGAAATAAAATGAGATGTAGTAAATATGACCTGTTTATTTACTCTAATGGCAAAAACATAATTTTATCTTATAAATCAGGATTTGCAGATATTAAATCAGTGAGAGCAGCTCAGAGACGTGCACTAACCTGCTCATGGTACTCGATGCCCATGCTGAGTGTGTTAATGAGAATGGCGATCATTATTCCTCGTCCAAAGTACTTGCTGTCCACAATCTTCCGGAAAGTGTCGCACACAAGTCTCCAGAAACGGACCACCTTTGCTGCCCGAGCTCCTAATGCAAATTTCTTCTTCTTCTTGTTCGGATCTCTGCTGTCCCGATAATGGGCATCCTGTGTGAACTCATACACACCCTCACTGTCAGAGTCTGCTGTCTCATTCCCATCTACTCCCTCTGAGTCGTTGGCCATCGATTTGGCACAATACGGACATGTCTCAGGGTCAAAGGTCAAAGTGGTGTCTAAGTTTGTGCCACTGCAGTTCATGAGTGTATCCTTACAGATGATCTTGCCTGAAATGCATAAGAAAAAGCACATGTTGCATTGACAAATGTAAAAAAATTATATAATACGGCTGTCAATTCAATTAATCACGTCCAAAATAAGACTAAAACTTATAAATAAATATATTTCTTAAATATATACAACATGTATGCATGTTTATAATATATATGACAGTGCACACACATATTATTTAAACTCAAATTTAGATTTTGGATCTGATTAATCATGATTAATTGATTTGACAGCCCTAATGTGAAATTACTAATTTTGTTAATTTTGTTCATACACCCAACCCTACTCTAAACTTGTGTTTTACACATCCAGCTGTTGGATTTCAGTTAAAAATCCATTTACCAGGAGGACCTTGTGTCTCCACCAGGCACTGTGAGGTGTTGATAGAAGTGGGTGGGATATTTAGGTTGGTAAAGACGCTAGCAGTACAGCTGCCTCCTCCTGGTTCCAGTATTCTCTGTCTGAGCTGCTCTAAGGCCAGAGATGACTGTAACGTGGGGTAGTTCTTATGTACTGGAGCTGCAAATGGTACAGAGTTCCTCTTATATGCCTGGAGAACCGTGGGAGAAGGTGAAGGGCCACAGCGCAGTGGCTCAAGGTAGCCTACGGTCTGATAAACACTATGTACAGATTCTGCACCGCTGGGGCCCAGAGACCCACAAAAGGGTTCCTGATGAGGGACGATGACAGGTAGCATGACATCCCCAGAGTTGTTGACTTTTCCACTCTGGGAGCCGTTGTCCACCTCTCTGCCCCCATCAGTTCGGACACTCCCATTGCCCAGATGGTAGTGATGGTGGAGGTGGTGCTGATGGTGCATGACGTGACGGATGGATCCCTGGTGTTGCTTCTGATGCCGTCTTTTTGTAGGTGGCGGTTCTAGCGGTGGAGAAGCACAGATCCGCAGGCCTGCTCGACGACCGGCGACTCGGATGAGGTGGCAGATTTGCCTGGTGCCTTTGCGGATGATGTGGACTAGGTACTTGAGAAGCTCGTCATAGCAGCTTCCTGGCTCAGAGAAGCTATTCAGTGTGCTCGCGTTGGACCTGAAGCGCACTCTCTGCTCCTTCATAAGCTGGCTCTCTCGTTGCTTGGTCTCAGAGAACTGTGTCGCTATGACAACTAGACAAAGGTTGATCATGAAGAATGAGCCCACCTGAAAAACAGGAGAGGAGACCATGATCACAGAGAGCTTACTGTTTATTAACAACACTTTTACTGTAAAAACAAAGAAAAGATGGCATGATAAAAACACAAGCATAAAATCAATGGTTATTTTCTGTACTAAAAGGATTTTGAATGAACAGACTGGAAGTTTAAAACATAAAAAAGGTAGAGTTCTATCATAAAAAAGGAACATTCTGTCATTCCAAAGCTGTATAACTTACTTTCTTTTATGCAACACAAAATAAAACATTTTGAGAAATGTTTCTGTCTTTTGGTACTTAGAATAATTGTCAAACATTTCTTGAGTCAAACAGTTCCAGAGGACAATATTTGGCCGAGATACAACTATTGGTAAAAAACCTTAATGCCCCTCTTGAACAGATTTAAACCATTATGACAACGATCCATGACCTAGGCTAAACAAAACATGATTTATAGCATGTTAAAGACATTGCAACTGTAAAGGTTTCTTTTTAAACATGGTTATACAAAAAAAACGATTAAAATATGATTCACTTTTCTCCATCTAAGCCTGTATGACAGAGTTACAGCAGAGCCTGTAAAAGGCTGTCTGCATAGAGACAGTTCAGGTAATGCTCTCATAAACGAGTCTAGGTCTGCCCAGCTCAGACCACAGCCACTCACTATTATCAGGAGGATGAAGTAGATGAAATTGTAGAAGGAGTGAGCATCCATAACAAAGTACATGATGTCCACCCAGCCCTCCAGAGTAATAACCTACAGGAAAGAACAAAAGGAGAGGGATTCAGTGCAGCTTAAGTCTCATAAGAGACAGTTCATATAAGGATTTCTTTTTATATAAACTATTTTGGGAAACTTGTGTATTCTTGTTAATCTCAAACATGAAAAAAACATACTGATACTAATTTCAGTACAGTGATGGACATGCAAACTAAAAGCATAAGTAATCTCTGATTATATGCTTCTGTGATCAGTTTTTGGTTCTGTACTCAAGCATGCATGATGAGGTAGACAGTACAGATATTGAATGCTCCGGGGGGACACCCCATCCAGCATGCATTCTTCATTCCCTTTGATTAATCTGTCACAGATTAGGGAGAGGCAAAACCGGGAAGGAATAAGACATTTGCTTGCTATTTACAGGGCAATTGGGTGTGCTAGCAGGATGAAGGGCTGTCAGACAGCTAATTCATTTTTAGATACTAAAAATTAAGCAACGAGCCACAGAATTGGTCGTTTGCAAAAGGAAGATTAAGTCATCAGGCCACTGTGCAGTTCAGTACATACTGTAACAGTCTTCTAAAGATTTAACAGAAATGTAATTTGTTGTGTTATAAACATATGAAAAGTGAGATTTCAATTAAATTTGAGATTAAAATCAGTGGGCCCATGCAGAAGAATTAAAACCTTATCACCCTTTTTGTGATAAAAGAACACAGAATAAAAATTAATAGAGCCTGCTGATCCCTGCAATTGCCTCCATGCCACATTCTAAAAAGGCTAATCCAAAATCCCAGGACAAACGAGCTTTGTTATTTTAACACAGTGTCAGGCCTTTTAGATATTACTGAATGGTCAGGAAAAATGAGGTAAGCACATTTGGGTTCAAGATAGTGAATTAAGTAGTAGTTTGGATCAACTGCAATAAGTAAATCATATGTCAATGTTTGGGTCAAAGAGGTTTCGAGTTAATAAAGCACAATTTTCTCATAATTACTTGAAGAATATCATGTTATGACTTAAAATCAATACAAATATGCTGGGATATTTGAAAACTGATGCTTTTAAATTTTAGCCTGACACATATCCAGCTTCATAGCTATAGGTTTTCATAGACAGTAGGTTTATTTAGTAACTCATGGAGTAGAGAGGGGTATTTGAGAGGCAAGTAGGTCTGGTTCAAATCCTGTGTAACTATGGTTCGACAAAACATTTATATATGTGCAAACGGAAGTTGAAATGGCACGTTTGCATCAACAAATGCATTTTTATATCGGTTTTGCATTTGTTGACACAATTGTGTACAGTAGGTTTAGGGTTGGATTTGGTGAAGTGCATATTTCCTATATGATAGAGAATAAACTGTCAACAGTCCAGAGTTTTTTTCAATTCTAAACCACCGCAATACATACCTATATTAGAGTAATGGTAATGATGAAACTGTGTTTTATAGTCATTTTTCTTTGAAACTGCGGTGAAATGTGCAGTAAGATACGTAAAAACAGTGTTGCACAAAAAAGAGCACAGAGGTACATATTTTTATGAGACCAGGTTACAAATAACCCAACAGCAACTAACTTTAAAGCAACAATCTATTGTGAATCTTTACTAAACTGTCATTCTAAGTGTTTTTATAGGTCTTGGTATAAGTCTTCAAAGCATCAGCAATAAAAGAAGACATACAACAGACCTGAAAGATGGCAATCCAGGCATAACCAATGTTGTCAAAGTTTATGGCCCCCTTGAAGGGATTGGCCTCTCCGGCAGAGCAGTTGGTGTAATACTTGTTCCAGTTGACGCAGGTGGTGTTGTCTGTGCTATTGTAAGCTGCCATGTCCAGCTGGCACTGCCGGCCCTCCTCATGGAGCGTGGGGATGGAGCTGCACAGGCGCATGCCATTCTCTCGTGGTTGAGAACAGATAAACGGGTTTTCATCATCATTTTCTGTGTGGTAGTAGTTGTGCAAGTCTAGACTGGTGGGCCTGTACAAAGGATATAAAAATAATTACTTCTTAAAATGATAGTTTACCACCCAATAATGAAAATGAAATCACTTCTTTAACAACGTTGCAATCCCTTCTTGCAAAATTAGAAATATGTACTTCAATAAAAATACAACAAAAGGGGAGTAAGGCTTCAAAAGTGGCAAAAATTATATAAACTTCAACTTAATGTTAATAGATCACTAGGAATCATTCAGACTGATTATGTGAATGGTGCTCAGCAAAAACTAAATAATTAATTATATTCCTCACACAAGGCTTATGCACGCTTAAGACTGCTTGCACCCCTTTTATGGTTATTTTATTACTTTTTACTTATTTTGCAGCTTTACATTCCTGTTCCTCATTTACTGTCAATGAAGAGCCGAATAGCCAGGATATTTTTTTACAAATTTACCTTTTATGTGCAATGAAAAAACATAAATGTAGCTATGCAACGCACAAACACAAAGTTCAGATGACTCATGCAAATAAGTTCAAACCAACTGTACATTGAGCAATAACCAATCAAGACTCTGCCCTCTTCTCAGCCTCAGCTTCTCCTAGGGTTGGGCAAACACCCATTTAAGCAGCAGTCAGGCTGCAGTGAGATCAGTGGTAACTATCTCCAGAAGAAATGTGATTGAGCAAGGCCTAGCTTTAATGGCGTTTGGCTCTGACATTGGATAATTGGGCCGTCTGTCAACACAAATTCACCTCAGAGAGAAAGTGCCATGGCGAATTAGCTGCACAAGTACCTTCAATTACCCATTGGGACAAATCCTAGCCTTCCAAAGAACCCTGCCCCTTGAAATATTTTTTTCTTAAGAGCAATTTAACAGTTTAAGACCGTCTTAATGTTACATAATCCTCGCTGCAAGCCAATCTCTGTGAGGCAGTGGATTCCTTCAACACACTGTGTTAGCCAGGCCACGATTCCGTGGGGTCTAATTCATGCTCTCAGTGCAATGATACCTTTGGGGTTTACAGTGCTAGACAGTAAACAAAAATAATTGATTCAAGGGTGAAAATGAATGGTAGCAAAAAAAAAAAGAAAGAATGGAAACTGATTTCCTTTTTACGATTCACCAAACATAAGTATCTGCAACAGATTTACGCATTAGTGAAAGGAAATATTTCAATAATTTCCAAAATTGCGTGTGACCCTTGCACCTTTGTGTAAATTTGCTGCACATTAATTTCCATATCAATTTAAACTTTATTTGCTCAGTAATACTCAAATCATATAAATAAAAATGTAAAACAATATGTACAGTATATTTGAATAATTTAATCATTTTTGGAGTTTATTACTTTTAATTCTTTTTTCTGTAAGCCCATAAAATCCCATATATTTATTCATCCATGTATTTTAGTGCTGTCAAACTATTAATGCGTTATTAATTTATTTACGTCATATATGTGTGTAGTATTTATTGTTATTATATATATCTTATTAAATATATGTAATTAAGTAAAATGTTATGTTTATATTTTATATCCAGCACTGTGCAGTCTTAGGCCACTAGTATTTTGAAGATATGAAGGGAGCTGATGTGTTCATCGTTGGTTCCCAGGGCAATGCTGAACTGAACTCGGGACGCTTGTCATAATATATATATATGAAATATAAGAATATAAATGTATATGCATGTAAATATGTAAATATATATATATATATATATATATATAAACACACACTAACACACATAAAAAAATATATAATATGTATCTGTTTGTCCTTGAATTTTTTTTATTTGCTTCAATCCCCTTTTCTGTAGCCCCGTAAAATCCCATTCAAATTGATCTCATGTTGACATCTGGCCTTTCATCATTATAAAAATGTGTTCACATTATAAACCCCCTCATTTTAAGACTCCTGAGGTGACTTGTGAATTAATATCATGCTTGTGAAAGTACATCCCAGGCCATTGCACTCACAGGGAGAAGTTTTCCGGAAGGAAGCAGCGGTTGCGAAGAAGCCCAGCCCACAGCTGGACCCCTACAATCCCAAAGATGAAGAAAACAAAGAAGCAAAGAAGCAGCACATTGCCCAGCATGGGAAGAGTGTCCAGCAGAAGCGTCACCAGGATCCTCATACCTGCAACACAACGAAAGAACAACTGTAGCACTACACATTCAAAAATCCACTGTTGTAATAATAAAAATATATGGCCACAAGCATATTGCTCTCGTAAAACATGAAATGATAGCGCTATAATGCACTGAGCAAACTGTTGCTCTTTCACGTTTATAGAGGCTCATTGTCGACCCACAGTACAAATGTTTATATGCGCCAGTAAAAATCTCTGCTGATATCCAGTTTTTCAGACACTGCTGCTGCCCTCGCTTTTCCAATATATCTGCCCTGTGTCAAACCACAATGCCAGCTGACTGGAGCATAAATGATGAAAATCATTTCCTGCTCAGGGTTTGGCGGGTAATTGGTGGAGCGGGGTAATCCAGCCTGTGCTCCCTGCCAGCCTGCAGTCTGTGAGTGATAACTGTGGCCGGCTGTAATTTCCACATTTGGAGGAAGAGTGAGTGGTGATAAGCAGTGAGGCATTAACAGGAATGAATGACAATGGAGGATCCGTGTCATCACATAAAATGGCTCTGTGCTGTGTGGGTTTACAGAGCTCAGTATTGTGCAGATGCTGCATTTCTCAAAGCCATCGTTTTTGAGGCGGGTTTTAGCCCCTTATATTCACTCTTGTCTAATGAGATGCCCTGATGGAAACATGGCCTCGAAATATTTTTTTTATGTCTGGGAATTTAGAAACCGCTGCACCATTTTGTAAGTGTTTATCAGCATGTATCTATTTACTTGTAATTAGGAAATGGTGAGTGCAGAACGACAATCGGGGTCTCTGAAATTCAAAGCTTTTCTTCCAATTACGATGCGTTTCTTGTGGATAATCCACTTCTCTGAGATTTCTGCACTGAAAATCACTTCCTAACTTCGGTCATTAGTGACTCCAAATGACTGTGGAGTTCACCCTAGCACAGCAATTCAGCTAAGCTTGCCAAGTCAGGGCTTAACAAGCATTGAATCAGTGACAGTGGCACAGATCCGTGTCCCTTACAAACCGAAAGGTAATTCCCCACAGGGAGCCAGGTGTATTTCCTGGAGAAAATCACCTTCTGGAATTTGGGTCCCAAAGGCTGACAAATGAAATGGAGTTTCCTCACAATACTATAACGGATAGTATATATTGTGGTATACACTACACAAAATGTGTAATGCTGGATTTAACAGTCACATGTAATTTACTACTTAGCTGATTGGCTGAGCCTCATGAACAATAATGGCAGATTTTAAATTGTGTACAAGCAGAGCAACTGCCATTTAAATAAATCAGATCTCAAACAGGTAATCAGGCAATAGGCATCTTTGAAAACTATATTTAGGACTAGAAACAGCAATTAAAAATAAAAAAACATAAATTTTCGATATAAAAATAAACAGAAAACAAACAAACTAAGTAATTAATTCTTAAAATGGCAAATTTCAGTTGCAAAGAATTTTTATAAGTAAGTGTTCAATTTAATACACAGTTTAAAAGCATTATTTTAAAAGTGTAATTTAAAGACTATTTTAAAAAAAGAAGAAAAGAAAAAACTACAGAAAGGCTATATTTAATAAAGTTAATGTGTTAACATTTCCCCCCCTTTTCTACAAGTGAATATATATAAATATATATATATATATATATATATATATATATATATATATATTTATTTTATTTTATTTTTTTTATTAAAAAAAAAATATATG
>JAUMHI010000053.1:10293942-10315828 GCA_032359435.1 Enteromius unitaeniatus | reverse complement strand
ACACCTGGGGGACCTCCAGGTGACAGTTCAGAATGCTTCGTCCAGGATGCCTCTGGAGAATGGCGGCTCCACCCCCAGGTTGTCCAGGTTTGGAATCACTTTGGAGAGGCCAAGATAGATCTCTTCGCCTCTCCCAAGTCGACTCACTGCCGGCTGTTTTATTCCCTCTCCGAGTCACCTCGGGCGCTCGGCAGGGATGCGCTGGCATGCAGCTGGCCTCCGGGGCTCAAGTACGCCTTTCCCCCAGTGAGCCAAGCCTAGCTTCCAACAAGTCATGCTGGTAGCGCCTTACTGGACCTCCCGGAAGTGGTTTGCGGACTTCCTTGCATTCCTCGCGGCAGCCCCTCCTTGGAAAATCCCCTCGAGGAAGGACCTTCTTTCCCAGGGGATGGGCACCATATGGCACCGCGTCCCGATCTCTGGAACCTGACAGACTTCTCCAGCCTTCCCAGCGCTGTCGTAGATACCATCACTCAAGCGCGAGCCCCCTCTACGAGGCAGGCTTATGCTCAGAGATGGGGTCTGTTCGGCGAATGGTGTTCCTCCCGTGGTGAGGACCCACAGAGATGCATGATCGCAGTTGTGCTTTCCTTCCTGCAAGAGAAGTTGGAGCGCAGGCTGTCCCCTTCAACTCTCAAAGTATATGTCACTGCCATAGCCGCATATCATGCGTCCCTCTGGAAGCATCAGCTCATCGTCAGATTCCTTAAAGGTGCTCGTCGGGTGAACCCCCGAGACCACATCTTTTGCCCCCTTGGGACCTGGCTGTCGCCCTAGCCAGGCTGAAGAGTGCCTTCAGTTCGGCCCGGCTGATTCTCACGTTGTCCTGAGACCCCGGCTGGCTCATGGCGCCTCTTTAGCGGATATCTGCAGAGCTGCAGGCTGGGCGACACCCAACACCTTTGCCAGGTTCTACAACCTCCGTGTAGAGGCTGTGTCTTCTCGCGTCCTCGATCATGACAGCAGGTGAGTGAGAAGACCGTCTGGTGCCTGCTTGCTGCGCCGCTTCCATGGAACCCACGCTTAAACATCTCAGTGTTCCCTTCAATGTGCATAACCTGAGTCCTCCCTGCCCCGCAGTCGGTCTAGAGCAGAGTAGCTCTGGCTGTGCTTCCTCTGGTATCCTTCGCAGAGGTGTGGCAAAAACATCTCCACGGTCTACACAAGGCTGTGTTTCCCTTTACTTATATCCATATTCGTATCGATATATTGAAAATTTTTGTCCTCATGCGTTAGTTCAGAAAAACTTCAGCCGCTTGTTTCAGCAGCACTGAAAGCAACTCTGTCGCCCCTCATACAGGCCGTGGGAAGGTTGAGTAGGTTACGTGCAGATTCTTCTGCTAACAAACTGGAAAAGCTAAAAATGTCTCGCCAGTTGGCAGGGGGATCTCCGCGTAACGCGGCCCTAGAGTGTGGCCTGTTCCATGGGTGTTGCCATATGTAACGTCGAAGTGATCTCACGCAGTGATGAGGTGCACCTGAGCGCAATCAGTGCACGCCAATATTCTTTGGCCTTTAGTAAAAGCTCAAAGCAGATAGGTCTCTCTGGCAAGTTCCCATATGTAACGTCTCTGTTACCTCCTTTAGGGAACATGGGTTACGTTCATAACCTAGACGTTATTTGTAGTTATTTATGAGTTTTAACTAACATAAGATGATAATGCATTTTAAAAAGAAACTCGTTTTTTTAATTGTCACAACAAAACAGAGAAACATCAAAATATATTAAAGTTCTGATAAATAAAATGTATAAAAATACAAACTTAAGAAGTCCTTAATAACAACAACCAAATCAAAGTTACCAGTTTTAAAAGACTTGGTAAGCTTCATAAATATAACTTTGAATAAGACTGGAGACAAATTCTGTTAAGTTCTGATAAATAACAACAACAGCAAAATATAAATTGCTAACAGTATATGAGGTAGTGTACTGAATCAGTGAATCCTCAATACAGTAGCTCCAGTCCAGCAGAGGCAGGTTTTAGTACAAGAATAGTTATTTGTAGTTGAGTATTCACTAAAATATTACTGTCACAACGGAACAAAGGAACATCAAAATATATTAGAGTTCTGAAAAATAAAATGTATGAAAATAGAAACTTTAGATATGAAACTTTAAAGTCATTTGAACAAAAAAACAATAACAACAACCACCAAATCAAAGTAATCAAAGATAATATCGGCCTGCAGATAAATTAGTCGGGCTCCAATAAGAAGTAAATATGGACGTGGAAGAAAGACAAAAATGAAGAAGAGTATGTGGAAGTGGATTACAGGAGGAGGTTTTAGAATTAGTGGAATGACGAAGAAGAAAAAAAGAGAAGATTAAGACATATGGGCCTTGCCTTGATGCTGAAGCTTCCAGAATAATATCATATCCCAGATGAGGTACATAACATTCAGCATATCATTAGAGGGACTGATGAAAAATAATAGTGTAAAAACACCAGGTATTCCAGTAAAAGAAATATTTAAGCAAAAATAAAAGGCAAAATTTGTCTTGTATCTGTTTCCTGTCTAGGCCAAAGTTGGCATGAAAACGCATGAGAGAATAACAACTGAAATAATAACATATTGGTTCCTTTTCAAAGTATGCAACATTTGGTAGAGCATTATGGAAAAACTCATAAAACTCACTTCCATCAAGGTTATGGCAAAGTATGCTAGAAGAAATTCTAGAAATGCCTTTATACCCAATCTCTCGTTAAAAATCGTAAAAGCTTTTCTGTCTTATAGCATTTAAAAAGCCTTTGAAACAATCTCTGTAGACACTGTCACAAGCCCTGTGGATTTGGAAAGTTTTGTGTATTTAACTCGGTGTGTGTGTGTGTGAAGACTCTGTGAATAGGAAAAGGGCAGACTAATTTAAAAGCGATTCAGCAGAAGTTGCCAAACCGCTGCGGGTGTCTGAAACTGATACCTTGTCTTGGTGGGGTGTATTGAGGGTCCGCGTTCTCTAAGGGCTTGCTTTGAAAGATTGAGAAGAGAGAAAGCTCGTCTCAATGTCTCTGCAGATGATGCACACAAAGACATACGATCCACAGCACAGCAGCCAAGATCTTTCAACTTCTATAAGCTCTCTGGCTCACCTCAGATTCAACAGAACAGAAGATTCAGCAAAACAATGTCTAAGCGAAGGGGGTTTTGGAAACCGAACCATCTCGTTGAACCACCAACACCAATTTATTCACATAGTAAGCAGGCTAAAGTGAGTTTTAGACTTGTGATTTACTGCATCAGAATGTTCTCCAAAAGGAAAAAAAGACACTAAATGTTAACCTTTAAACTGAAACAAATGGTTCATATAAACCATGCCTCCAAGTTCTCTGGTTTATAATGAATTACACTTTTTTATGTTACTCGGCCAGCCAATTTTTACCAAAGCCCAAAAAATAAATGAATCTTAGTACTAACAAACAAAATCTGTGGTTCAGCCATGATTTTTGGACAGGGTACTACGTTGGACACTGTACAAGTAACACAGCTTTTTGGACATGTCACTATAGTACTGCTATTGATTTCTGGACATGTACTAAAGCAGCACCATGCTATTCTTGTAAATACTTTGGAGTATCATGTGAATACCATTTCAGAATTACGGTATATATCAAAAACCATGGTACCTGATATCATGCTCCAGATTCTTTACAAAGAACCACAACTGATCAAACTGCTGAGAATATGTAAAATGATATAGACTGTCATTAAGTACTGAAGGACTTGCTGGTAAGCGTTTCATCTGGAGAAGTATCCAAACCCTTGAGGAAACTTTGCGCCAAGAGTGGAACAAGCCAGCAGTCTGTCACTCTTGTATGGTTATCTTGTGTACACACTTTGGATGTTGTCTCCTGAAAGTGCTTCTATACGGTCCATATGCTGGGATGATTTCCATCTCAACAAATAATCCTATGAGATTACCAACATGACACATGAGGTTAGGCTGACAAGCTTCACGGAATGGGAATGGGAGTCCTTGTGTTTCTTGGAAAGCACACATCACGTAACAAACCACAAATCTTTTATTTGCTGAGCAGTTTGTCTTTAATGACCTTTTATGGCTTTCTCAAAAAAATTTGGTGATACACACCATCTATTAGTGATGCACATTTTCTTTACTGTATTTCTCAAGGCACACATTTATGCAACTAACTGCTTGTATTTAATACCAGTCTCTTTGCTTTATGGTGTTCATAAACCCAATGGTCATTGATTAGAGGTTCAAACTAAGATGCCTTACACAACAGCATGCCCTATTTTTGAGACTTGAGACACACACATACACAAAGATAAAGATAAAGATTAATTTGACACTCACACAGATACATTGAAGAAATTCATATTTGCAGCTAACCATGTGTGACGCACTGGCTGATGACAGATAGAACTAGCCATATCCCAATTCTGTCCTTGTTTACTTATCCACATGTTCCCTAGAGAAACATAAATATACTTAAATGTATTTGAAATGCATTTATTTTATGCTACAGTCAGTATACTACAAATACATTTACATGTTTATGTACTATAAATACACTAAAATACTTACTAAATATACTTTATTTGTGCAGAAGTAGTGCTTAAGTTTAACTAAAGATTGTGCTAATTGAGAAATATTGCAAGTATACTTGAAGTACACTTTAAATATCTTTAAATCTTATTTATTAATTTATCTTTAAATACCAATATTATTAAAAAATAATACAATCCTCTTTGATATTGACATTAAAACACAAATTAGGCTTAATATTAGGAAATGTGCATTGTGAACAAGTACCTCAAATACAGTTTTTTATAGATTATATTTTATTTGTTTGTATACTACTCTTTTAAAAGGCATGCTGTTATTTCCACTGGGTAACATGAAAATATAATTTTATTAAAGGTTTTTCATGTATCTCTTTAATTTCAATAGTAAACTTTCAAGATCCAAAAACGGCTCATAAGGGAAAATATTCCTAAAAGCATATTCTATTATACTAAAGCCACAAGAGAAAGGGATTCATTTGACATAATATACATGGTCAATAAGAACAAGAGCTTCATGAAGTTTCTTTAAAAGTATTTTGCATGTGTTTCATGATAAGTAAAAAACAAGTTGGAAAACAGGAGGAGGATTAAACATAACTATTATACATTTTTAGATAATCTGCTTCTTGAGTCAAAACATCTGATCAGCCTCATGATAATAAATTATGAACACATTTAAAAAAAAAACAAAGAAAGTACACTACTGTTCAAAAGTTTGGAGCCTATCAAATATTTTAAAGTTTATTATGTGTTACGTCCATTTCGTGGGGCTTGTTTCAGAAAGGGGGTTCAAACAACTCAGAGTTTAAACTTGAACTCTGAGTTGACCAACCCAGAGATTAAAAACTTTTCAATTTCAGAACAGCTGATCTGAGTAAGGTCAATCAACTCTGAGTAGACTAACTCAGAGTTAAGCTTGTACACCGTGGCTATGAAAAGGCATTATCTATGGAGCGCAGATAAGTTACACCACTGCATCGGCGAAACAGAGACAGTTTGAGTGGGAAAACATAGCTGCTCAAGTTAATGTGCCAGTTTACATTTTAATTATTTAAATATTTAAGTATAATAAAAAAAACAGTAATGTAATGTGTGACATTTATTGACTTTTCACTTGAAAAAGTTTGCAATTGGCCGTCATTTTTGAAGTTATTTTAGATGAAATTACATTAAATTACATAAAATAGGCTACTGCATAGTTTCTACAACAAACTTGATAAAACAAGAATGCATATTAACCTAATGTTCAGTGGAAATGCTTCATTTAAGGTTCCCTCGTTGATCAGTTTAAGATAACATTTCACAAATTGAGTTTTTAAAAGATTTTAAAGTGCATTTATGTCTCTGTCTTTTTATTGATCAAGTGGTAGAGGTTGATATAACCTTTAGAATGTAAGCAGTACTAAAAATAGTTTTAGAACAAATAATAATCTCATTAATTACTTACAGTACATGTCCCTGTTGAAGGTCAGGGAATTGAAGCTAATTATTTGAAGCTAATATTAATATTATTAATTAATATTATTATAAGCTAATATAGGTGTAAAATAAGGTATATAATATAGGTGCAATCCTGCAGGTATTAAAAGAACATGGCAGCAGCTGAAAATGAAATTTAAAAATATAATTCAATCAGGTAAGGTTTGAGCATGTCAAGGTTTTTTTCTTTTTTTTAATACATACAGTCCATACAGTGGCCTTACTTACCCCGCATCCCCGATACAGAAAGCTTCCATTAGCAAAGAAATGTAAGAGCACGGCCACGATGGGCGATGTTAGTGATGTAAGAACGGATTAGATTATGGATATACATAACTTAATTGATAGCAACAAAAAACTGTAATGCTCAAACAAAAATGTAATGTTATTGGGTGTGACGGTGGTTGCCTAAAAAAATAATTGTTGAAAATAATTATAAAAAAAATAATTGCCTAAAACAATTATTTTACTTGTTATTTAAGCAAAAATAAAAAACCAAAAACTCAGTTGGACACAGGAAGCGAACCCAGGTCGTTCCGTGTGCTAATGCTGTATCCGAACCACTAGACCACATTTCAATGTATATGACAGTGCTCAAACTTTACTTGACTTAAAGATGGAAACCCCATAAAATAAGCTCAACCACACAATACCAGCGTTACAAGGGAAAAGACAAAAAGATCCAATCTGGGTCTAAAATCCTCGCCTCTTTGAATTAATACAGCCTCTTCATCTATGGCATCCTCCAAAAAAGGACAAGCCATTCTTGTAACTTTCTTCTCTGTTTGTGTCCAAAATGTGGGCATTGAATGTCTTTAAAAAACGGAAGGAGACAGACAGAAACTCTGAGTTTAAAGAATAAAACCTGCTCCCGACCAGGTTAGGTTCACAAGTTACCACAACTTACCAAGTCAAGTTACCACGGTAACTGACTCAGAGTAATAGTTACCTCTCTTTCAGAAACAGGCTTGAGTTACCCTGCTTTCTCGGGTTTGAAATGGAAAATTTTCACTTAACCTCCTTTCTGAAACAGGCCCCTTGTCTCATGTTGGGTTTTGTTTCCTTACTTCCTGAGTTTCCTAATTTGGTCATTTTCCTGACCTCGATCCACCTGTGCTCCTCACCTGTCCTGATTTCTCCCTAATGTTCTCAGGTTTAAAAGCCTGTTCGGTTTGTCTTGTCATTTGACGGTTATCAAGGTTTCTTGATTGTTTTTGCCTGTTCTGTTATTAAAGTGAAGTCCTGTCTCCATTCGTCTCTGCACACACAGCGTTACATTATGACCATCATGCTGCATTAGTTTGATCAAAAATACTGTAAAAACTTGTAATTATACTGTGAAATATTACTATTTTAAATACTCCGCAGTTCAGTGTCACATAATTCAGAAACTCTAATGAGCTGATTTAGATGCTTTTTTTAACATTTCTGATTATATCCAATGTTGAAATCCTGAGTATTACGATTACGAGTATTGAAAATGATTGTGCTCCTAAATATTTTTGCGGAAATCGTAATACTCAGGATTTTGATAATTTTGGAATCCAGGATTCTTTGATGGATAGAAATTTCAGCATTTATCGTAACGGTAAAGTAAGAATTTCTTAAAATTATGTTTTCGTTAAACATTTGAAACATTTGATAGTGCAGTGAATTCCGCTTTTTGGAAGATTTGACAGAATATACAAGGTCAGTGTGAGGTAGTACATAAATTAACATTTATTCAAATTAAAAAAACGGTTCCAGGACTCACCCAGCCAATACAATGAAGAAGTCTAGCCGATTCCAGGTGTCTCCAAGGTAACATTTTTTCCCAAAGATTCCCAGTGCAACCATCTTGATTACCATCTCCACAGCAAAAAAAGCAAAGATGAAATCATCAAAGTCCTGAGGGGAGAGACAAATATTTAAAGGGTTAGCAAAATCTTAAAACGCTGAACTGGCCAAATCAGAGTTTGACCAGGAGATACAACTTAACTTGCACTAATTTAAAAACAACTTATAAATAAAGAAATAAACCCTCCAAAGGCATATGCAGATGAATATTAAATTTCCACTTTGATGTCACAGCATAATGTGTGTTTGTGTGTGTGTGTGTGTGTGTGTGTGTTCATGTACTAAGGGGCTATAAGCCTTGACTCATCTTTACATAGATATCGCAGTAAGTCTGAGTAGGCACAAACAGCCAACTCACCCAAATCTTTACCCATAAATCCTCTGCAATCAGAAATGTGCTATGCATTAAAATAACCTTACTAGATGTACATATACAGAGGGAAAAACATCAATATGGAATTTTTTATGAATATGCATAGAAAATACAGATGTAAACAGAAAGCATTTTTGCTTTAAAACGACACATTTTTAAAAGTTGCACTTCTGTCACATGAGATGTGAATATAACAGTCAAAGACGGCCCTCTAGAGCATAAAAAACATAAAAAACAATGAAAAAACAGCATAATGGAATGAAAAAAATATGTTGTGTGAGAACGGCCCCTCAGTCTGTCAGTAAATTAAGTTAAGTGCTAATAACCATATCAACTCAGTATGACTGTGAAAATTTTATTCTCTGTAAAACTCCTCTGCAAAGACTAAAACATATATACATAAGGCATGTAAACTTAAGGCAATTATGAGGAATACAGTGTCACTTTACTGAATATTCAGCTTATTGTTGTTGAATAATGATTTGTTGATTAGGACCGCATGCATGGAAGGGAAATCTGCTAGACTGGTGACCTGTTCAGACCTCCTTTAATATAATCTCAACAATAGATGGTGCATTTCTGGACCTTATGAATAAATTGCTTTATTAAACATGCATTTTTCTTAGGCAGACGCAAAAGACAGTTCTAAAGTAAAGACCACAGACCGGGTCCTTGAGACATCAGCGGCCATATGAACTCAGAGACCATCGTTTCCTCAAGGTTGACTGCCAGTGAAAGACACCTGGGCATTCTCAGCCAGCGAGGACATTAGTCAAAGCTCTTAAGCGAGGGACTCCCTCCACCCAAAGCACTTGCACTCTGACAATGCAGAGAATGTTAATTAAGCCGCAGTGAGCAAAGCATTTACTGTCGCGTTGGATATTATTCAGAGCCAAGCATTAATGTATTACCTCATCCCTGATATACTTGTATTGTACATGGTGGACAGTACTTGCCAATTCAAAGTTAATGGTAACACACAACACATCCACAAACAATACTGTCAGGATGAGGACGAGGGGAAAATCTGCGAGCTTTCGTTTCGCATTAATGGCTTGGGGAAGAGACTGTCTGTTAAGACAGAGATCTCGTAAGAGCAGGCCCTAATGTTCTCTAATCATCTGCCTTAATGTGAACATATGGTGAACACCATATGATTAAGAAATTTAGATTAAGACTGCTCAAAATAAGGATGGATTCTGCTCGACCAGTCACTATTTTTGGCAGCATAATGTATGAAAAAAGAAAATACTTAAATACTTAGCATAGATTCTAAATATTAACCAGATGCCAGATTAGCATGCCTATTATTAACATATTTGCTGTTTTTAAAGCACATATTCTGCATGATCATATTCTACCTCTCTAATCCTAACCAATGCCTAAATTAAACAACTACCTTGCTAGCTATTAATAAGTACTAAATTAGGAGGTTATTGAGGCAAAATTCATAGTTAATGGTTTG
This sequence comes from Enteromius unitaeniatus, assembly GCA_032359435.1. Lineage (NCBI taxonomy): Eukaryota > Metazoa > Chordata > Actinopteri > Cypriniformes > Cyprinidae > Enteromius > Enteromius unitaeniatus. Next base: position 10,306,148 of record JAUMHI010000053.1, on the reverse strand, counting down.
TTAATGGCAAGAACTGGCCCTTAAAATGAAGTGTGACAAAATAGCAACAATAATAATATTAATAATAACAACATGTATTTATCTAATAACTATATATTGATCATTTGTATTCTTATAATAATGCAATTTATTGAAAGTACATAATTTAAGTATGTTTTTTAGTAAATATTTTCTTAAATGACTGAAAGGTTTTTAATTAACAGTAAGAAAAATGTGTTTATGAATTTAGAAAATAAATAAAATGATAATGATGATACATTTTTATTAAATGTTTTAATTATTGTTTTAAAATAATTAGATTTTGCATTTACCAGATTATACTGTAGCTATGCTAAATAAATAAATGAAATACAAAACATAAATAAATATAAAATATATGTAAATGTATTATGTTTTTGTAAAAATTATAAATGTAGTATAATGTAAATAATATATATTTTTTTAAATAAATACATAACAATTCTTGACCCTAATATTTAAAGAGAGATGGATGTATCTTAAAAGTATCGTACAAGTGTAAAAAACCAGCAACTGTAAAATAGCACTTTTTTATATATGTGTTGTTCACAGTCCATGTAGAGCTTCTCGCTCCCACAGCTGTGTGCGTGTGAGTATAAATCTCTACAGGCCTTTCTACGGTTCAACAGCTCCCTCCAAAGATAAACGACGCAGAGAAGGGGAACCCCTTGACAAAACACTCTCAGAGTCTCCACATAGCCAGAAAGCAGAGCTCAAGGGTTAAATATTCTCTACAGTGCTTTCCTCTCTCTCCCTTCCTCGCTCTCGCTCTCTCTCTCTCTCTCTCTCTCTCTCTCTCTCGCACACACACACACACACACACCCTACACACTATATGAATATCTTCCTCTTTATACTTCCCTGTCTCTCATCTCCTTTGTTTCATAGAGCCTCTTCCCATATTCCTCCTCCCCTCCTTTTTCTCACCACATCTTATCCACCCATTTCTATTTAATACATGTCATCTTTCTCTTTCATATTTCTGGGGAAGCATTCAAAAATAGCTCGGAGAAAGAGTCAGTCTCATCCGCGCGTGTGGAAGCGAGGGTGTTTGCGAGTGTGAGGTGATCTTTTGGCACTGAATAAATCTTCTCATGGTGTCCTCTTTGTTGTACAAATAGCTGAGTGGTGTATTGTCTGTGCTGTGAGTAGGTTATTCTAGTGCAACTGATGGCCTTTCCTCTGAGAAAACAATTCTTTAAATCCAGAACTTCTTCAGACCATCCGTCCACCCCCACAAATGCACACACTCACACACACAAAGAGAGGAGGAAGCTGCAACACACACTGAGGATAAACAAAAATATCTTCTGTCTTCTTTATACTAATTCATCTAATTCATGTGTGCGGAGAGCGGTTGCTATGCCGATGACATCATGGAGTCTAGAAGGAAAGTGGAGAGACGTGTACAATGCAGCAGGAAAACACCAATCATCACACAACCATAAATCAACACAATAATGCACATTTAGTCTCTCATATTTGTCCTACATTGACATCTGTTGATGAAATATGCTGCTTTCACTAAACATTTAAAGAAATAGTTTACCCTAAAATGAAAATTCTGTCATCATTTGCTTACCCTCATGTCATTCCAAGTCTGTATGATTTTTTGTGTGTCAAACCCAAAATAAGATGTTTGTGCACCAATTTTGCATGCAATGAAATTAAATGGTGACCACAAGGCCAAATAACAATGATAAAGGCACTATGAAAATATGATAAAAATACCTTTTACAGCTGATGAGTGATAAAAACATAGACAGCCAATCAGAATCCATCCAGCTTTAAAAAGTTCAAGCATTTAAAGGGGCAAACAACATAACTGCAACATAAGCTAATAATAAACTGAACGTGTTGATGCAGTTATTGCCTTAGTTATCTTTATAGTTATTTTAAACAACATATAATTATTCTAAACAGCCAAAGTGCATATGTACCTTTGGGTTTTTGTTTAATGACCCTTAGCCTATTAAGCTATTATAAAGCTTCACAGTATTTTAGAAACAGATAATTCATTGAATGGATTAGTTTTATGGTGTTTTTTGTTCTTCCTGGGGACCGTTTCAGAAAGGAGGTTAAGTGAAAACGTCTCAGGTTACGCATGTAACCCTAGTTCCTTGAAGGAATGAGACACCACGTTCACAAGACGCTATGGGGAACGCCTTCAGCGTGACAGCTCTGAATAGTGTGTGAAATCAAACCAATGGAATGGACAGACGTCATAGGCGGGTGATGTCACCGGCCAGGAAGCTTAAAGCATGTGGAACGCTACCGGCTTTCAGCTCCTTGTCATGAAGCAAACCTGGCAGGGATGCTCTCGTTTTCTTCGAGGAACTAGGGTTACATGCATAACCTGAGACGTTCCTCTTCAGGAACTCGAGCCACGTCCACAAGACACTATGGGGAACGAGATGCCCACGCCCCCACACCTTCAAGCCCCTGCACAGTGTGTGTGCCTACTCATAAAGCACCGCTGCACCATGCATGGCTCGCAAGTCTAAATCATAAAACCGCACGAAAGTGTGAGGGGTGGACTGCCCAATTTAAAGGCCTGCAACACGACTGGCTGTGTAAGCTTCCACAACTCAGCTTCCACAACTCCGGGCGAGGGTGCACTATAGCACCCCCTGCCTGTGAGAGGAGGTCCCTCCTGACTGGAATCTTCCATGGGGAGCCATCTAGGAGTGACGTCAGGTCCGAGAACCATACTTGGCCAGGCCAGAATGGCACTACAAGTAGTAGACTGACCGCGTCCCAGCGCACTCTTTCCAGAACTCCGGGGAGCAGACCGATCGGGGGAAAAGCATACAGACGAAGCCTCGGCCACGTCTGTACCATGGCGTCCAGCCCCAATGGAGCTGGGTGAGCTAGAGAGTACCAGAGGGGACATTGCGCATTCTCCATCGCTGCAAAGAGGTCCACCTCTGCTCTGTAAAATACTCTCCAGATCTTCTTCACCACCTCTGGATGAGCATCCATTCCCCGGGCCTCGGCCCCTGCCTCGACAGGAAGTCTGCTTCCATATTTAACCTCCCAGGTATATAAACTGCTCTCAGTGAGAGGAGTTTGTCTTGGGCCCAAACAAGGATGTGACACGCTAGTTTTATAATAGGCGTGATTTCAGCCCCCCTGGTGGTTGATATATGCGACTACTGTCAGTGCAAATCAACACATGCTGGTCTCTTAGGTCTGCTAGAAAGTGTTTCAGTGACCGAAACACAGCCAGCATCTCCAGGCAGTTGATGTGCCATGTGAGACGCCAGCCACTGCGAGCCTGCATCACAGTCGAATTCCACACCACACCAAGATATGTGGTTCTCTGTACTGGAGAAAGCACACTTTTCTTCTCCTGTGAGAAGGATGGATGGTCACATGAAAGTATGTGTCTTTTAGATCTATCATGACAAACCAGTCCTCGGGCTTGATTTGTGACATGACCTGCTTGACAGTGAGCATCCTGAACTTTAGTTTCATGACTGATCTAAAATGGGCCTCAGCCCTCCATCCTTCTTTGGAACAATGAAGTACCGGCTGTAGAACCCGGACTGACTTTCGTGAGGAGGGACCACCTCGATGGAGACTGACAGGTACCGTGTGATGCGGTATAACCCGCCGTCTTCGTTGGGGGGCTGCCCTCTGGAGCCCTGAAGCATGAACCTCAGGGCTTCTTATGAGAGGTCCTCTTAGCCTTGAAGCACCACCCTCAAGTCCTGCTTCGGCTCAGAGGACCGCTCAACAGAACGCTCTGTTTCGGCGTCTCCCGGTATGAGGAGCCTGTACTCGGCCCGGGCTGCTCCCGCCTAGCAGCCCTGCGAGTTGGAGTACGGCGAGGGAGGAACCGCTGGAAAGCCCCTGACTGTTTACATGCCTCCTGGTGCCTGTTGACAACTGTAATAATGGCGTCGCCGAACAGACCCCGGGGCACCAGCGGAGCATCAAGCAAATATGCCCTGTCCTTCTCCTTTATGTGGGACAGGGTCAACCAGAGATGTCTCTCTTTGGCTACCAAGGCTGTCATCGACCGACCAATAGCCCTAGCAGTCTCCTTGGTAGCCTTCCAGGATCGAAGCATGCGCACTAAGGCAGGTTCAAAAAGGCAGGTTTGTCAAACTCGAGAAGTAGGGTAACTCAAGCCTGTTTCTGAAAGAGAGGAAACCTTTACTCAGAGTCAGTTACCATGGTAACTTACTCTGTGAACATAACCTGGTCGGGAGCAGGTTTTATTCTCTAGAGTTTCTGTCGGTCTCCTCCCCTTTTTTAAAGATGAAGTGGTATTTCTCGCCTTAGCCTTAGTCATTCAGTGCCCACATTTTGGACACAAACAGAGAAGAAAGTTATGAGAATGGCTTGTCCTTTTTTGAAGGATCCCATAGATGAAGAGGATCTTTTTGTATTTTCCCTTGTATCGGTTGTATTGTGTGGTTGAGCTATCCGGGATAATTGTCAAAAATTTGTGACAGGTAGATACTTGTCTAGCACCTGAACATTAGTAACCAATTGTGTTTTTTGTGTGGGGGGGGGGTTCTGTCTGTCCGTGTTTCGCCAATGCATTGGTGTTGATTTTATTTTTAAATATGTGCTCATATTTGCTTTAACTTTGCATGAGCAAATCAAGTTCAGCTGGAGAAAAAAATTCTGACCCCTTTTTTTTTCAGATGTTGCCATGGTGTCTCGTAATATCTGCGCTCCATTGATAATGCCTTTTAAGAGTTGCGGTGTACATGCTTAACTTTGAATTAGTCTACTCAGAGTTGATTGACCTAACTCAGATCAGCTGTTCTGAAAACGAAAACTCTGAGTTTTTAATCTCTTGGTAAGTCAACTCAGAGTTCAAGTTTAAACTCCAAGTTGGTTGAACCTCCTTACTGAAACAGGCCCCTGGAGCTTGACAGGCCCTGGTCACCGTGTAGTTGAAAGAAAAAGAGTAGCCTAAACATTCATCAAATCTCCATGAAGGAAATACAGCCATACACTGATAATATGAGGGTAAATGACGCCAGAAATGTATTGATTTCTACAGATTTTGTCCATACACTCAATTGTTGCCAAGAATTGTGCTAATTTAACAGTCTTTCCGAGGAATGTTTTTCATGGCTGCAGGTTGGAGTGAACCCAATAACATGATATTTAGCCACTGGAATGCAACATGTATCAGAGGAACTCTGACAAAAAAAATTAGTTTTACCCCACGGAAATACAATGTTTAACTTGAATCCACCATGAAAAGCAATTGGACTAGTTTTGAGTATCAATTTTGGGTTGGTTTTGTTGCAAAAACCTGGTACACTCTTAAAACTAAAGGTTCTTTATTGGCATCAATGGCTCCACAACCTTTACCATCAAATGTTCCACAAAAGGTTTCTTACAGTGAAAAATGGTTCTTTAGATTATTAAAATGTTCTTCGCATTAAGAAAAATGGTTCTTTTAAGAACTGTTCACTGAAAGGGAACCAAAACTTGTTCTTTTATGGCATTGCTGTGAACACCCCACTTTGGAATCTAAGAGTGCAATGCAACAAAGAAACTGCAACCTAAAGTTTATTTTTTCTTCTTTTTTGTTTGCACTCATTGCATCATGCCACTTGTAAGCAATAAACCATAAGAGTCATTATTTGAATTACTTCAAGGCAAAGCAAATGGGTATCCCAGTAAAACAGCTGACAAAAAGAACAACATATGCTCACTTTACCTGGAGAGAATGGTAAGAAACCCAAGCCAGAACAGATCATACTGCACTGTACAAGAGTTACATAGTTCAAACCATGCATGAAAATTTCATCATCCACACAAACATAGTTACAGGGAGCAATAAAGAACTTGGTGTTTGACTGTTTTTAAATATGATACTATTCATTTTCTGCCCCAAAAACCACTTATCACACCCTCTACTCAACTAAAGCTTGCATAATAACACACACATGTGCATCCTAATGCGGGAATTCAGTGCTTAAAGGATTAATTCACCTATAAATGAAAAATTTGGCATCATTTACTCAAACTCATATTGCACAACCATTTATTTTTGTGAAACACAAATGACTATGTAAAGACTTTTTTGTCAATGCAATGAAACCCAATGGGGTCCAAAACACTGGACTGATTATCATTGGAAGACGAAAACTTTTTTTTTTATCTTTTGTGTTTAACAGAGAAAAATCATGTATTAAGAATGATATGTAGCGGCAGAAAATAAAAAAAAATCTGAAAGAAATGAGGAAAGCCTGCAGAGTCAAAAAAGGAAAGAGGAAAGCACTGAAGAAATAAATTATGTGTTGTGTGGGCAGAAGAGAAGGGGCACAGAGAGAAAGAGAGAGGTGGCAGGCATGCTCCCCTGCTTTATTGTATTTCCCTGAATTCCATTATTCCACCAAAGGCGTTCTTTTGGAGGGGTAACCTGAGTCACGTCAGCTTTGGAGCCCAGGCGTGTCTACCTGACAGTGATGGGAGCTGATTGTATGTCTTTGTAAATTTCCTGATGACCAGGTTTGCAATCTTATTTCTGGCAAAGCACGCTAATTTCCATATGGCAAGAGGGAGAGTGATTTGATAGAGCAGTTGGAGAGAAGATAATCGCTGTAAATTCTCAGATCTCAGAGATGAAACAGTCCGGGCCATTTATTCGAGATGAGAAGCAGGGAGGGGAACGCACGAAAACTGGGATTTAGCTCTGCCACAGGTTTCAATTACTATCATTCAGAAAAATGCAAGTTTACAGAAAAAATCAAATAAAGAAATTGATCTGCTCCCATTAAATCCCAATGAAAACTTGGCATTTTCAATGGAAAGAAAGCAATCTTACCCAGGCATGGTGGAGAGTAAAAAATGATGGTTCCAGGAAACTCACAGCAAGCGCTTCTAAATCCCATTTAAATTTTAACACTGTAAATGTGTACCCTGGGTATTCCAATGTATATTTCTGAAATAGATATACCTCAGCTGTATTACCACGGCCAACCTGTAGCAATATGCATGCTATTAAATATTACACTAAATGATTAAAATGTAAATGTGACTGTATTCTCATGTCATTATATATAGTGAAAAAATGCTATACATTATATATTATTACATTATACACAATATATATTATTGTTCAAAGTATGAGGATGGAAGTTTTTTGATAGTGTTTCCAAGGCTGCATTCATTAAAAAATACAGTAAAAAAAAATATATTGTAAAATATTATTACAATTTAAAATAACTGCTTTATGTTTATGTTATACTTTAAATTGTATTTTCCTGGGATGGAGAAGCTGGATTTGCAGCAGTCATTATTCCAGTTTTCAGTGTCAAATGATTCTTCAGATACTCAAGTAACACATTATCAATGTAGAAAACAATGTTGAACTTAAAAACATATGTATGTGTGAGAGTGATGACTATATAATATGCACTTATTAAGTGTTATGTCAAAAATATGTCAATATTGAATTTAAAATGCAGTCTGGAGGCAAGGCACTGAACAATAGTTACATGATTTATGTGATAGTTTGCCTTTGAACGGAATATTATAATGGTGTCTCACCGGCTATGTACAGTGAACTTGACCCACTGTCGCAACGTAAAGATCACAGATTAGTATCATTCATTACAGCAACCATTACCTTAATAACTCAGAAATAAGAGGCAATTCACCTCATGTCACAATCAGTCACATTGTATTCTGAAGTGCCTGATTACAATGGCTGCCTGGATGAGTGGCTTTGAAGTCGTGTTTTAAGCACTTCATTTAATGTGGTTTAATCCTCTCTAGGGCCAGGCCATTTCAGGCTCATTTGTTTTTATATAGTCCTCCAAACGCTTATGACACCCCCATAGCATTAAAGGGATCACATGGAAAAGAAGAGAGGTTGAAAGTGTTATGTAACTTCTAAGAGGCAGAAAAAAAGTTTTAGGAATTTACACTTTTCTTCACTTCATGATGGTATATGGAGCATAAAATACATCTGACAAAACTAAATTGAAGATGAGACACTACAGGCAAAAATGCTAATTTTCACACAAAACAGAACTGGTATTTATGAACCAGTTCTGTTTTGTGTGAAAATTTGCATTTTAGCAAATTAGCAGTTTATGCACACTACTATTCAAAATATTAGATGATATATGTTTAAAAAATAAAATGTAAAATTGCTACCAAGGCTGCATTTATTTGATTGGCAAGGCAATTCAAATGTGAAATATTACAATAAAATACACTTCACTGTGTATTATAGTAAAAAAAATAATACCATGCATTATTATTATTATTGTCTAAAACAGTGCATTTTATTAAGAGTGGTCACACTTTATTTCAAGGTCCATTTACTGCTTTAAACAAACAAAAAAGTTACTGCTTATAAATAAGTAGTTCGTAAGGTAGTTAGTAAGGTTAGTAAGTTGTTAAGTTATTGGGATATAGAATATGTCAATGTTTATAATAGTCCAGCTAATAAGAAACTAGTTAATAGTGGGAAATGGTCCCTATATTACTATTACCATAGCAGTATAAGTAATAAAAATCAATAATAAAATCAATTTTAACATTAGAACTGTCTTTATTGTCATTTTGAACCAATGCAATGCAGTCTTGCTAAATATCTGAAATTCACTTTCTTAAAAAAGAAAAAAAGAAGTCCTCCACCAATGTCCCCGATATTTATATTCATATGAAATACCAATGTCCTCTATGGAGGACAAAAGTGAGCTGTTGCTGGGTCCCAGAATGATAAAAGACAACATCCAAAGCTGAAAGAGAGGATAGCTCTCTGAAATCCTTAGGGCAAAACACTCATCTGTTAAACAAAGCAAAAGGAATTTAGCAGATTGAAATCAAAGTCCCTGAGCCATGTTCCCAAGTCAATGTTAAACCAAAGCACTGTCTTTCCTGTAATAATCTGCTTTGAATTACAGGCGAGGATCTCTTTGTTGCCTATCACCACATGTGGTTTTGGGCATTCCTGTGTCTCTTGGAAGTCATTCAACACAACATGCTTCAGGGTATCTAGAAAAACCCAGCACTGCACAAGAGACGACGACAAACGCCTCAAAATAACCTCCCTTTTTTAAGTTGTAACAGTCGTTGGATTTCATTTTAACACTGAGTTCATTTCAAGTCTGTGTCCAATTACATTTTAATTTGTTTACCATCTGTTCTTTGATCTATTTAAAGAACATCGGGTTACGAAAGGTGGTGTATTCTAGGTATGAGACTTACCTCCAGTATCTTGCATCGCTCTGAGTCACAGTGGCTGTCCTCACAAGGGTGAAACATTCCCAGGGTAACGCAGTTCAGCAGGATTACCAACATGCTGGCCCTCTCGAACCATGTGGGAAGCAGAAGTTAAGGAAGAGTTCATAGAAAATACATGCAGTTTTGTTCAGAATATAAACAAACAACATTATTGCAGCCTATGCAGATAAAAAAAGCATTCTAAAACATTTTCACTTAAAAATTCAAATTTCAGCAAGGAACACACTAAAATAAAAATTATTTCAAAAGTAGACTGAAATAGTCTAACGAAGATATTAACATACATATTTACATAATGTTGCTAAAGTGAGCGATAAAAAGTTTTGACTAACTAATGCAAATTTATTGATGTGTCTGTGTTGTATAAATGACGTCTGTTTTTTAGTATTATAATCTGATTTGGAGAAGAAAGCAAAGTGAAAATGTAATAAATGATCATGTTATTGTTAGCGGATCACATAATTTAGTTATTACAGCTTTAACAAATAACATTTCAAAGGCTAAAATTGCTTTCTCTGTCACAAAAACGAGGTCAGTCCAGCTAAACGTGTTACAAGGCCAACGGTGCTTTTGTCGCAATGCTCGTCATTATTTGTCTTGATTTACTTGCGGGGAATAAATGACCCAGAGTTCCTTCATCCTTTTAGCTCACCGCTAGTAATTGATCACGGGGTGGGAAAATGTGTGGCTGGTCTCTCAGATGCCACGTACCCATCCAGGGGTCGAGCTTGCACATTTACATCTAAATTAAATACAAGAATGCTAATGCCTATACGGGGTGCCGTCTGAGCAAAGTGGCACCAGACAGAAACCAGCTCATTTTTCACAATTACTGCCAGCGGAGAGCCCAAGGGGACACAATTAAAGTCCCAAAAACAAAATAAAAGGATGTGCCATCAAACAAGAAAGTTTCCTGCCAGGAGAAACTCTGATTATGGTCAACAATAAAACAATAGGTTGTCAGATGACATTATAAAGAAATTACGCAAAACTTTAGACAACGCTGGGTGAATTTACAGTGGGCTTCGTATGTGATCGCACTTTCACATCATGAATTAGTGCTGTGTACGGATATATGAGAAGTCATAAACCTTAATAATGTAACCCTCGGCACATTCTGTGTTGGCTGAAATTATTTCTGGTGTGAGGTCTCAGCACTAGTGTTCTTCTATTTTACAGTTCTTGACCATAATGAACGTCTCCAGTTGCATAAAGGGGCTCGGGCTATAATGTATTCTGCATGAATAATGTAAACAGACAGAATGTGTCTTCTTCCTCCAGAAAGGCGGAAGACTAATTACAAGCTGCTAAGTTCTCTCAGGCGTCATTGATCTGTATACACTGAAGCAGAGGCATGAACTGACAGTCGCAAACTACGTGAGGAAAATAACTCAAAAACAACGATGAAGAACGTAAACCTGTTCTTAAAGGTTGGGAGTCTTACCTGTCTGCCGACAAATAAAACAAGAGTGAGTCTTCCGACCAGCTGCTTCCCTCGCTCAACACTTACTAAATAAACAAACGTGAACTAACCAAAATAAAATCTCAACCCGCTACTGAAAACAGAAATCAAAAGAACCAAAACCAACTAAACTCAAAATGCTCTCAAAATTAACAAAAGGAACACACAGCCAGCCTCACCGAGGCCGGACCTAAACCGCAATAAAGACAGTAAACAAGGGAGAAGAGAGAAAGAATGCCACTGTCGCCTCGCGGCCTTTATATGCAAAGTGTTTCCAATGACATCACGACGCACAGGACCAGATTTCTCCATCAACGCCACCTAAAAGCTCAGGACACAAACGTCATATACACACATTCCATAATAATCAACAGACATTCGTAACACCCTCACCCTTAAAAGAATAAATTGTAGGTAAAAAGCATGAACAACCAGTGATCTTACCTATTCTTTCCCCCCCCCCCAAGAGAAAATTACAATTTATTCCATTCAGGTATGAGATAATCGGCTACGACATTATCTTTACCTCGGATATGTCGAATGTCCAAGTTAAAAGTCTGTAAAAACAAACTCCAACGCATTAGTCGTTGATTGTTTTTTTTCATTCGATTTAGAAAAACGAGCGGATTGTGGGCTGTATAGACAATTACTGGATATGAAGCGGAGCCTAGACACACGTCAAAATGATTAAGAGCAAGAATAAGAGCAAGCATTTCCTTCTCGATGGTGGAATAGCGACGCTGGTGTTTATTAAATTTTCACGAGAAATAACAAACAGGATGCTCAACATCAGCATGATCTCATTGGAGAAGCACAGCTCCTGCACCTGTATCACTTGCATCCACAGCCAACATGAACTGCGATGAAAAATTCGGGGCGGATAGGAGAGGGCAATTAACCATAAGCGCTTACATTTTTTCGAAACTTTCCTGACATACCTCAGTCCACTTAAACGGAACCTTTGGGCTGAGGAGGTCAGTTAAATGTGAGGGTACAACGGAAAAATTCTTACAGAAACTTCTGTAGTATCCCACCATTCCCCAAAAAATGACGAAGCTCACGACAGGTTTTGGGTACAGGAAAACAAGTAATTGCCTCCACCTTAGATCAAAAGTGACAGTAAAGACGTTTTTAACGTTAAAAATAAATATATTTTAAATAAATTTTATGTTCATCAAAAAAATCCTAGTAAAAATGTATCAAGGTTTCTACAAAATATTAAGCAGCCCAACAGTTTTCAAAACTGATAAAAAGGAAATATAGCGCTGTCAAATGATTCACCGCGATGAAACGTTTTTTGCTCACATAGTATCATGATTAATTGTAACAGCACTAGAAATATTTCTTAAGGAGCAAATCAGTATACAGTATTAGAATTATTTCTAAAAACGCAGCTTTGTAATCACACAAATAAATTATATTTTTCAATATTACTGTTCTTGCTGTATTTTCAATCAAATTAATGGAGCACTGGTGAACATAATGAATAATA
>JAUMHI010000053.1:10283273-10293842 GCA_032359435.1 Enteromius unitaeniatus | reverse complement strand
TTATATTTTTCAATATTACTGTTCTTGCTGTATTTTCAATCAAATTAATGGAGCACTGGTGAACATAATGAATAATATATTTTTTTTAAATAAATATAACAGAGCCAAAACTTTAGAACTTTAGCGTAGCTACCAAAAAAAATGCCCAAAGATTTCTGCAATTCAAGTTATTTATATTATTCCTCATACAAATCAGTATTGCACTTGCACACTATACAGTATTTTTGCATAATGTTTGATTTTGCATAATGTCTGACCATTGGCAATATGTTTCAATTGTTTTATTACACAATCCTCCATATGCTTCCAACAATCCTCAATCGTTCTGCATGCATAATAAAATAATTACGAATCATTACTGCATGTTCATTTATTTACTCGGTGAACAGGGGCTCTGGTCTTGCTGCCGGGGGTTTACTCTGTGATAATGACTGGCTGCTTCCATCTCTATATAGAAACTCCCATAGAAACCTATGCAAAGATTGAGATAATAAGGAAGTTGCCAGGTGCATTTTTAGTGAAAACAACCTACCCACCACATGACACATTATCCAGCAAGTTGTCAAAAGCTCTTCCTAAAGTTGTCTACTTATATGCCTTTTTTAAAAATCTACAGCAACCAAAACAATATTCGCACTAGGAAAAACAGCGGTAGAGCCTTTGGCAACTCATAAATGCCCGCAGGATTAAAAGGGTTAATGAATGTAGCAAGTCACAGACATTGCAAATCTTTCCCTTGCCAGCAAGCAGTAATAAAAGATGAAATGGAGAGCGTCCCGTGGACAGTAATATCCACACAAACTCCTATAAACAATAAATGAGAACACTGGAACATGTGCTTATAAATTATTTCATAAAGTGTGGCTTTAATTTGGAAAAACAAAGCAGTCAACTCAAAAAAAAGCCTGAATTTGAGCTTAGAAATGCTGTGTGATCCTTACTGGGTATCTCTATGCTTCTGAAAGCTTCTCAGTGGGCCGTGGCTCACATACAGATGCACACAGGACATCCCTCCCTACATTTCCAACGCTCACCGTGAGCAGACACGCATCTTCTCTCACGTGGACACCCTTCAACCATCGCTGGAGGAGTGTAGGTGGGTTTAACTCACAGGCAGCGGTGAGATCAAAACCTCATCAACTCTTTATGTTGTGTTTATGTGGAGCCCAATTCCCACATGAGGCTCCCTTCATGCTCTGAAAAGCCTCACTTTCACTCTTCTGACAGCTTGGAAGAAAGTAACAAGGCATAAAGATATGGCGTGTGTATGTTTGTGTGTGTTTTTCCAGGTTGATTTTGCAGACTAATGCTAGCAAACACAGCTGAAAGAGGGACCGAGGTGGGCTGAGCAAGCAACACGCTCTAATTTGTCAAGCTCCAGAGTTCGGGTATAAACTTATCTTATGCTAAGTAATGAATAAATGAGGGGGCGTCCTGTATATGCAGGATGCAGAACTATCGGGACATTCATATCATGCAATGATAATGAAGCTAGCTAAATAATAAAGCCAAATGCAACTCCTAGAAATGCACTGGTGAACAGACAAACATAGTATTTTCATATGACCATCTGTTCATTCATTTGCAATAACTAACCGTTCTAAAAATTTTTAGAATCCTTTTAGTCTAAATGTGTGCATGCAGGCGCTTTAGATGTTTAGTGGCCCTTTCTCCATGGTCTCAGGAGCCCATATGGATGACTGCCATGCCTGGTTAATAGCCATATTTCATTCGCCCTATGTTTAATTCAAGGCTCTTGGCATTAGCTATGTTTCATCCCAGGCTTTTACATTCTCCAGTGTCGCGAGTCCTGACATGGCCCTTTGCTGGGACCCTTGCAGGATTAAGTCTGCTGGTGCCACTGTGCGGAAATGTTCATCCTGTAACCATTCCGTGGTATTATGCCATTGTACACTCATTAGCAAAGGACATTTTATTTCCAAACCCATCCTGAGAATTGAGTAGGCTTTGAAACATGGTCAAACTATCACACCAAGTCAGTAAACATGCATCAGTTTTTGTAATCATGTACTGTGTAGTTGAAGCAAATGCATCATGGCCATTTAAATGTAGACAATTTAAATTAAGTATGTTTTGAATGCAATGCATAAATAAATAAATAACATAAGTGAAGTTAGGAGTAATAATAGGGAAGAAGGTCTAAGATTTAATGTTAATAATGAAATGAAAACACGAATGAAAACATAATTGTGAAATAAATAAATATTGTTTTTAATTAAGGATAGACGTTATTAAATGTAAATAGTGTCTAAAGGAAACAGTGCCTAAAAGGAAAATTTCATAAATATTTTTATGAAACACACAAGCAAAGAAACAATAAGGAAATACATAAAGATGTTAAATAATAAAATGAATTGAATAATTCACAGTAAGCCTATTGGAAAGGTGTCTAAATACTAAAATGATAATAATAAAATAAATGAAACAAGCAAAATAAATACAATGTACTCCTAAATAAAAACAAAACAAAAGTAAATCATCATAAAAAAACTAAAATGAATGAATGAGTCAATTTAGTATTAAAATATAAATATCTTGATTGACAAAATTAACCAAGATTCATCTAGCTTCTCCAGATCTCTCATGTCAGAGATGAAGATGACACAAGATAGGCTTGACTTTAGTCAATATTTCAGAGTCATGAAGCTCACATCTGACACATCCTCATTCCTCAAACAAGCCCATCTGTCAAACGTCTGCAATGTAAAATACTAAAGCTGTGAAAACAAGCCAGAAATGTAATTCTAGCGACTTGGGAAAGAGTCTGTGGGGAATGTAAATGTTTTTATGCCACACAAGCTCCTTTCTCAAGTGCACTTAAAGTTTAACTGTAAAGTTAGCTGCAGTCCTCTAGGGTGAGCAGAGAAGAGGCTGAGGTAAAACTCACTCTGGCCTCTCTTAAACGAACAGTGCACCCAAAAACTACAATTTTGCCATGTGCCCAGCTGTTCTAAAAATGACAAAGGTACTGGGTAACAGTCATTAGAAGATATTGTGAAGAATGTAGGTAACAAAACAGTTGACGGTAGCCATTGGCTTCCACAGGATTTATAGAAGTCTATGGCTACTGTGAACTGTTCGGGTTACAAACATTCTTCAAAATATCGTCTTCTGTGCTCAACAGTAGAAAGAAACGCATAGAGGTCTGAAATAACTAGCGGGTGAGTAAACGATGACAGAACTGACGTTTGGGGTAAACTATTCCTTTAAAAATGAGTGCACAGAATCCTTTGTTTTCCTCGCTGTTAACGATTAGTCCTGCATGACCTCCCAGATAAAAACAAAACAGAAATAAAACCATTTCATTTCTGCATCAGCACGGATGTGGAGCAAAGCTTTACGAAACAAAACAACAGAAGAGAGGGATGTATGAAGGGTTAGCAAGCATATGGAGGTGTACGTTTTCCGCTGCCTCTTACAGCTCTGCATAAATACATGATGAGCCTCTTAGCGAGTGACAGAAGTATCTCAAATTTTACAATATGTAAAGCACACTTCCTAATTCATTCAAGCCTGCTTTGCTCCGAGACACTAAATGCCATATACTTAAGTGTTTAATCTAGTGAGAAATTGAGACGTTAATATTTTTGCATCTTCTTTTATGTACAGATGCTTCAGGGGCCGTGGTCCAAAAGCATTTGCCAGGTTCAGCTGTCCATCTAAAAAGGAAGCGAGAGTTTGAGACAAAATATTATAAACCCTCAGAAGCAATTTAAAGGCCAGATGGCTATAAAAGCATTTAGATTTCCTCAGCATCTTCTCTTTTGAGTCAACTTTCTGGAACCGGCAGTTCTGTTACAAGATCAGAAATCTCTGTGGATCAGGGAGGAAGGAATCTTGCGATGGAACGCTGACAAAACAAGACATCTGACTGAAGATGTGCTAAAAGAGCCACTCTGCTCCACACCAGGGAGCTGCTTAAACTAGAAAAGTTTGTGAGGAGCTGTTGCTTGTTTGTTAAGTGTAAAAATCCAAATTCTGCTAAAAATAAAAGACAGAACTTCCGAGATGAGGAAAAGATAGGTTCAAAATTAGAAACTCACTGTGGGACACAAACACAACACGCTGTTCTAACCAAAACACATGGATAAACACGCATTGCCGGAGAGGTGAAACGGTCAAGATCTGAAAATGGTTACTGTGTTTGTTAACCTGCTATGTTGATGTTTAAGAGTTAGCTTCCAGCACAAGCTTGAAGCACAACAAAGTCAGGCTAAGCAATTTGGATGCTTTTTAGACTTTTGAGTATGACAAATAGATATCCGGATATGCAGAAGGTAGGTTTTTTTTCTCCAATCAGTGAAACCATAATTTCAAACAAACAGCCGTTGTCTGCAATTAAATTCAACACTAAATGTAAGAAATAAAACATAAAAGTCTCATTTAGAATAATCAAGGTACACTCTTTCACTGCATTTCACTAGACAAACACAAGGGAAAATACTAGCAATTTCAATTAAAATGAACCAACAACAAAAAAATGTCAAGTGGATAAATATTCTGGTGTGGCACAATCTAAATGAATTCATTCCGGTTTTGACCCATATACTTTATATAGAACGTTTAATAATCAAACTTTGGATATTGTTTGATAAAAAATCTTTTTAACCACAATTATTATCATTTTATTGCCAAGCCGTAATATATACTGAGGTAGTTTTTGACTCAGGCCCATCACTTTCCAAATATTAAAAAAAAATATATTAAAAAATAAAAAAATATTTAAATTTCTTTTCCAAGCCACAATTAAAATTAATGAAAAATATTTTAGAAATATAAATGAATCTTTAAATAGTTAAGCGATTCACTGAAAATTAAAAACAATTCATTAAAGTGAATTGAAACTACTAAAAAATTAAAATCATGATGATAAAATCGAGATGATATTAAAATAAATAAATAAATGCTAATACTCGGAAATTGTAAGACTGCAACACAATTTGCAATACTTTTAAAGGCCAAATAATGTTGCTTTATTTTATATAACCAGCAAAATTGTGAATTTTCTATATAATGCTCAGCCTTACTAGTTCAAAAATAACATCAAAAAGTTTTAAAATCGTTTGTGTTATGTCTTAACAATCGATTCTTGAATTCAACCATCAGCGCTAAGCCAGGCAAAACTAAGAATCAAAGAGCCATGACATCAAGTTAAGAAGGCAATAAGGAATAATTGAAATGTGCCAAACAATTCACACTTACAGAGGCTGCACACGCAGACAGCAAAGCATGTTGTGCCAAGAGACAACGATTTTCTGCCGCGGAGCATTAGCTTGTTCATTCGCTCAATTAAGGCCCTGTTTGTATTGCGCAGTACCTCAATGTGTCTCTGTCTTTTCTCCATCTGCCTCAGACTCTTCAGAGCGTTGAGTCCACTTAGTCCAACAAAGATGAATGAGACACTAGAGCCCCCATTACTACCCTCAGTCAGTTAAGATCCTCTTCTCTGATGCTCCACTAATCTGTAAAGCAGTGTTCACTTTAAATCCTATAGACTATATCTTAAAGCCCTCATTCACTCCACAAATAATTAAAGCTTTACAAAAACACACGCTAGTTGCTGTATTTTCCAAATTCCTTGACTGACAATCAAAACTACTTAATAAGTAACTTAAATAATGTATATAAATAACAATATAGAAATATATTATATAAACAGCAACACAATTCATAATTTTTAAATCACATACGTCTACAGAGAATCCTGGGTGATAGATATGTTATAAATTGTGCTAATAAAGTCTTTAATATGAAATCAGCATGATTCTTTCATTTTCCTTCACTCAGAATCCAGGATATGCACATCCACACATCCACACACGTGCTGAGCAGTCTATCAAATTATTACCAGATCAGCCCGGACTGCCACTCAGTTGAGCACGTTTTCGCTGATGCATGCTGCCCCCTGTGACGGCTGTGAGCTATGCTTTGACACCTGACACGGTTGTTTTAATTGTTCAAAATAACATGAAAGTGCTTCCAAGGGAGATGTGCACAGGAGTGCAAAGACCTGATTTAGCATCAGGAAGCAGAGAGTTCCCTTGCTAGGATTAGCTGCTTTGATGTAGCAGGAAAGACCAGAGTTTATCCTTGAGAGATTGGCAAGAGCTCGTCATCTGGATGTGTTACTCTACTACCCTCAGTTAAGGTGCTTTTCAAGATCACAGCACTGTATATCTTTATCATAATTTAAATCATTCGTGACACTATTATCAGTGAATAGAGATGTGTTTCTATAGATTGTAGCAAAGTTATTTGTATTAATAAAATAGACAAATGTGAGGATTAGGCTGTTTATCCATGTACAAATTTATGATCCTGATGATGATGATAATGATGATGATAATTATTATTATTATTATTTTTAAGATGCAGTTCTGCATCTAACTAATCTAACATTTCTTGAAAAATATTAAACGCCTATATATATATATATATATATATATATATATAATATAAAGTTTATATATGTAATGATTGTCTGTCAGACGGTTGATCCATTTGCACCGATTTATTATCACATTTATTAACAATATACATACATAAAGTTTTTTTATTGCAAAGAATTCAGCAAATTGCTTGTATCCAAAATGAATAAAGAACAAAGGAATATATTTAAAAAGAAGACAGCTGAAATGATGATAATAATAATATTATGTTTTAATGATTATTATGATTGTGATTTTTATCATTATTATTATGTTTTTCCAGATTTTTTAGAGCAAGTAATTCATAATAAAATACATTTTAAGATTAGTTTTTCTGTGTTCAAAACCAAATTAATAATAATAATAATAATAATATATTTTGCTACTAAAATTACTATTAAACACAGAAAACATTAATAATAATTTAAGAAATTGATTTATTGTGTCTAATATTTTGTTTTTTTGTTTTGCTACTAAAAGGTCTATAAATCAAAAGTTATTAATACTAATAAAATACAAAATGTAATGATTAATTGTTTTAAAATGCAAGCAAACAAAAAATAATAATTCTATCAATTAGTAGACAAATAATGTCACTTGAATTAAACACATAAATG
This sequence comes from Enteromius unitaeniatus, assembly GCA_032359435.1. Lineage (NCBI taxonomy): Eukaryota > Metazoa > Chordata > Actinopteri > Cypriniformes > Cyprinidae > Enteromius > Enteromius unitaeniatus. The sequence continues at coordinate 10,286,776 of JAUMHI010000053.1, read as the reverse complement.
AACAAACAAACAATGCATTGACCTGTCATACGCATATATTAAACATGACTAAATGCTTTCAAAGTTTCAGGAGCTAGTTAACTTCAGATAAGAAAGGGTTACCTGTTAAGTCTTCAGACCTTAGCGCTCATTTTTGCTATGAACCAATAAATTGGTTGCTATACCGTTTTAATGCCTGTCATCAAAACAGTAATTGAGACATTATTCTGCTGAACTATGAGTCTTCATGATGAAAGCCAATGTTGCCTAGCAACAGACATTTCAGAGCACAAAGGAGCAGAGGTGTTTCCTGGCTCGAGTCTGCTGTAAGCATGTGAGTTTTCCACTGGCACAATTGGAAATGTAATATACATACAGCTAATCACATGCAAGTGTGGACCCCAAGACACTGCTAAAACTGGGAATTAAGTAATGGGATTTAATTGATCTTAACTGCACTTGGCAACTTACATTCCCACTCACACACTTCAATACACACAGACTAAACTCTCACACAATGATGAAGCATGTAGCTCACTTATCTGAAACAAAATGCATTTGGTCTGGTCTCAAATGAGAGTACATACTGCTGCGTCTGTGTCTCTAATGGTGCTGGAAGAGTGACAAGGCCAATGGTTGTGTCAGAGCATGGTGGCATCTGCCTCTCGCCAACAGGGCCCCTGAGGCACGGAGACAATCAGGTCGGCTCACCCCTCGTCTTCCCTCTCTCCTTCCCTCAAACGTCTCCTCAAAGCCTCCGGCTGCCTGTCTCCAGGGCACAGGTGCTAACTGATAAGCCATTCGTGCACATCGACACAGGAAAACAGAGTTTTACTGGATTTTTATTTTAAATTGGAGTAGGTAACTTCCCGCCATATGAGATTATCACATTGAAACCGATATCGATAACTAAGGCTATGCCTAGGAGCATTATAAAAACCACTGCAACTACTGATCCTCCTGGAAAACTGCACAGCCCCAAAAAAAGGAAACACTAAGAAAAAAAACGAAGGAAAAAAATCTAAACGTGTATACTGTTATTATATAATTTAAAACAATAACATTATATTATTTTTTATTATTATTACTATTACTAATATTAAATAAGGCACATTTAGCAACATTTTACAACTGTTTCCTACCTTTTTGACAAACAAAACACCAATTTTGTTAGAAATCTATTATTATTATATAAATGGTGGGAAGATAATAAAATGACTCTCCATCTAAATATTCATTATTTTTATTATTATTATTAATATAAAAGAAGTTGAAAGATTATGATTATTAATATTATTATAAAATATTATTATGATTGTTATGATTATTATTATTGTTGTAGTAAATCAGAGTGAATTGATTTGATTTGATTTGATTTGATTGGAACATTGAAACCTGAGGAGCCGAATTCCACAAAGAGGCCTCAAGACAACAGGAAGACTTAAATCACTGATACTGCATATTATATGTAATTCACACCTTAAACTATTATGTGTTAATCACTCATTGAATATGTATTTTGAATAACTATAGAATGGCTTATAGTTTAATATCCATTTTAAGTATGATTTTGCTTCAATCTTCTTGCTTGAAATGTTTCTTTCCACCAATTCCTAGTCAAATGTATAATTTTCATGTTATAGATATCATGTCCAAAATTATATTCTGCAAGAGCGGGAAAATTCTGACCATGTGACTAATAAGATAACATTTGGATTTATGATTTGGGAGGAGAAATATCACCACAACCTGAGCTAGAATTATATCTATTGGTTAAAACACGATATTGGGATGTGTCCAAAGATGAGTTTAAAAGCTCAAGACACAATTCAAATGAGCTCTTAGTATGCTTTTAGCCCGGTTTTTAAAACTATGCTCTTGGCCACCTTTTGCGTTCTTTAAGAGCCGTTCCACGTGCTCCAGCGTGCACGCCTGCTGCTCCCTAACCACGATGAGAAGAAAACCCATCTAATCTTGTTACTTTATTTCTTTAACTTCTCCCCTTACGTGAGAGTTTGTGTAAGTCAAGTCATATTTATTACTGTAATAATAATAATAATTATTATTATTAATATGAATGTATGAAAGTATATTATACATACAAACATATATACATACAGATAAAATAAGGCACATTCAAATTCTGTAAACAAGAGCTTTTTTTTTTTTTTTATGAAATATAAACAAATAAAAAACAAGCAAAGAAATGGATGGAACAATTACTGTCCTAAATATTTATTATTATTATTTACTGCACGCATATACTACTGCATGTATATTTAAAATAGAGCACATAAAAAATGTGTGTGTGTATATATCTATATATCTGTAAGATTAGTGGGTTTTGGTTTCACCATCTTTTCTTAATTGAAAAGATGGTGAAATCTCCTGCTTTATTATTATTAGTAGTAATGATAAATAAGCATCATCTTCTACTGTATGGAAGTAGAAGTGGAACTAATGTCTACTATTTTATTGTGTGTCCTTTCTCAGATGTGTGAAGAAAGATTAGATTAACACAGGTATAGAATTGATTGGCTTTTGATTGATTTTCAGAAGGCCACGTCTCCTAAATATATGATCCAGACTCACAATAGCAACGGAAATCTTTTATGAAGAGAGAAGATCATCCGTCAAGAAAATTGAGCTGAATAGCAATATGAACATTTCCCAATTGTGCTATCGGAGAAGATCATTCTCCATCAGTTTGCAATGATTATGGTGATTGTCAGTGGTCATATTTTCATAAACAGAGAGTATCTTTCCTCTTCCATTACAGTAAATGTAACAAATTTACAAAATTCCCTGTTATAGGAAAAGTGTGTGTATGAATACATAATAAAATGTTAGCCAGAGCACATCTTCCTATTTCAAAGAGTTAATATTTTACAACTGCGACTGAATGAAGCAATCATGGCTCCCAGCACCATCTGCAAGTAAATGACAGATGCTGAAAAATATGATGTTTATTCACTTGTGCGTGATCAGGAATACAAAGAAAAATTCCCTGCTATGCAAAGGGATAATGAATAAAACATTTTAAAGCCAAAATATGGACGACATCTCATTAGGATCAGAATGCTGACACAAAGGGGCAAAGAGCTATTTTTACATCACAGAGCAAACAACAAAAGCCAAGACCCTAAGAGCAAACTGGTCCCAGTTCAGTGGGCTGCTTCCTTTTAAAATTCCCTCCAGTCTCTTCTCTGAGGTAAACGCGCACCCTTGAATTACAAAACAGAGACAGGTCACATCCATGGTAGATCACTGAACACAGCCAAACATGCGGTGCATTAGAGCCAGTCATGGTTGTGGTTAACGCTCTGAAAATCCCCTTCAGAGTTACAATGCAATTCTCATTCGGGCCAAGAAATGGCCAAAACTGGTACTGCAATCACTTTCAAAATAATGTTTAGCGGTGTCTCCCCTCCCCCTCCTCGTTGGCTAGAGGTTGCCAGATAAGCTGCAGGATTCCAATTATGAATCTTACCTGTCCAGGAGAAAATTTGCAACATTGGCGTCTG
>JAUMHI010000053.1:10263847-10274503 GCA_032359435.1 Enteromius unitaeniatus | reverse complement strand
CATTGTTAACATATTACTAAATCATTTGTGAACATATAGTAAATGATTAGTTCATCATTAACTAATCATTTGTAAATTATTTAATAAAACATACATAAATTGCTAGCATATCACTTAAAATGATTAGTAATCAAATGATAACATTATTATAAAGTGTTACCAAAAGTTTTATTAATTAATTATTAATTAATGAATAATAATGATTATTACTTATAATGGATATGAGACTAATGGATTATAACTATACATTACATATTAGTAATTATTTTATTATATAATCCATTGTAATCATATTTATTGTGTGTTATAAATTGTCATCCTATTTGACACGCCAGTACCTAGAACAGATCACAGCTCAATCATCTACACCCGATCACAGTCACCTGATTATTAATTGGACACACCTGCTATCACTCACCTGCACCTAATATAAGCCCCAAGCACCAGCAGTTCAACGGCTGAGCTCGAGGTAACAACACGATCTATGCTTACCTCCTGTTACTCATCATGCTGTGTCTGTGCCTGTCTCTGCGTGTGATTCAGCCTGACTCTTCCTCACCTGCCTGCACCGAGCACCTCTGATCCTGGAATCCCAAAGACTGTAAGAAACTCTATTCTGATTACTTACCTGCAAGTTTACCTGTGTTGAAGGGGCCGAGTACGGAGTTAGCGATCAGGAGACCTCGGATCAGAGTGAAAGTCACGGGTATAAAGCTGTGCTTCAAGCCCTAGAGGAATTCTGAGTTCGCCCGCCCACTGCCATCCCAGTCTGTCAGCCATCATAATACTCCGGTGAGAATATCTCATGCAATGGATTTCTCATGCAATGTTCTTTGCATTTGGAGATGCTTCCGCATCATTTTCCTACAGACCGGAGCAAAATTGCCTTCATAACTACTCTATTTACGGGGAGAGCGCTGCAGTTAGCGGAGGTACTCTGGGCCGAAGAAAGTCAGCACCTGTGTTCGCTGGATAATTTCCTCAAACACTTCTGGGAAGTTTTTGGGCATGCCCTCACATCCGTTTCCATGCAAGAGGAACTTCTACAGCTCAGGCAAGGCACTTCTTTGATTCATGATTATATACTTCACTTTCGTACTCTTGCTTTGACCAGTGGCTGGAACGAACCGGTGTTGTTGGAGGTTTTCCACATTTATGATGACAACGTGGGTCTGAAAGCATTTCTGAAGAAGGCAGCTAATGTCTCACAACACCTCACTTCGTCAATACCTCTGAAACGGAACCCATGCAGACGGACACCTATCACTTACCAGAGATCGAACGTGTACGCAGACACAAAGAAAGGTGTTGTCTATATTGTGGAGAACCTACTCACTTCATCAGAAGTTGCCCTGTCCGTCCGCCTCACAAGGCACTGATGGATTCTGGCACGGCCGGAAACTTCATTTCTTCCCGCTGCTTTGACAGTATTCAGCTCCCATAGTAGAAAAATCCTGTATCCTACCAGGGTAATCCATTAGACCACAAACCCATTAATACTTGTACTCCCCAGATCACCTTGCAGATCGGCTATACAGAGCCCATCAGTCTTCTGGTGCTATGGAATGCCACTGTGGATGTAGTGCTTGGCAGACCCTGGTTGACATTACACAATCCGACGATAGAATGGAGAACGGGTGAGGTCTTAAAATGGAGCGATCAATGTAAGAGTTAAGTTGTTGCTCCACATCAGTTGAAAGCCCTGAACCTGCTAATGTCACAACCATTCCTCCAGAGTATCAGTCTTACCAAGATGTATTCAGCAAACAGTATTCAGAACTCCTCTTTCTCCACATCAGCACTGGGATTGTGCCATTGAGCTGCAACCTGATGCCAAGTTACCTAAGGGTTGTGTGTATCCCCTTTCCCTTCCTGAAAGACAAGCAATGTAAGATTATGTTGGGTTCGTCCCTCCACATCACCTGCCACTTCTAGCTTCTTTTTTGTGGAGAAGAAAGATGGCAGACTTCGACTATGCATTGATTATCAGGTACTAAATAGTCAAACAACAAAATTTGCTTACCCTTTACCTCTGATTCTAGCTACATTTCTGCTAGCTAATTCCCCTACCAGGCATTCCTACCACACTATAAACTGCCCAAACCTTGTTTCAAAATGTATTTAGACACTTCGGTCTCCCCAAAGATATAGTGTCTGACAGAGGTCCTCAATTTACATCAAGGCTGTGGAAGGAATTCTTTCGGCTACTTGGGTTAACCATTAATCTATTGTCTGGATTAATCACCCTCAATCTAATGGGCAGGCAGAAAGCAAAATACAAGAGATTGCACATTACCTAAGAGCATATTGTCATGAATGGCAGGAGAACTGTAGTCAGTATCTTCCTTGGGCCGAGTATGCCCAGAATTCCTTGCACCAGGAGTCAACAAGGCTAACCCCATTCCAATGTGTATTAGGCTTCCACGGGGTCTGAAGAACCGTCTTTGGTCCCAGCCATGGACTACTGGTTCAGAGAAAGGGATCGAGCATGGGACTTGGCCCATGTCCACTTGCTAAGGGCTGTACGGAGGCATAAAACCTGGAAGTCGACCCCGCTGAAACCATCTACCACGGCAGAGAGATCCTTGACTCCCGGCGGCCGCATTCAATATGTGATTGAGTGGGAAGGATACGGACCAGAGGAAAGGTGTTGGGTGGACCAAGATGATGTACTTGACCCACTACTTACGGAGGAGTTTCATTGGAATCATCCTGAACATCCTGCTTCCTGAGGGCATGGTCGTCCCCGTCGTCGTCTTAGAGTCCAGGAGATGCTCGTGAAGGAGGGGGAATACCGAAGACACATAAAGAGGATCCCTTACCTTATTTCAGTGCCCGTTCCTCAGTTGCTGTGATCTATCTTTGATATTACAATAAACCTTTATTGTTCTAATTTTATCCAGTCTGCTTTGTCCTGTCACTGAGCGTTACACTATTAAAAGCTATAACCACAAATAATAAATATTATAACACATTAAAACATTTTATTTTTTTTAATTTTAATAATTCATTTTTATGAATATCCATGATATCCATGATACAATATATTATACAGTTATTTATTATGCATTCATTATAATGCTTAAAGAAAACCCTTATAATGCATTATAAATACAGGCTTTATAGAAAGTGTTACCAAAATATTTCTTTATTTAAAATTTAATAATGAAACACGTTTGTTATACACACATACATACACATATACACACACAGTTATATACATTTATAATAATAATAATAATAATTTAGATTTGCCATCACAGTAATTAATTACATTTTATTAATTACTATAGAAAATGGCTATTTTTTATTTGCGAACATATTTGACAATATTACTGTGTTTTTGATCAGATAATGGCAGCTTTGTTGAGCATAACTGTTACTAATGAAGACGGGAACAGTCGAATCCATATGCAAGGGTATTTTAATGATAAGTTCACAGGACAGAGTAAACAGGCAAAAGGTGGCAACGGGGAATCAGAATCAGAATCAGACTGGTGCTGGTGTCCTCCAGGGCGGAGCGAACGGAAGAGAAACCCACTAGGGCGGCGCTGACGGCTGGGTAGCCCACCTCGCCCTACCAGGCAGCGATGATGCTCTCCAGAGCCGACCAGACAGCGACCTTGTCCTCCTGAGCCGATGTGCTCTCGTGAGCTGAACGGACTGATTTTGCGCCCTCCGGGACCAACTGACGTTGACAACGCCCTCCGGGATTGAACCGGCTGAACTAGCGCTCTTCTAGGCTGACTAGACAGTGTTAGTGCCCTCTGGGATTGACCCGACTGTGATGTCGCCCTCCATAACCGACCGAATAATGACTCAGAGACCTCCATGGGTTGTGTAGCCACCAGTGGAAACCATGGAGACTCTATGGCCGAAGCCGACATCTCTAGAGGTAGTGCAGCCTCTGGCGGACCCGATGGAGTCTCTGAGCCACACAGGTCTCGGAGGCTCTGACCATGGGACCCTACAGTCCTCCTGGGGTTCAGGTGAAATGTTAGCCTCAGCAGGCTCCGGCGAATCAAGTGACTGCGGACCAGGATCGCAGACAGAGCCTGGCGGATCGGGGCGAGCACCCCTCACCTGCGGTTTGAGAACCATGAGGAGCGGCGAGGATTCACCTGGCTGCAGAACCGATACCAATTGGATATAAAGCACCTCACTTAACAGAGAGGTTTGTTCAGACTGGTTATTAATCGGTTCCGCAGACTGCAAATCCGTAACCACCTGGAATATACACGGTCCCTTTTGCCGTGGTGCAGGATTGACGCCACCTGCGGGCAGATCAGGAACCGCTGGTACGGCTGACAGCTCCCCTAGCTGTAGCCCAGCGCCCAACTGGACATCACTCAGCCCCTCTCGCTGGATGATGACATTAACGCCTTCTGTGGGCGAATCAGGAACCGCTCTTCTGATTTCACTGGTTTAGGTTTAAATGGCTTGCCATATTCCATGCGAGTGGAAAGAGGATGTGAGACAGCGGGGGTTTTAGATGGCACTGGAGCCCTCGCTGGTGGATCGGGTACCACGGACTCGGTCGCCATCTTGTGCACGAATGGCACATGCCGAATGGTGTAGCGAATGCCAGTCCACGGGTTCCTCTCTGCGTTCGCTATCTTGTGCTGGTTGTCCTCCGTCAACGCACTCGCCTACAGTCATCGACGATCCAAGAGCGAACAACACGGCATCAATGAGCTCACTTAGATTCCACTCCGAATCCTCTCCTCATCCAGTTGCTCATCCACCTCATCGAGCACTTCCGGGTCAAGTCCCCTGTAAAAACAGTGCTTTAGTTCGTCCTCCGTGGCGTTAGCGAGGTGGCTGTATGACACAAACTCAACATAGTCATTTACGTCATGTCCTCGTTGACATATCGTACGCAAGTACCGCATTATGTTCTCATCGTACTCGATGTCCTCGAAGGAATACCCGCTGGATTCTTCGGGGCTGATCATTCTGTTACGAATGAAGACGGGAATTTTAATGATAAGTTCACAGGACAGAGTAAACAGGCAAAAAGGTGGCAATGGGGAATCAGAATACAATGAAAACAAACCGGAAAGAACAGGGGAAAACATTACAAAGATGGGACTAGCCACATGCAATGATCAGTGGGGAATACAGGGAATTCTGGGGTATTTATACAGGGGGTAATGACTGAGGGGGCGGAGAACATATTAGTAACTATGACAACACATGAGGTGGGTGGAGAACATATCAGTAACTATGACAAAACATGAGGTGGGTGGAGACGAGAGTACGCAGGTGATAGTCCATACATGAAACGGAAAAACACAGACACAGTACATAGACGACTGGAGTGCCATACAATCTGGACTGACACATCCAGCTGATCATAACAATAACAGACAATTAAATATTTTTAAATCCTACACATCCCACAAATTTCATGTTTATTTAAGTCTTGCACAATTAAGACTTTATTTCTTATTTTGAATGTAATCTCAATTTAATTTGCATCAAAAGACAGAGGTTTTCCTTTGAAGAGAAAAACCTGCTTAAAAATTAGATTTGGTGACACCAGCAGTGCTAAAAAAAAGTACAATTTACATGTAGGCTACCTCTCTTCTTGACATGTGCAGTCACCTATCATTGACAACAGTACAGCAGCTGTACCTCATGCAGTTAACCTCTGTGACCGAGAGGGTACAGATGGCACTGCATGTTGACAGTTGCGCATCAATATTCTTGTCAAGTTTTGATTAACTTCTCTTTCCCTCTCTACATGTGTTCACAAATGTCAACAAATGTCAAGGAAATGTCAAAGGCTGGTTTTGCCAGGACACACTTCTGGTCGAGCACTGGCCTGCTCTCATTATTCCCAGTTTTTCCAAGTGTCCTGGGACCTTCGACAGCCCTGTATCAGACTAAGGTATCAGAATCTCTGTATATGATGAATGAAAACATCCTGAACACAAAGGCCTTCATCTAATAACTAAAAAAGTGACACACGACATGCTTCATGGCACATATATAACTAGTCAGAGTTTCTGAAACAAGATAAAACTCACATGACCTATATTGAAATAAGCTGATGTAAGCGAGGAACAATCACCCTAGTGAACAGTTCTGGAGAAAACGAGCCAGAGCGGTTGCTAAATATGACATATATCTGAGTAAGTAAGAAAAGGGGTCATGCTCAACATGTGCCTCATGGTCATTTGTATCATTAGGGCAGAATATGTAAGAGGAGGGCAGTGACGCTGCATACGAAAGGCACGATTGATTTTCCTGCCGCTTCTGTCTGCCTCAGGTAACTAGGCTAACATGATGAACTAGTCTCTCTATTTTCCCACTAGCCTCCATTGCTCTAGTTAGCATGAATCCCACATGCAAGAACATTCTGGTCAAACCCAATAAATCTTACAAGTGTGAGAGAGGAGAGTTCCTGGTATCTGTGGATAATTTAATCTGGAGGTTTGCCTACTGAACTTAATCTTCGGTAAAGTATAATAATATATTTTTTTATGATGAGAATAAATAGGGCCAAGATGGATCTACAAAAGTAAACTTGAAACCATTAGAAATGTTTTGATTATAAATGAATAACGCTGTGTATTTTCCTGAATGGTAACTGTCTGGCTGTATCCAGTCATCTGAGTGGTTTTGACTTCAAAAACATACTCGCGTGGCTAATTTTAAAATCTTAGCCACATGAGTATTAAACAGATACAACAACACTGATACAGTACTACATTTGCATATGTAAAAGATGACATATATGTTACAAAACCCATAATTTGATATTCATATGCATTTTGTGTTTCGAAGGTGAACAAATGTCTTACAGATTTGGAATGACATGTGGCTGCGTAATTAATGACATAATTGTCATTTTTGGGTGGAATATCCATTTTATATTCCATCTGTATATCTGGCACCCATACAACAGAAGCCAAGCAGAAAATAAAGTGATGCAACACGTTTGGTCTCTTATTTTCTTGTACCCTGCAGGACTGAATTCTGGGACGCCGTCACCTTGTAGGAGAGGATCTTCCTGATCGACAATACGGATATGTAATAGCCGGAACCGATCAGAAACAGAGCCAGGAACAAGGGGACAGAGAGAGCCTTGGATGCATTTGATTTATGTAATGGTTTGAAAGAATGGACAGGAAACAGAGGCGGCCTCTAAACGCTGAAGGGATGTGGCGCGACAGTAGGCATCTACTGGAATGAGCTCACTGACCTCACTTGACCACATCAGCTCCTTTGCGTCTTCTTGTATATCATTACCCAATAGCGACGCAACAAAAATGACAGACCTCTGCTTCCCCGCCTGCCGCTCTCTGTGTGTACACTATGAAATGTCACATCTATACCGACCGCCGCGGCACACTGGAGTGAATTTACTGCCTCAATACGGTCCCTTGTGTTTGTGTTCTTCCTCTCTTCCCTGACCTTCTTTACTGATGAATATGTATGGCCAGGTCCGTTCCTCAACAACACCTCTTGCGCCGGGCACTGGGGCAATGGAGAATACTAAAACCAGATCAATCACCGGCAGTGTCAGTGCAAACCCACCACACACTCCATCTATTCTGTCTCGCTGGAAACGTCGGAAGGAAGAGAAAGTACATTACATGCTGAAGAATTAGGCTACCAACCAGCTGATGACACAAGGAGTCACATTGCTGCTGCTATACGGTAACAATTTTCCAATTGGATGACACGCGCTGCTGGTCAGGGAGTGTGTACTGTATGTGAGCATGTGGCAGAAGGATGGCTAATTGTCTCCTCTGGGAAGAGCAGACCAGGGCAGAAATGCTCCACTGTGAAGACGGGCCAACTAGCTTTGATGCGCTTGCAAAATGGCCTAGAAATTGAAAGAGAAAACAACCAATCAGTCAGCAAGGGGGGAAAAAACTAGAAAATAGTTTTGGACAAGACAATTATACTGCCTTTAGTAAAGGTAAAATGTGTTTTCTGTGCACTAAAGTGATTTCAAAAAACTTTTAAAATTGATTCCCAAACAATCAAACTGTCTTCTGTTTTTTAGAAAACACCCTTATTATTGGTAGTGAAGACTAAAACAATAACTAATTGAAAACTGTGGTGCTAAATACGTAGCATAAAAACATGGGTGTGCAACAAAAAGAAACTAAAACGACTCCAAAACCAAAACCTTTTCAACCTGCCTGCAAAATATAGAAATAAATAAATTGCAAACCAATAAATAACAAAATAAATAAAAACAAATCAAAAAAGAAGGAAAGAAAGAAAGAAAAGAAATATGATAAATATACATATAGTAGTTTGGCCACTTTGGCAGCCTTAAAATGCCAAAACTAAAAGAAAAACTACATTTTTATTTTATTAATTTTTTTGGTAAGTTGTAAATAAAAGTTTACTTGAGTAGTGTCAAACAAGAAAATACTATTTTGGGCTTTAAACTTTCAAATGTCACGTTTTATTCAGCTTGTCACTTGCCGTTTCTTTGTAATTAGTGAAATTTACTAGCAATTTCTGTGCCAAATATTTTGTGGGAAACCTAAAAACTCCTGAAAAAATATACTCAACAAAGTGATATGATGAAATGAAAATAATAATAACAAAATGTTAATAAACCCTGACCAAACTCAAAACATTACTGATTAAAGTCAACAAATGGCTTACTTATTTTTATGAACTTATCTCTACTTATTGCCACAGGAATAAGTTGCCCATTTCAGCCTAGAAAAAAAATTTCAGACTGAACTACTGAAATCTTAAAATCAGCATTAGAAATAATGTGACGTGAATGTTAACAACTTGTTAATCTTCAACAAGTGCTATATTTCTATTGGTCCTGCAGTCTTTTATGATGTTTTGTATCCACAATCACTTTATTATGTTACAATAAATGTGTTGGGGGCAGTTGTTTGTGTGAATGTGGAGTTGCAATCAGCGGCAATGAGTTCCATAATCAATCAGCTGTGAGCGGTTGGTTCTTCTCTCTGGGGCAGGTATTCTACCAGCCATCAGCCAATAAGCCAAGGACTCACACAGAGCAGAATCAATACATACACTCATACACTCAGCAGCTGAAGAGCCATTCTCCCCAGTCTGCTCTGACGAGGACTCCAAGCCACTGGAAACTGCTTCAAGAAGATGTGACAGCTGGAAACAGATGGACAGGCTGATAAACAGAGCTCATTAAAGTCAAGTAATGGTTGTCAATAAAAACATTTCAGATGATGAATTTGTTCTTTACACAGTGTTGTTAGCAGTGTACAGCGAAAAACAGTCTCACACGAAAAACTTAATTTTCAGTCAGTGTTTATTTCTTTTTCATGCCAGACTTGAATCTATGGTTTGGGCAGTGTTATTAATTAAACCTAAATTCAAAATAAATGATATATATATGATTAAAAATGGCTTTTGGTAATTCAAATAAAGCAGAAACAAAATTACTATGGAACAAAAATCCTGCCTAAAGTATTTGAAATTAAAATATTAATTTATAAGGAATATCGTCCTTCTTGTTGAATTCCACAAATCGAAAAAAAAACATTGCAATTAACAGTGCTTGCATTTTTAATGCATTGTATTTTCATGGCTTGCATTTTAACATGGTTGTATATTTACTTTAGTGCTGCACGATTAATCATATCGCAATCGCGATGTCAGCTTATGCGATTACATTACAGCAAATGTTGCGATTATATTAAATAAACAATTGCATTTGTGGAAGTAACAAGTTGCGTTCAAACCAGAAGCAAATGAAGCGTTAAGCGCGATTGATTTACATGTTACGCCCTGCTGACGTGTACAGTGTGAAACCAGCGTAAACTCCACATGTTCAAGAGTCCAACTACATGCGAATAGCGAGATATATTCGCCTCAGGTGTGAACACACTTTTAACAAAGAGGGATTTGAGAAAATGATTGGCACACTGGACAAGAGATACCAAAAGAAATATACTAAGTATATGTTACATCCTGCTAAAATGTTTTGGGACATGTACAAATATGGGTATTTGTTTTATTTATCTGTACCTTTGACTTTTTTAATTTAATTTTAATGTTAATTTAATGTAATTTAATTCAGTAATGTAAAGATGTTACTGTTATTTAATTTTGTACAATTTAGTTTTAATTTGAAAACATTGTTCATTTATAGTTGTTTCTAGATTGCACTGTATACTGTATCTCAGTTGAGAAATAAAGATTTCAGCATTATTAGTAATCTGTGTGTGCATTTTCCTTTATAACAAGCAAGTTAAGTCCAACCACTTACAGTATATATGGTAGCGCAATCGCAAATCGCAATTTTGACATTGATAATGGCAATTTGTTGCAAAGTGACATTTTTCCAAAATCGTGCAGCCCTAATTTACGTAGTGAATTCCAGAAACGGAATCATAAAATAAAACACAAATTAATGGCATTCATTATAAAAGACTATATAAAAGTCTATCCAAAACGAATGTATTTAAATAAAAACAGAAACGAGAAAATGCTCAGACGCGATCACTTAAATGTATTTTTATTTAGGCCTGCACCGACAATAAAAGCAAATCCTTGTGCTTGTAAAAAACGTGATAACTCAATTCAATTCAAATTCAATTCAATTCAATTCAATTCAATTCAATTCAATTCAATTCAAATTTATTTGTATAGCGCTTTTCATGATACATATCATTGCAAAGCAGC
>JAUMHI010000053.1:10242719-10254485 GCA_032359435.1 Enteromius unitaeniatus | reverse complement strand
ATTATAATCAACACCGACTCTAAGAGGCCTATTGTCACGAATGGGACGTGAGGCGTGCGAGTTCATGTGCAAAACAGACAAAATCAAAAACCGGCAGACAAAAACCACGTAGGCAGAGACATAGAGTAAACGTGACCCAGCCACCTCCATGGATTGAGCAGCCATGAATGGGGGCTCTGGAGAATCTACGGCAGATACCGACCTCTCCAGAGATGGTGCAGCCACAAGTGGACCCATTGGAGTATCTGAACCTCCCACAGGCTCCGGAGGTTCTGGCCCTGGGACCTCAAAGTCTACGAGGAGCTCGGGTGGTTGGTGTACATCCCACAGCCCCTCTCGCTGTGAACTGATGTCAGCGTTTCAGGGATAGCTAGTATGGGTGATGGCTCCTCCGGCTGGAAAACCAGAATTGACTGGGCGGAAAACAGCACACCTGGCTGTATAACCGGTACCGACTGGACATGAAACAGCACCTGAGGCTGTCTTACCAGAATCAGCTTGGCGGAAAGTGAGCCCTGAGAAAACCCGTTGCTGAACTCGAATGCTGAATGACGGTTCATTCTGTCATGAATGGGACGTGAGGCGTGTGAGTTCATGTGCAAAACAGGTTAATTCAGGCTCAGGGTCAAAAACTGACAATGTCAAACACTGGCAGACAAAAACCACGTAGGCAGAGACAAAGAGTAAACGTAATCCAAAGCAAAGGTCAAATACCAGATAATCAGTGTCCGAAGGAGGTCCGTGGAAAAGCAGATGTCGGCGACGAGTAAATCCAAACAGTGAAACAAACAAGATACAAGAACACGAATGACAGGCAAGACCAGGTTGACAGTGTAAATGAACCGTGACTAGACAAACAAACAGACTGGTATATTTACAGGTGGAACTGATTGAATGATTGAACCAAACTAGCAACAGCTGTGGTGGAGAGATGCATACATTGTTCCGAATTCGTAAGTCCTTTGTTCATCTTCGGAAGACAAATTTAAATATTTTAGGAAATCTGAGGTCTTGCACGATAAAATCTGACCCTGCATGAACAGGCCAAAAAACATCTCAAGGTTACGTATGTAACCCTAGTTCCTCGAAGGAACAAGACGCTGCGTCAACAATATGCTATGGGGACGCTCCAGCGTGACAGCTCTAAATAGTATGTGTAATCAGTCCAATGGATGGGGGAGACGTCATAGGCAGATTATGTCATTGGCCCGGAAGCAGAAAAGCATGTGCAGTGTAGCCAGCTTCAGCTTTAATGTCATGAAGGAAGGGCAGGCAGGAATGCCGGAAGGGTGGTTATTTCGTTGCCATGCCTGAACAAAAAACCCAACAAATCTATGCCATTAATAAGCGATATGTCATCTGCGCTCGATCTTCTCTCACCTGCTTGCGCGAACATGTTTATTTTTGTCAGTCTTGGGGCGGAGCTTGCTGTTTTAGTTGTAATCTCAAATGTCATTGGTTATTCCCCTTTTTTGGAAGTCAGTATTGGATGCCTGTTATAAGATGATTCATTTACTTTACTTGAGACATGGCATTGGATCATATGTTAGTTATTTTATTTATTCATTATATATTTTGTCTTTATTTAATGTAATTTAATGTATTGTTTATAGAGTAACTCTATTTCAGATACTTTATTAATAGACTTTTGAAACCTTTTAAACCTTTCATAAATCATTCAAGTGAACAGTTGTACAGTTTCATATTTATTTGCATATTGAAATGAATAGTTCTGTATCCCCCTGTGTTGTTTTTATTTGTTCTGTCAAGAAGATAACCAAGCCTTTAAATCTCCTTTATAATAGATATGATTATAATTCCTTCGAGGAACTAGGGTTACATACGTAACCTAGAGACGTTCCTCTTCAGGAACTCGAGCCGTGTCGATAAGACGTTATGGGGAACAAGATACCCATGCCCCCAGAATTGCAAATCCCTGCCTAGTGTGTGTACCTGCACAGCTCAGGCAAGAGAACAGAAGAGCTTGAAGTGACTCGCAAGTCCAATCAGTAGAAACGGACAAACATGTCGGGGGTAGACCATTCCACAGCGTTACTGAACTATATAGAGACCCCAGATAACAACGTTCTGCTGGCGTTCTCTTACACCAAGAAGTGAAAAGTTTCCACTTCAGGGCATACAGTTTCCTCGTGAAAGTAGCTCTGGATCGAAGAGGATGGTCTCAACAACCTCAGTTGAGAGACCTGAGGCTATGAGTTGGAACACTCACAGCTTCCACAACTCCAAGCGAGGGTGCATGATGGTCCTCCCTGCCTGTGAGAGGAGGTCCCTCCTGACTGGACCCATCAGGTCCGAAAATTATACTCTGCCTGGCCAGAACCGCGCTACAAGTAGTAGACTGACCACGTCCCGGCGCACTCTCTCCAGAACTCCTGGGAGCAGAGTGACCGGGGGAAAGACGTACAGACACAACACTCAAACTGTGTGCATCCCCACCCATAACGTAGTTTGAGAAGGGAACAACACGGCCCAAAAAAGCTGCTCGCTCTTGCCCTTGCCTTCACTTGTAATTTTTAAATAAGGAGTGATAATAGACAAACAACACCAAATAAGACTAACACACAAAGAGCGCTTGCTGAATGACAAAAAGCTGAAGCCGGCTGCACTCCACATGCTTTTATACTTCCTGGCCAATGACGTCATCCACCAATGATGTCTCGCCCATTGGACTGATTACACATACTATACAGAGCCATCACGCTGGAGGCGTTCCCCATAACATATTGTCGATGCAGCTCGATGCAGTTTTACCGAGTGTTTCCCTGATGCCATTACTCTGTTTTAGGATCAGAATATCTTAAAAATATCTTAATTTGTGTTCTGAAGATAAGCGGTCTTACCGGTTTAGAGCAACTAATTAATGTAGTAATTAATGACAAAATTTTAATTTTTGGTAACCTATCTCTTTAGGGGAGCACTGCAGGGTTTGTTTTAGTCATCATTTCAGCACATAGTGAGAAGATGGAGAGAGATATAGACCAATCTCAGGACATCAAGAGAGAAAACACTTCACCTCACCTCGGTTTTCCTTAAAGAGCAACTTACTGGATAGTCAGACTCACCAGTCTCACCTGTCGCTATGCTAATACATACAAGGAGACCGCGTTTGACTGCTTACGGCAGTTTTTATGTGTGTGAGAGTGTATTTGTGTGGGAGAGAGAAAAAGAGCAGGCTGTCGCTGATGACTCTGAATAGGTCTGCTTTAATCTTTGCTGGACTGCAATTCTCTGCACTGTTTCAGCCAGAGGGAAGACATGATCTAGTCCCGCTCTAACAAGCCCCATATAAGCCAGAAGAAACAGTCAGCCAGGAATGCAAGAGCAGAAAGATGTTTTTTTCTCCCTCAATGATAAATTAATGAGGTAAACAATAGGAAATTCCAAGATTCCAAAGACTTTTTAAGGTTTTAGTAGAATCTCTTTGCAGTATGTGGAGGGAGTTTTTCTGACTGTCATTCAAATTTTAAAGTGGGTGGATCAATCATTCAAACGGTTTCTTTAAATGACATGTTCCCATCAACAAATCATGTGTCTATTGTTATCATCATCCCTCTCAAAACTCCTACTGAGATCAGTATTGTCTTTTATGAAATAGCAAGAGATTTTCCTTGAAAAGCAGATGTATCCTGAAGAAAGTGGGAGTAGATACTAGGGTGACCTCAGAGAAATTTCCTTTTCGAGATTGTCAGATGTGAAATATTTATGATCTGCATAGTTTTAGGATTAATACTGTATCACTGTCCTTTCGCAGAGCAGAGTGTGAGAACAGATAGAGATTATGATTTCTGCTGAAATATACATGCCTAGCCTAACATGAGCATTTTAACAAACAAGTAATGGTTGAGCATTGAGCTCCTCGGAAACAGACGAACACGAGAAGCACAAATTAAACCTATTTCTATCATTCATGCTTTTGATCAAAGTTTTCACGTCTGAATAAATCTGACTGACTTTTTTTTTTCTCTTGTCTTTGATCATTGTTCTTTTTTGTATAGATGAAATGCTTGCCCTCTCCTGTCTCTTAAAGGTGAAGTGTTTAATTTCCATTCCACTAGCAGCACCAAAAGGAATGGCAACACAAATGAATGAGTAAAGCTTAAGATGGCTTTTTGTTTAAAAAAAAAAAAAAAGCTTAAGATGGCTGTCACTGTTTGGACAAATCAAGAGTTGAGCCCCTCAAGCAAACACATAGTTTGGGCACACAAAGTATAGAACCGTATGTAAGAAATGTATTGTAATAATCATAAAATGGCCCTGTTATGTTCAACAGGCATTAAGAACAGTGTTGTGCAAGTTACTTCCAAACTGTAATATATTATATATTACTTGTTACTGTTATTTAAAAGTAATGCCTTACATTATAATATTACTGATTCAAAATTCACCAAAATAACTACAGAGAGCACACCGTCAGCGCAGCTGCATTCACATACACTATAGACTAAAGCTTGTCACAGCATCAGCAAAAGTAGCCTAATTACCAGGAATATGTCCGAGGAAAATAGTAGAAAGTTATTTAAATTATTTGGTGTTTTCTGAGTCCATGTCACAAAGATGAATTTCCTGACTCGCCATCTCCATTGATGCACTTTAAGTCATCTTTGTGGATTCAAATTATAATGAAAGAGGTTTTGTTTTCAATCTCTTTTTTATTTCGTTAAGTGGTCATTTAAAGCATTTTTAATTCATGTCTTTTTTTAGTTTTAGTGTTTTGTTTTTTTTGCGTGGACACACAAATAAAAGTAGACCCGTAGCTGTTCTGAGTGAGGTATTACTCTTACCTTTAGCCTATCAGAAAAAATGACGCCCTCTGCCTTTTTGTTTCCACTGGAACAAAATGCAAGTGGTTGCACTGGTTCCTCCGTGTGCTGCAAGAGCCTGCTTTAGATTCTCCTCACAAAGTGAATATACCATGATACCATCAAACATGTTATTACAGCGCAGGTTTAACGTTTAAACAGTGTTATATGCTTTAAAAAAATTTTTATTTTATTTTAGGCAAGTTGTGATGATTTAAAAAGGTTAAATTCATTAAAAGAAAAAAAAAAAAACGAACGCTACTTTTAAAAAACGAAAACTATTTAATGAACAAAAATGCTCTAAGCATTTTTCTAAATTAACTTAATTTAAAAAAAACTAAACAAAATTGTATTATTTTGCCATTATACAAAAATCTGAACGATTTTAATAGCTGAAACAGTATGAGCTGTTTTGGTAGAAGGACGGGTAGAGCCGGGACTCACAGCGAGCCGGACGGAGCTATTATCCTCGGACACAGAGGCTGAAATAATTTCCACTGTTGGGCTTGGGCCAGTAGCCTCGTGACACTTCTGTAAAACCTGCCCTAAATATGCCTTCACTTGACCGTGTCACACATACAAGGTTATGCCAGCGAGAGCGAGATCAATTAAATAAATCGCTCTACACATACTGTATATATTAGAAGCTGTCCTTTAGTATTCATTTACAAACACATGGATAATAACTGACCACAAACAGAAAATAGAGCTGACTTGCGGCATTTCTTAATACGTTTATGTGGTGTCTTTCTGTTTTTTGAACAATTAAAATTTCGGCTAAGAGTGTGTTGTAACGCAACCATTACTGAAAATGTACAGAGTAAAATATAACTAAAACTTGATTAGTAATGCCTCACACTACTGCGTTACAGCAAAAATTTATTTATTACTATAATATATTACTTTTGTAACGCGTTACTCCCAACACTGGTCATGTTAATTTCAAGTACTCATATCACTGAGAGCAGTAGTACAGCCTGGATATTCTCATTTAAAAAGCGCAGTTGCAGCCCTCAACTGATGTTTATGTTGTCATGTTTTGTTTTGGCCTGAAGAGCCACCCTCCATCCATCTCCCAATCATGAAGTCAGTAGTGTTTCAGGCATCCAGGTTGCCTGATCTTCATTAAAGAAATTAAGGCGACTGCAGCAGCTACTAAAAAAATGTCTAACATTTTGAGTAGGAAACCTAAAAATCCATCAGCGGGAATCTGTCGATTTTTTCCAGTAGTTCGTGTTGTCTGTTTTCACAGTAAAAATGTCATTTTTGATGGCCATTTTCTTCAGACTAGGTCAAATTTGAATGATATTTTGAGTTGATTTTAGAATGCTAGCAATTTTAGAAAGTGTGTGATCCTTAGTTGATTTGTGTATGATGGCCAGTTTTCCCTCTTTAACCATATACAAAAATCAGCAAGTGTAATATGCCTATAGTGTTTTAAAATCTGTTCCAGATTTAAAAAGTCATGTACAGTAGTGCTACACCTTTTTCTCATTTCAGTCTTCTGCTCCTTTACATACAATATATGCTCTGACCTAGTGCCTGTTTTTAAAGTACTGCTCCTTTTCTGACAGCAATATTAATGTTGTTTATCTTGTTAGCTGATGTCTAGTCTGAGCCCGTTTTAGCCAGTAGGCTCACATCTTTGTGTTTGTGAAGCGTTTTGGTCTACAGCCACTGGCTCTATTGGTGTTGTTTGGATTACATCTCAGCTTCTGTGTTTTATGCTTTTGCTACAAACCCTATCACACATGAATCCATCTTTCCTCTGTTTTTTTGATTCACAAATTCCCATGAGCTAAGCCGTGATTCCATCCCAGCTTGCATTCACTGATATCCTTCTTCCAGACTGTCAGCTCCTACCTACTCTCACCTAAACACGCACACAAAATCAGGCACAAACACTCACACACACAAACAGTTGATTAGTCTGGGGAATTTCATCAGTTTCTTCTCCTGGCAGGTTGGAGCCTCTCTGGAGAGCTCGAGGCTGTCAGCGCGCACAAGTGGAGCACACAGCCATTAGTCATTTAATTATCTGCCGTAAGTTTATTTCTTGGTTGGAGAGGAATGGAGCATCATGACCTCATTGATTCTGGTGTCTTCGACTACTTCCCTCAAAGGTAAAGGCCACTGTACAGAATAAGCATGTGGAGTGTAATGTATTGTAAGTGTTTCTGTGACATGCAATAATAAAACATCAATGGGAGTTTTTCATGTTTTGATTAAACATACATATTTTCATATAATGTTGTTTCTGATTAATTTATTGAATCATAAAATTTCCTGAAATAAAAAAGAAAGAAAGAAAGAAAGAAAAATATAGGATAAAAAACAGGGTTAAAACAGGTCAGTGAATTTGACTAAAAATGAATTAATAAGACATGACAAAATATTGATTAAAATAAACTAAACTAAATTAAGCACATACAAACGCACACATAAAATGAAATATGAAATACTGTCAAATTTAGAATTTTTTTTAAAGATATAAAAAATTTAAAACAAATAAATTAATTAAAAACAAAAACAGTTGAAAAAATTGAAATTGAAAAAAAATTGAAAACAGTAAAAATTAAAAACAACTGCTAAAAAGGATATCTTAACACATTTAAAATATTTTTAGGTCAAAAATGAAAAAAATAAATAAATAAAAGAAAACAAATGAATATAGCATGACAAAATGCTGACTACATGTAAAATATTAGCTGATTTTTTCGTTTTTTTAAATTTAAAGGTGAAACCTGTTCTCAGATAAATATGTGGACAAGGCCTAAGACCTGCTTCACCTCACAACCACAATCAGCAGTTACACTCAACAGATAAGGAAGCAATGCGACAAGGAGAAGCTTCTATTTCCAGCATCCCCACAACAAGTGAGCAAAAAAGTGTGAAAAGGGCAACCACCTAAGCAAAGAACATTTTCTTCTTTTCTATTTCATCTGATCTAACGCATGACCTCGACAGACTCTGCTCTTTTGGTCTGAATGTCCATGATACTATGGAGGATTTAATGATGCTAAGGGTTGACTATTCCTGCAAAGTTGATGCATAGGTCCGTTTACCATATATCAACTGTGGCCAACTGAGATGGTCAAAGCATCTCTGACCCTGACTCACAAGGTATCCAGATCCCAAATGGGCAATACACAGGGCGAGCATAAATCAGACTGCACCATTTTTAAAAATGGCTAAGCTAGCTGAAAATGAAGAACGTCGCTTGTCCGTCTAAAACCCATTTCCTATTAAAGCACTCAGTTCTCTCTTGGGTTGCTCATTAAAGCTTGTCAGGGATTCATCCGGTGGCAAAGAAACTCTAAAGTGACAATTTCCCATGAGGTGGAGTACCTGCGGAAATACTCTCATAAGGAGGATAAAAGACTTGCAAGGTATTTTAATTGTCTGACTGTAGGCTTAGGCTAAAAGTCCCTCTCTGAGGTTTTTCCAGGGTGATTTCAGGTAATCATATCATTAAGTTCTCAACTTAGTTTAGGAAAGTGAACGGAAATGGAAGTCTCTTGCACTTGTGGACAATAATATTACACAATTCCCCCCAGAAGGTGCACATTATCAACTATTTCACTAAGCATTTTAAGTTAAAAGGATTGATATGGAAAGTGATATGTAATATTCCTCTCCTTTTTCTTTGCTTTCAGAAGAAGTAACAGCACCGAATGAATTTAATTAATTTTAAAAGCTTTTTGTGGACTTTTCACACCTGCTTCAGAGCATGTCGGCTTGTGAGGAAATGAGGCAGACTAAGGTAAATCATTTCTGGTCATGATGCTGATTAACACAGACAAAGACCTTGTTTAATCTGAGTGCATTTGATTTAAGGAAGATGGACAAAGACACAGCTAGACTAAAACATCACGTTCCCTCAGGGGCTATCTCTCTCATGGCCAGCCACAAGGTTATTTCATAGGCTCGTGTTGTCTGGTGTGTTAAATACAGAGAGCTGGTGGCATATGACAGCTGCTGACACGCTGAGACACTACACTGCTCTGAGATCAGGACAAAAAACAGCTGAACACAGCCTGATAATTACTGATAAATAGCCATAATGTGCAATAAGATTTTGAAATCAAAAATCCTGCTTAAATTTGGCATTAAACAACACATTCAGTTCAAATCTATTAACATGTTTACAGACATATAATTTATCTATCTATCTATATATTGTTAATGCTCTGTGAGATTATTACAATTTGGTATATACAGTATATATAAATGTACACACACACACACACACACACACACACACATATATTATAAACTATGCATTTTCTTCCTTACCATTTTTAACTGTCAAAAGAACACAATTAATACAATTAATATAATGGCTTCTGATTTAAAAAAAAAAAGCAGAATGGAATGATTTTAATAATAACTAATTCTGTACATGTGTTTGAAATTGTTAAATATTGCATTACACATGTTTAAGTATTATCACAAATACAATCTATAATTAATACAAATGGCTTTTCTCATATTACACGCTAAACTACCGGAATATTGCTTTCAGGAAGTATTTCTAAACACAAAATATGTGTGACAGATGTAACGGTAAGTATTGCTGAATGTGTGTGGGTGGATTTTAGCATCGCCCCTGAAGAAGAAGATGCAGAGTTAGATCGTTCATTAGACATGAGTGATGATGTTGATGTGTGACCTGACTTTGGGAATATGAGACAGGAGATTTGCCGACATTAATTATTATTATAAAGACAAGGCAAAGAGAAATGAGATACTCTTCCAATCTCTTCCAGAAAATCGTAAATGTGACGTTTTAAAGTAAGGTGCTGGTTCTGCGTGTAACGGCTCCACAATGAAGTTTGTTAAGATCTACTATAATCCACCATCGTGTTGTTTCAGAGTTTCTAAGGCTCTTTGAAACCTTTGCTTTGTACTCATTCGTTCTCGCTGGGTTGCCTCGGGACCTCTGACACTCTTGTGAAGTCTCAGAGGCCTTGTTAGGGATTCAGGACCATTTGTCTCAGTAATCAGACGAAGTCTAGAACTCTTTGCAGTGCAAAGGCCCATGCTCTACTGTACTACCGAAATCCCACCTCAGATGAACACTAGAAATATTATCACTTAAAAGGTTCCAGTCTCCTCTGTACCTAAAGAAATAATTGTATGAAAACCACATCCCTGGATTGCAGTTATATTTAAATGAACTTTTAAACTGTTGGGCAACAGTACAACTGGACAGCGTTAATATATGCTTATGCATTTGGATGGGCTAAATTGATCTCAGAACAGACTTTCTGTGAGCACGAGCAAATCATATGACTGAAGTAAGCAGGTGGTTGCCATCATCAGGGATATAGAGTGGCTGTTCTAATGCCTCGTATTCTACTGTAACAAGCCCCATGAGGATCTGCAGCCCTACCGAAACACCTTTATAATCAACACGGGTTTTAGCCTAATTAAAGTATGGATAAATTTATTCCAACAATTTTAATCATGCCTGCAGATCGCAACGGGTGGGATTAATTGATTTCGAAAGGGGTGTTGAATTCAAGTGTCCCTCTAGCAAATTTGAATTAAATAAGTAAGATCAGATGAGACTGCAAAAGCAGGAGAGTCTTATACAGTGCACTACCCACAATTAAACTCTGCACCCCAAAATGAAAGAACAGATGATACAATCATTGGATTTAAATTAAAAATAATTTTCTGGTTGGCTAACGTATCGTGAAAAAAACACTTTCGGTATGGTCCTCTCGCAACGCACTCTCGAGCCTCCCTAGGTCTGTCTTCATGAACCTTTAATATACTTTGCACCAAATGCTCAATGAGGTTGAACACGCTATTATCACATCAAAGACATGTCGATCAGGAGACGCCTGATACGTACAGTGGAACGGGAATAAATCATTTGGTATAACTCACTGAAGCGTGTAGTAAGGTCTCAGGTCACAAACAGAGAATTATCAGACCACTAAAGAGCCGCACATGTTCAAAAGCTGATTCAGTTTATATAAACTAGCATCCACCACTTTAAATATTAGAGTTGTGCACCATTAAGAACATTAGGAATGCCATTTAAATTTCAGTGTAATTCCTGAATTTAAAATGGTGTTGCAAACTTATTGAATACTTGCAATTCAATTGCAACTTGTATTTATTCACCACAATTAAGAGAAAACACACACACACAACCATATTTTTTGTAATAGAAAAGCAAAGTTTTCAAGATGAACTTTAAACAAAAAACCAAGACTATAACAATAAGATTAATGAATGAATAGATGGATAGAGATAGAATGATATATAAACAGAACGAAAGATAGAACACTAGATAGGTCGATAGTTAGTTAGAATGAAAGAACAGTACAATGATAGATAGAACAAATGATAAAGAAGATGGATAGATAGAACAATAGATAGATAGTATCATAGTAAGAATGATAGATAGATAGATAGATAGATAGATAGATAGATAGATAGAGTAAATGATAAAGCATAGGTTACAATGATAGAACAGTACAACAGTAGATAGAACGTACAACAGATAGACAGATTGAACGAACGATTGATAGAATAAACAACAGATAGAATGAAAGAATGAACGATAGATAGATAGATAGATTCATGAAACTTATGATGGATGGATAGAGGGGAGGATGACATACAGTGGGTACGGAAAGTATTCAGCCCCCTTTAAATTTGTCACTCTTTGTTATATTGCAGCCATTTGCTAAAATCATTCATGTTTTTTCCTCATTAATGTACACACAGCACCCTATACTGACAGAAAAACACAGAATTGTTGAAATTTTTGCAGATTTAAAAAAAAAAAGAAAAACTTAAATATACATGGTCCTAAGTATTCAGACCCTTTGCTGTGACACTCATATATCAAGAAGAACCCAAAGATCACTGTGGCTGAGCTCCAGAGATGCAGTCGGGAGATGGGAGAAAGTTGTAGAAAGTCAAC
>JAUMHI010000053.1:10198843-10225797 GCA_032359435.1 Enteromius unitaeniatus | reverse complement strand
GACTGTGCAAATAAAATGCACGCGCCAAAACACTGGTCCATGCACTCAGCATGTGTAACAGTCATACTGGTGCTCTACAAGAATGAGGAAATCACAGATATGCTCTTCCGAAAAAAAACCATCAGGAACGCTATATTGTTAGACCGCCCGCTCCCGTTCTCCGGTAGAGCCGCAGGAATGCAGACCTCTACCTGGTACCTGGTCCTTTTTTTAGTACCACCTCAGCCGAGGTTCCAAGCGAGCCGAATCGTTACCAAAACATGACGTGTAAACTCTGCTGGTCACTGATTGGCCGAAGTAAATCATCATTACTGCATCACTGAACTTGTGACGATGATGTCACGGCAGTAGAGGCGGCGCAACTATAACGTCACATGAATAATCCTGCCCACTCTAAAGTGGCACTTAACTGCAGTGGAAATGCAAACCGAGCCGAACTGAGTCGTGCCGTGCCATAACGAGCCGTGCTGAGCCGAGTCATACCACGCAGTGGAAAAGATACACAAAATGGACTTTGGCATGTATATGCTACGCAATGGGAAGGATTAGGGGTGTGGGGTCCATGTAAGCAAAAACTGCATATCATATACATGGCAACAATTTTAGTATAATATGCAAGCAAAAACTGCACATTATATTCACGCCAAACACGTGCATGTCATATAACTATACGCCAAAGTCCATTTTCATGTTTATGTGTATATTTCAATAAGGAAATTGTAATTTTTTTTTTCCATTCTAAACAACACTTGGAAAGTGTTGAAAAAAAATCTTAGTAATTATTTGGTAAATTTCACAAACAATAACAAAGAAATAGCAAGACATGAAATTAAACATAACTTTATAAAGTAGAATAACTGAAATAAAAAAATAAGTAATTTCTGAGTAAATACAGCAAGATCAGTACAAAATTTATTTAATCCAAGTGGATAAAAAAATTATTATTCTTACTAGGATGGATTGATGTCATGAAAGGTTTCTGAGGTATAATGGCACTAACTGACATAAACAAACATTTGAGTAATAAATAAATAAGATTTGTGTATAAAAGAGATAATCAATAAAGGTAATTAAAACAAAGCACCTAAGATAATGTATTAATTTTATATATGTGTGCACAAATAAATAACTGTAAATGAATATGAAAATTATTAAAAATAAAAAGAAGATTTATGCAATAATTTATTAATTTATTATTTATAGTGGACAAAAATAGATTGATTATAGTAGTGACTTTTATTAATAATTTTCCCCTACTTTAGAAGAAAGAAGGTATATGTTATTTGGTTTTAGTTTGGGTGTCATGTTAATGCTGAAAATGCTAAAGCCCCGCTCTGAAAATTACTTGAATGCTGTTCCCAAGAAAAAAAGAGTTCTCAGTAAAAAAAAGTTTAGTTATCAAAAATGTAATTTGGCAAGGCTTGTGGTTGCATAGCTGAGCTGTGTGAAGGGTCATGAAGCTTTGATGTCAGAGTGAAATGTTGCCTCTGTAAACAATAACACCATACAGATGGACCATAGCACTGAAACAAGGCCTGTGAGCCACGCTTTAATTCTGCAGCCGGCTCATAGATCTGACCTGCACACCTCCGGCTATCCATCACACCCACACCCACCCCACACGTCCAGCCTCTTTATGTGTTTCCACCATATTCATTCTACCTGAGCTACATGAAATGCAGTTGCATTGTAGGTTGAATGTCTTGTTGCATAGCCAAACAAATATATTTACAGTCATAGTCTCGTTATAAGGTCAAATTGAAAAAGCTTACAGTCAAGAGCCACTTTAAAATGTCTCTTTCTGAAATGTACATTCGTCATCGAGAGCTCAGCCACAGAATGATAAAACTGCCCTACTTTGTTTTCTGGTTTCTTTAGTTAACTGTCAGTCAGTCTGAGCTGTGAGCATTCATCCTGTTCAGTAGACCAGACTTCTCTACCATCTGTCTTTCTTTCTCTCGTTTCCTCTCTCCGTTTTACCCCAAGAGAATCCTCGTCTAAATGAAGTCACCGGGCAAACGAGTGCTAGTACTCAAGATCACATTACTTAACTTGCTATTTTTTGGGGCCGAAATTAAACAAATTGGTACGGTTCTGTTTAAATAGCTTGTATGCGAATGTGTCTTTAAGAATAAATCCCCTACTGTGTTTATTTTAGTAAACGTCACAGGTGTAAATGGACCAATGTAGTGTGCTTTAAGTAGAGGCTCTAATATCATAATTAAGTTTATATGCATGGCTTATTTTCACAGTCATTACCAAAAAAGCAATAATAGTTCATGTAATGGTGGAAAACAAGCCGAGGCAGCACAAGGTCAGGGTCTTAACCCTACCATGGGTGTGTTTGGAACTATTCCTGTGCCGGTCCACCTCACAGGCCACTCACCTCTCCTGTCTTTGTTTGGTAGGCCGGCCAGTCAGAGTTTAGGCCCACCATTGTGAGTCCCTGCACTCATGCTTTACCTCTGTTTTCTTTGGGAAGCAGGAAATTGGATGACTGGCTACCTGCTACAACAACATCCTGTACTTGAGAAGTCATCTTTTCACTCCTACCCACCTATTATTCTCCACAGCTCTACACCAGCGGTCACTCTCCAGACTTCTGGTGCGAATCGCCCCCACATGGGCTGGTCTAAGTTCTGGTTGAAATCGATTTTCGGGCCGATCCAGATGCTTTCTTCAAAACTTTGGGGCCAAGAGCGAAGCTGATCCCATTGCACTTTCACCAGAGCTTGAGAGCATTCTGGAAGATTATTACTATGCTTAAAGCCAAAAAAATCTCCCAAGAATCTCTTTGACTGTACTTCTTTCCTTCTTTCTTCTGTGTGAAGAACTACTTTTGTTCATACAATAAAAGTCACTTATTTTATAAGTGAAAACAGTCGAAACATTCTTCAAAATCTCTTTTTTTGTCTTTTAAGAATAAAAAAGTCATGGAACAACATGATGATGTATAAACAATGACAGAAATGTCTTTTTTGGGGGGGGTTTCCCTTTTGATAACAAAACAATCCATCATGTATCATAAATCTACTTCTAACATAAAGTCTATATATTCATGTCACACAAACCAGTACAATAGTTTTAAAACTAAGGGAATTGATGATGATATTTCTGCTACATTTATGCCTCCACGCCAGCAGGTATCAATATAAAATGAAGACTGAAAGAAATAATGATCACAATTATTTTCTTCACATTTTTCAAATATTTATTTATTTTTTTCTAATTTTTATGCAACATCTGTGTTTTATTCATTTCATATAAAAAGAGATACAAAAAGTTCAACAAGGAAACGCTTTATTCTAAGAGCAACCTGACAACACAATTTAGGGAAAAATAAAGACTTGATATCCTTTGGTTTTTGGTGGTTTGGCTTGATCCTGAGACCATCTAGTCATTGTGTGGAGCTTCACAGGTGTTTCTGATCAGGGTTCAGGCACCATCACCACAGTGTAAAAAACCTACATCATGCCGTCACGGCTGGAGGTCAAAGCTATTAAACCAGGGCATGAACAGTTAATATAAATTGTTTTTACACGTGAGTAATTGGGTTTTTATAGGCCTCTGATTTCACTCGATCTGTTTATGAATGAAAGTGAAACATGTGGACTGAAAGTGGATGGTGCTTCCAAGCTGTTGAAGCTCTGTTGATAATTAGTCATCTGAGCGAAAAGAGCAACAGGAAGCACAGACGCTTTTGTCCATGAAGCAGTGTAACGGGATACGTGGAAGGACTAGTGAAAAATTAGACACCGTGTGTACGGCCGGGATGACTTGGGTGACTGTAAATATGAGCAAATGTCTAGATTGGAGCTTTACTCTGAGCTGGGTGACGCGGCAGAGTCCATCTCATCTGCTTCAAGGTCATGAGGAGATGCAGGCTGTCCTCCTTTCACTCTCTTCCACTTCATCCGTCTGTTTTGAAACCACACTTTCACCTGTGAGTGAAAATGAAGATGCATTAAAACTCTGTCTGGAAATTATTTGGAAAATCAACACGTACTCTCTTCGAAATAAAACCACAGCCAGCAAATCAAGAGATTTGTGACATTATTTTTGACGGCTAAGCTCTGAGGAATGCAAGTCTGTGACCCTTGTGCATCCCTCGCTCCCTGTGGAAACACAGGAACATGGACCATCTGTTCCCACACTATTTTTACATGCTCCTTCTTGACTGAATCTGTCTGCCACTCATTTTGAAAGCAAAGGGTGGCAGATGGCCAAGATATGTAGGATGCATCGGAAAAAGTGGAGAAGAGTTGCAAAGGGATTCGGGAGAAGCCCAGAGTTGTGCTGGGATCTGGCATATGCTTGGGACTAAGGCCTGGGAAAACCATCAAGGACCAAGCTAAGTGTGGTCTGGGCCTAAGAAAAAAAAAAAAAGCCTAGTCCGAAATCATTGAAGGTCGAAGTAAGGGATTGATGGGATGATGGCTCAACTTCGGTTTTGTCAATCATATTTCACACAGACTCATTTAGACTTGACGGATGAGTGTTTTCTTCACTGCTTTCAGCCAAAAATACCACTAGCATGAGTTGAAGTATGTTTTGTACCTGTCTCTCAGTGAGGTCAAGGTTGACAGCAATCTCGTAGCGGCGCAGGCGGGTCAAGTAGTTGTGGTGGGTGAACTCGGCTTCCAGCTCCCGGAGTTGCTCCTTGGTAAAGGCAGTCCGTTCCTTTCTGGCTTTGCAGTTTGAGTCTGGTTTAAAGCTTGAGTCCTGAATATCTAGAGGATATAAAGGAAAGAGAGACTAGTTAGCATTGGTTTTGTGATTTATTACAGTTAGATAGCAAACATTTATTAAACAGGTTTATTTAAAAGAATAGTTCACACCAAAAAATTAAAAATACTGTTGGACTTTGCTCAGTGTAATACATAAGAAGATATTTTTGGGGGTTTGTGGGTGTAGTTTTTTAGACCCTATAGACTGTGTCAAGACATGTCAAAATGTTGTCTTTTTTGTTTCACATAAAAAAGAAAGTCATACAGGTTTGGAATGACATGAGGTTGAGTAAATGATGGCAGAATTTTCAACTATTCCTTAAAAAAATAATAAACTCTAACGCAACACTGAAGTTCGGCTCCCCTAGGAGCTGCGTGTGTTTTCATGCATGTTAAGTTTAAAACTCTGTCTGCATTAAAACATGGTTACAAGGCGTTTTGTGGGCCACACAGGGCACACATTTGCACAGGGCTCAGTCCAGATCACAGGGTGTTTGAGCCCCAGTTAAAGCATGCCGGGAGTTTGGGGGTTGTCGGGGGCCACAACTAACCACAGAGGACTCAAGTTAGCAAGGAATGCACCGGAACATTGTTAAATCCGCTAACAAAAGAACAAAGGCTCGGATGGGTCTATCTGAAATCTAAGAGTGTGAATTTGTGCATTACATATTCCCTGACACCGAACAACTTTTTCCCTTCGAAATGCATTCAAGTCATACAGTTTGTGTGAGTTAAATGAGTTATTCCAACCTTGCGACCCTTTATATATGGTGCATATTAGAACCGGTAGCACTGAAAGAAAGCTGATGCAATTTCTGCGAAATGACTTTAATTTGTCAATGTGAGAATTCATGCTTCGTATTCACCAGATCTTGGCTAGACTGTGAAATGAACTGGACTGCCAGATGTGAGTGGGAAAGTGAGACAAGTACTTTCTCACATATGGCAACCTGTAGCCTCTGTTCCTTTTAGCAGGCGCGTTATTATCGTCATTAAAGTCCTGTTCATTTAAATGCACTGCCGAGGGTAATAAATGGAAAGGTGGTGGCAGGTTGGGGGAGAAACACCTGGCACTATGTGTATGTGCGTGCTCCAAAAAAACAGACTCCAATAAATTTCACCAGCAAAAGCCCATAAACATTTAGAGAGCAACCTCTCCCCCCGGTGGGGTGTCTGGTGGGCATTTGGCATTTTATGTAGAAGGCACTCAAGTAATTTGACCAAATGAAGTCAAGCTTAACTGACAAGCTTAATTTTACGCCAATTATTGTTTACCAAACAAAAGAGAACAGTCATAACTACTGTCTATAAAAGTGTTCAGCGACCATACAAATAAAATAAAATAAAAAGACTGAGAGGAGACCAGAAGAAATATATTTACACACACATACATACATGTAACTTAATATATAATATATATAAAAATATATATTTTCATTACAAATTTGCTTCTGTTGTCTCCATTTATGTTATTAAATTCTTTTCTAAGAAAAGTTAGCTTCTCTAAACTGAAATAAACTGCAGACTTGTGACGTAAGAGAAAGAAAAGTGATGAGCACATCCTTCGTGATTCAGAATTCATTTTGGGAGTGAATATCACATCTGTTTACAATTTCATGCAATCAATGAGTGTCTGCTTGTCATTTCAGGTAAAAAAAAACCCTGGTGAAAACATAATCCCTACCAGATTTGATTATCATATCCATGCCAAAATATTCACACCTTCATTCTATCATTTACATCAACACCTTGCCTCTTACTAAAGCACGCTTAAACTTCAACCTCAACGATGAATATTTTCATGATGGTGAATTTCTCTCCAGTCAAATAGAGAGTGTGTTCTGTGGAGATCCTGTTACTGCTTAACGACAGGAAAATGTCAATGGATAAGAATGTAGAAGTGGGATCGCAGGCAAGTTATATTACAGACGTGGTCTGGCTTGTTTCGACCGCAAGTGATGTAGGGTTACATTAAGGTAACTCAGAAAAGGAAAGGGTATATTTATTCCCCACATTAGACCATGAGGCCTGGATGCATTGTTGTAGCAGAAGGCCTGGTGATGGATTTGAGCTAATCATTTTTAAATGCCACTCATAACGAATATTGTCTTGCAGTTTTGGCCAATGCTGTACTAATGGAGAAATGTATTTATCTTCAAGAAATTTTCCCTGATCCCAGAAAAGCGGTCTCAGTTTCCACAGAACGGCTGGGAGATTAAATTAATGCTCCAGATGTGCCACAAACACTGAGGTTCACTTTTCCTCCTCTCAGAATAGCGTGAAATCAGAAATATGGGGAGCGTTCATTACAAAAATTATGTAGATATGGACATCATTAGCCAGAAGCTGTAAGACTTTTCAAAACCTACCATCAATTTAGATATAAAAATAGGTGAATATTAACTTTTAGTACAAAATCGTACATATCGATAGAGAACAGTATTGAGTGCTGTATGGGTAATTTTAATAATAATAATCAACCTTCTATGACTTTTTAAGCATATGTTCTTTTGGATGTCAAGTATATTTGACATGAAGAGATTTGTGACACATATATCCATTTATACAGTCCATGACAAAAGAATCTGATTCTTTTGTTGACATTTCTATTTGAGATCTTTCACTCGAATCAACATATTTTAGAAAATCAGGCTGAGAAAGTGTGACAGATGTTACTGAATGTCAAAACCATATTTGAAAACAATAGCGAACACTGTGAAGTTGAACTTTACCTAAGTTCTCCAACAATAGAAGGAAACAACCGCACAACAATATGCACAAAATAAAGTGTTATAGGTCATCCTTCACGTGCATCTTGTTTGTAATGAGTTTTAAATAGAATATCTGGAGTTAAATCTGTCACTTCTTTAGTTTAACTGAAAAGAATTCAGGTTTAAAATGATGAGAATATGAGTAATTTCAATTTCATTTTTGGATGAAGACCACTATCGCTATAACCACAGTGACTGCGTGTTTGTCAACACAAACAATCCTTACACTGAATTTTGTGCTAATGCTAAGTTAAATGTTTTACATAAAGCACTACAGTTTCTGAACAGGCAAAAAATGAGAAAGTTCACATGAATCGGAGTGAATCACTCCAGCCATTGCCTCATATCTCATAGACTCTTGCCTAAATGACTCACCTGTGATTTCTCTTTTCCGCTTGGAGCTTTTTTTCTCTGTGTCAACCGCTGGCACACTTTGAGGCGAGTACTCTCCCTCTAGACATGCTGTGACTGCTCCTGGCAGCCTGTCTCCCCCTGCACTGTCCAATTCAGCTCCTACTGCTTCTGCCGCCCCCTGGCACGGCTCCTGCCCTCTGCCTCTGGGTTCACAAGGAGAGAACTGCCACTCCGTCCGCTGGTACCCACCGTGCGCTTCCGGATACAGTCTGTCCTCGCGAGGGTAAGCGTGCGGTGCCGGCACCAGGGGGAAGTCTGTGTAGGCCAGGAAATCGTGCTTCTGGTGCAGGGCGAATGGGGCCTGTTGGTAAGGCTGCAGCGTGGCTCCGGACCCTCCTGAATGGGGGCTCCTGACGCATCCCCACAGAGCGCTGCCCGTGTGAGGGCTCCGCATGCAGCTGCTGGCTGGCTGATCCATGCTGAAGAGCACACAGCACAGAGTAGGTGTCCTCAGAGATACAGCTTTTCGGGTCTGGTGCAAGTCAACGTGGGAAATATCCACTTCAGCATGTGCACATCAACAGTCCACCTTTGCAAATCAATAAGCAGATGTTTGAAAGCAGACCACCTTTCCGTTAGTCTGGTGTAAAACATCAGCTCACACACTCTCTCATTCAGCTTTCAGCCTGACCCACTACATCCACTCTCAGCTCTACACGCTCTTTTCACAGTTCTGAGACATTCCTGACAAGCAATCCCTCCTCCTTTTTAAACGCTTAGGTGGGAAAGAGTAGCAAGTTTATGGACTGTAACGTGAGCTTGCAGAGGAGGAGTCCTGCGGTCCACATGTTGGTACCCCCCAACCCAGCCCTGCCTCATATACTATTAATCATGGGGGATTTTATATGCACATCTAATGGGATTTCCAGGTGCTGGCTTTTAAAGGAACATTGTCTGTAAAATATAAAATGAACACCCACACAGGAAAGTTGACCGGATCCATTTTAGCTTCTTTTATCCCCAAAACCCCTATTTTCACTCTTCTATTTTTTTTGTACAATTAATGTTTTTGGTGGGAATTTGTACCCCACTCAGTACGGACCATATCACATCCTGGTGCTCTGTAGTCTGCATTAAGCATGCATGTATTGGCTGTGAACACAGCCAGGGGTTTCTCACACACTGCTGGTGAAAAGACGTGACTTAAGCAGCGATTTCTTTCACACCTCTCTCACACACAAGTTCTAGTAACAAACACACAAACATGTTGTTGTTAACACCAAATTATTCTGTAAACTCATTAGCATCTTCGTTTTCTGAATAATTTGAAGTTATATAAAACACGGCCGAATAAAAATGTGTAAACAGAACGTCGATACGTCGATATTTTAATAAATGATGATGGTGTTCAAAAGTGTTGTTTTTTATGCTCCAGTCTTCAGCTTCACACGATCATTTAGAAATCACTATAATGAGCTGATTTAATTCTCAAGGAACATTTTTTCCTGGAAACTATGATAATTTTCTTTGATGTATTTAAAGTTAAAAGGAACAGTATGTACATATTTAAAAAACTTTTGTCACATTATAAATGTCTTTTCTATTAGCATTAGTAAGTATTAAGTATAAATATATATTAATAATTGAGTAATATAATTTTTTATAATATAATAATTTATTTTTATATATTTGTACTGACCACAGACCTTTGAACAGTAATGTATATTAACCAATTATTCTATTCTATATATCAAATGACTATCAGTGTAAACATAACGTACACTTTAAAGATAGCAATACTCATTTGAGAGTTGATTTTTAAATTCAAGTTTCGGTTTGGGAAAAAAAATGTTGACCGTAATACAGATTTTTAACAACTGGTTTCATACAAATGAACACTGATGAAGAAGTTCCTTCTATCCATATTTCACATTGTTTGCAATCATGCAAGCAGTGTATCTTCCAAATGTGAAGTCATTTCTCCTGTATCCTAGCCATGTGTTTGTTCTGGCAAGTACTCTACTGAGCAGATTTCACTTGACATTTCAATGTGGTTGAGGTTGGAATCTCTCTTTTTCTCTCTCTACACAAGCTTTATAACAAGTGATGGAAAGCAAACGTGTTTAGTTGCCTTTATAAGAACTGTGGTTTGTGGTTATTTTTTATTGTTGCTTCACTTTGTCCTCTGTGTGATGCTGACCTTTGTGAACAGCACAGCCCTCACCTCGACTAAAGCAGCGTAATGTTTAAAGGCTCTGAGGTAAGATTGCAATCCTTTCCCTTTACCCAGCAAATAGCTGAGCCATGAAGCATCCACCTCTTTACTGGCAATCTGGGCCTTACCATGACCACAGGGGGCTGGGGTTAGACAGCATTTGCGTTTAGACAGGGCCATCTGTGTGAGAGAGTTTTGCGTTTTTTTCTCTCTCTCTGTGTGAGTGTGTGTCGGTCCACGCACATTTTGGGTCTTGAAGTAGTCACCGCTCCATGCTTAAACCTGTTGCCGTCAGTCGGCCAGGGCAGGTTGGGGGCAAAGAGGGTGTTTTTGTGTTTTCATTTGATCCATCTTCATGACACCAGAGAGAATAAGAAGGATGAAAGAGAGTCCTAATGGAGCACCGTCCCAGGCCAGACTCGGGTCAGAGAGCTGTGGGAGAACAGAAGAGATTCAGACCCTGCTGCTGTACACTTCATTTACTGCTTCCGCCAAACTGCGAGACTCACTCTCACACACACAACCAAAACACACACACATGTGGTGCTGAACTTTTGTTTGAACTGAGATGACCATCAAGTGAAATGATTGACAGTTCGAAATACATTCGTTCGAAATACAATATTTTGCTAATTAATTTGAAAATTAATTAATTAGTTGATGTACATTTTAGAATATGAAATGTTAATATTTCCTTAATAAAGTCAAAAGTCTGGCATGGGCTTAATTGGTACTTCAGCACCATTTAAGCCCGCATGTGTTCCAAATAAGCCCACATGATGATTTATTCACAAAAATAATAACAATTATTTATTTTAAAGGAGTAAAAAAAAAAATTATTATTCAGTGAGAGCAAACAAAAATCCTTTTAGTAATGTTTGCTAATCACCTGTACCAGTAACATTTATCCTGGTGAGCATCAGCTCTGATCTTAGCCTTCACACTTTCTCCCTCAAAGACTTTCTGTCCACTACTAAATATTTTGCCAGTATAGTATTTTATTTTTGTTACTGTTCCTTTTTAAAGGGGACATGCCTTTATGATCTTGGACAGATTGTGTAGTTTTCTGTCTCTTTTTTGTCTTTTTTTTACTGAAAACCAAAAAGACACACATAAGCAGATATGTATTATTAAATTGTGCTAAACTGTGTAATTTGAAGGCCTCTCAGTAATAAGTACATTAAGGTAAAATTTTAGTAAGGTAAAAGCATACAACGAATTTAGTTTTTAAATACTTTCACTTAGAAAATAGATAATAGATTTCTCATTGAAAAACATTAAAGTGGGCTTGAATGGTTCCACAGATAATATTGATACTAATAAGGTGGGCTTGAATGGTACCACAGTGAGTGATGGTGAAAAAATACAATGTTTTCTGTTAAAAATGTAAGATATATTTACAAAAACATGCATGGAACTTAAAATCCTTGCTACTATGCATCAAAGTCATTTTCATTGTGCCCACGTTAAGAAACATTACGTTTAAGGTTAGCATGTGTTGGCTATAGTTTGCATGTGTTTTATGGCACTGTACCATTAAGGCCCATCTTTAAAAAATAGTTAACTAATCAAAATTATATGCTTTACATAACAATTTATGATGCATTTATTTGTAAATGAACAGAAAATGAACAGAAAAACACTAGTGTTTGTAGTTCATATGCTTAGTTCGTTGGCAGTCTATCTTTCAATAAGGCTAATAGTTTGGCCTTGAAATTTGTAAGTAAACATATATATATATATATATATATATATATATATATATAGTAATTTAATTTTTCTGATGACAATGGATGCAACTCGTTGAACACTTTGCACAAATTGTATGGAGTTAAAAGAAAAACTAAATAATGCTGCCCTCTAGTGGTTGAGAAAAAACATGTTATGCTTCAGAGCTCCATCAGAATGTTTTGATATGCTTATTTCATATTCAGTAATCACCATGAGTTTTATTACCTTATATAAATGTTATATTGGCAAAAAGTGAAATGATATATTTACTAATATATGTAACTGTTAGGCTATTTTGAGTATGAGCTACTAATAAGCTTGAAAAACATCAGCACAGTTCTAAGAGTTAATACATTTAATTTTTCATTGCCTCAAAGGGTGAAAAATAAAAATGAAAAGGACATTCATTTTCTAAGAAAAAGGTTTGACAGGCAGATTGCAAATGTATGAAGTGAGTATTTTAATACCGATCTTTTATACAACTGGTTTAAGTTACTCACTTTGACTTGAGAGACTGTCAAATCTAATTTTGGATTTGAAACGAAAAAGATCTTACATTATTTTGTGGTAAATAACTTTTGTTAACATCTTTATACATTCAGATATACTCTGTGTAACGTTAACGTTAGATGATAAAGTCGGAAATTTCTCATCTTTTGCATTAAAAAAAACATTTGCAGTTGTTCTGCCAAATCTTGGTGGTAATCGTCCATAAATATATAAAATAACTTACTAATTGTGGTGGAACCAGGAACCTACGTTGTATGCGACACAACTAGTTTAAGATAGCATGTTGCTACTCAATGTAAGTATAAAATACTCTATAAAAATGGTCAATTATGATGCAGTCCATTCTGGGATTGGCTTTTCTGTGAAACATACATGCAATACATCTAAATCAGTGTAGCAGTTGTCATTTTTAACAGCAATGAAATTAAGGCTGTGAGAATTGAACTTTTGTTCAACAACATAACTTACTGCTGCCTTGGAGTTTGGATAGTTAAGATTGGTTTGCCACTTGAAATAAAACATAAAAAAATATGAACGTAATTAGGATGCCCATTTAAAAAAAGATGTGTGGAGTGTGTCTATTGTGCCATAAAATGCTGCTTAGGTAGGAAGATTAGCCTACTAACAAAGAATCTCAGAACAGCATTGTTTTCTATAAGCATCACTTGAACTTTTCTGTTCTCAAGGGGCTGCTTCTGAGTTTGCTGGGAAGAGCTGAGACTCCTGCGTGGTATGTTCATGGAAAACCTTCCTGTGGATCCTGTCCTGTCCCAAACATCCAAGGGCAGGACTTCCTGCTGTGCAGCTCGGGGCTTTGAAAACGAGGTCCAAACTGCTCTCCAGAGAGTTCTCAGGATCAGGCCTCACCATACTCAACAAGGCAAAAGGGAACAGCCGTGGAAAACACCTCCTGTTACACCAGGCATTCTCCAGATTACATGACATGCAAACTCACACAAACACGTGAACAAACACCCTAAACTTAGCCCGTCCTATTTTTATACTCTTTTGTGTTCACACTCTTGCACACACATTTTTGTAGAGACAGATCTATGATGTATTTTCATAAATACACCTGATTTCCCAGCTGCATGTGTTTTAGACCTTAAGAGCCTTTTTTGGTAAATTAGTTGATTTAATATAAAAATTTGTCCCTTTGCAAAGCGCATTACTCATGATCTGTTTTTCATGGTCTTTAATGCCTCTGTTATGGCAGTCAATAAGGAACATCTGCGAGATCCCGATAATTGCTTTAGTCAGTCAAGGATGGTTTCCAGAGGTTCTGCTTAGCATTTGATCACGGACAAAGTCAGACTTTCTATTTAAACAGTTACTCAGTGAGGTAAAAGAATAATGTTTAAGTAAGTATAATTGGTGTAGTTTGTACTGACATTGCAAGTTCAAAGATCACTATAACAAATTTCATAATTTCCGATGTTATTGTGCTTAGGTAAAGACATTCTGTCCATTTCTGATTTGTTGTAAAACCATTTGGTTGATCCTTTGGCAACACTTTTGCTTTTTATCAGAGAGCATAGTCAAAGTGCTAATGAAGCTGTAGAAACAAGAGTCTTTGGCTGCTGATGTGACTCACTCCTCAATCAAAAGGAAAAGCAAGGGAGGAAAGACATTCCAGATGTCAACAGTGAACTCTGCACAGCTCCGGTTTGTGGTCACAAGAGCTTTGTGTACCTGTCCTGCTAAATCTATTATGAATCTCCTGTACGTGGCTTCGCACAGCCAGAGAATTCTCGGAAGCCTTTCAATCAAGCGCGATGCATTGCTCTTCTGCTTTGTGCCAGGCTTCTCCGGAACTTGCAGAATGTTTCATTCACGTTAGATGCTGTTTGGGAATTCCAGTAGTCAAAGTGTGGGAATTGCACTAAAGCTGAGGTGCGGGAAGCTAGACTGACTAACATATTTCTCAATAGCCGATGCGCCCCTTTAGCATTTTGAGAGATATTTATGTACGTACAGAAAAGACTTCTTCATTCAAAGATTTCTCCTTTCGACTAGCAAAATGGGTTCTAGATGTAAGTTCCGCTAGACTGAAGGAAGCCAGATGGAGTAGTGTAGAGAGTAACAAATAGCAGGAGGTTTGGCTTCATTCAAGAGAGCATACACTCCATGTAGGTCTCTCTGGACCACTCTCTGTAAGCCACAGCAGGCGAACATGTAGCGTGTTGAGTTTCATGTGTAATGTTTCAGGAAAAGGCCTTTTTTATGAGACCTGAGGTCTTGCAGAATTGGTTGTACAGTTAGCATTGGTAGTTGTAACCATCAATCTTTTTAAACCAAATCTTCAAGGACTTTCGCATTGAATATACTCATTTAGTTGGGAGTCTGTGTGTACATTGTGTGTTGTAATGCAGCAGGTAATCTTTGGAAATCTGAGAGTTGGGGCTGTTTCTGCTAATTCTAAATCGCTATTGAAAGGCAGTATGCTTCGTGCACCCTTCAGAGAGACTTTGAACTCCAAGTATGGAAGGCCAAACCATGTGTATCAGGTGCCAAAACGCTTCCTTTATTTTTCTAAGCAAAACCATCACATTGTGTAGCAGTTGGAGAGCACCGAAACATGCTACTTGTATTCATAGTGTCAAATGCATGATTTCATTAGCGTGTGTGGCAGCACGTACATTGGTTTCCTCTAATGAGTACCGATATGTGGTGCGAGGCGAACTGACTGTTCTTTCTCTTTGCGTATTCCATTAGATGTCCTGCTTTTATGTGCCAAACAAAATGCACTCTGCAGACTATCATGAGACCTCAGGAGTGTCATGTTTCATTGTCTGAAAGCTGTTGAACAACAGCCACTTGCTTTTAGAGAAGAACAAATCTACAAAGCGGAGGGCTTTATAGAGGGAAAATAAATGATGGCAGAAATCATTCTTGTAAACACAGCATGCTCTGATTCATTCATTTATTCAGCGTGTTTGTGCATGGAAACGCTTTATGACTGCATTCAAGAGAGAAAGATACAAAGGAAGGATCAGTTGTGTAGTGGTGATGCCTTGTATAAAGTAATAAACCAAAAGCATTTTTTTTCATAATTCTATATTCATTTATGTCACT
The DNA here is from genome assembly GCA_032359435.1 of Enteromius unitaeniatus. NCBI lineage: Eukaryota > Metazoa > Chordata > Actinopteri > Cypriniformes > Cyprinidae > Enteromius > Enteromius unitaeniatus. The sequence continues at coordinate 10,210,414 of JAUMHI010000053.1, read as the reverse complement.
GGTTAATGGTGTTAACTTCTGGTGTTTCCAGCAAGTTAATGTTAAATCTATTAACGAGCTACTCTGAAAGTTACTCTCAAGTAAATGGCGTCCTCTTGTGGTTAATAGTGATAATGAAAAAGTTTGCATTACATTTATGTGGATTTGAGTCTTATGTCCCAGTTATTGGTTTGTGTTGAAAATGTCCTCGTATGACTTTAGTATTATGACTGTTATGTTATTTTACTGTTTTCTAGGCTATTTTTAATATATACATTAAGCTTTAAGATAATATAAATGGTATATTATCAGTATTGTAACACATTTAACTGGACTATTTGTGTGACATTTTATAGGCTGAGGTTCTTTAGGTACAATATAAATGATCTTTAAGCATATGCAGGGTCATTTCTGACACTGTTATAAGTTCCAGATAAGTAGGTGTTGAAAAGCATGTTTAAGGTGATGTTTAACACATTTATTGATTCTCAGGAGAGATCAGTCTGCACTGGTTCTATAAACAAAGCAAGGACCAATGCTAATTGGATAATTGGACAGATTAACCAGATGGATTGTTGTTGTCATTAACAGTGACATGCGTTCATGGAATGTTAACACTAGGAATATATATTCTGTGTGTCATAAATGAGTGCTTTTCACAGGCATTTGAGCCCAAAAGTATCTGATATTGCCTGTTTCATATGCATTCTGGCTTAACCATTGGGTAATAGATTTATTCGCTATGCTGTAAAGCTTCAAGAACAGCAAGGTGCTGGAAAGTATACAGCATGATCATGCTCACTGTTTGACTTTTGTTTTTACTGACCCCGCACTCCACCCCACCTTCGTCTAGGGTGACCTAAATTACACCACCCAAGAAATGTTTTCACAAGAACATCTGTCTTCAATTTAACCCAAACCAGCCACAGCCATCCTGGTCATTATTCAGAGACAATAAATGACTGTTGTATTTTTATGTGACTCTATTACATTACATCATTTTCGTTTATATATCCCTAAGATATACCTATTGATAGACACAGAACATTGTGCAACATTCATAGTGGGTCGATGCTGGCTATTTCTCCCTAATACAGCCAAAATTTTGGCAAGAACAAATCAATTTGAAATTCCTCCCTTGTACCTCATTTGTCATGCCGTACTAAATTTCACCACTAGTGGGAACTCTATGACCTTTAGTTCAGTCCATGATTTCTTTCTCTTATTTTTACAGTTTAATTTCATAATACATGGCCAAAATATTAGGCAGTTTTGCACACCATTTACATTTTTGTGTGTGTGAAGCAATTCCAATTTTCTTTTTGCGTTTGTTGTGGTCTTCTTTTTTTATCGCTTTTCACATCAGAATGTCCAAAAATATAGACCCTATAAAAATGGGATCCTCAAGCGGTATTCCTCAAGAGCCAACATAAAGCCATATGTCCTCTGAAATATAATTCTGTGTAGTACGCTGTAGTGTATTTGAGTAGAGTGAGTGGGATAAAGCCCCAGCTGTGAGGTTCCAAGTCTGTAAGCGGTCATGTTTGCGCTCCGGACTCTCTTGAGCATCGTTTCACGCATGTCTGACCACCTTTTCCACCATGCCAGACTGTCTCAACACCTCAGAGTCTCCTTCCTCCACATGGGAGTGCAGTTTCAAATGTTAGCCACAGCAAACATACATCAGTAAATCAGCTCACAGCCGTGACAGATGCCTGGAGGACCTGTTACATAGTCACCTGAGGGAGAATGTTAAAATGTCTGATTGTGTGTGAGCGTGTTTGTTACTGTGCATGCTAGCCAGCCAAAAAAGTAGCTTACGGCCACATGGGTATAGGGTGTTATCGTGCAGATATGTGGATGGAGACATACTTCCCACATCCAAATTTGCATACTTCTCTACTATTTATTTAAAAACATCAAGAAGAGTTTAAATGTCAGTCAGGCTTTTGAGACCTTTCAAAAAAAAATAAAAAATGAGCTGTGGAAAATTAACATTTTAAGTCAATTTACAAATGATTTTTAACGTTCTGTCAGACAAAGGTATAAATGTCAAATGTCATCAAAAACTAAATTGCAATTATTAGGATTTTGTGATAAAATTGTGAAAAAAGGAATTATGAAACAATGTTAAGGGTTGGCTCCTCTGAAAACTTTAGTGATGTCATTTGAAGTGAAAGTGTGACATAATTTGTATTTTATTTTTACGTTTTTTGACAATTATTTTGCTGTAATTGTCATATAGCTTATTTTTGAAAAAAGATGATGGATTATCATTAAGCATTTTTTTTTGAACATTCTGTTCAATTGAAATACAGTCAAAATAAATGTAATATAATATGTTGACATAAAATGTTAATTTGAGTTGAATTTATTTTTTTTATTACATGTATGTCACACATTTTCAGAATATTACCTGACAGCCTGATGATACACAATAATATTTGTAAGTTTCTAAGAAAAATAGCTCGAAAGTACCACATATAAGTATAATTTCAATAGCGTATAAGTGCTACAATAAGTTTATATTATATTTTATTTAGTTTAAATGTTAAATAATATATAAGAGCACAAAACACTTAACAAAAGTTTTTTTGTGTGTTTAGTCCACTTCGTAAAATGTGGTAGACACAAAAAAAATGCATAAAATGACTGTGTGTGTGTGTAGAGCCTCTAATGAGTTTCCATGCTGTATCCCAGTGTAGTGTGTATTCAGTAGTAGAGCTCAGCATGAGTTCTCTCTTTTTCTCTCGTCCTCTCTCTCTTTCCCCAGGGTCAGCCTCCTTTCACTCAAGTGTGTCTAACAAGGAGGAAAACAGAAACCCCCACCATAAGAAAACAGGACATCAACACAGTCTATCAATTCAATGACAGCTCCCACAAATCCTCTTTACTTCCTATCACATCTCTCTATACATCCTATTCCTCCATCTTAGCATCTTAATTCTTGCAAAAAAACAAACAGAATCTTTTCAAGACGTCCTTCCATCTATCCTCCAATGTTTTGACACTATCCTCTGTTGTCTTTCCTCAGCATCCTTCATTCAGTGTTTTAACAATCATGCAACAGGCTTCAGTTGTGTAACACCCTCTTATATTTCCCACATGTCTTCAATACACTAATATAATTTGTGCAGGACATGTTTGTGTTTTCTGAAACATTTTAATCCTCATCAGAGATGACAGTCAGGGGGTGTCGAGGGTGTACGACACTCCAATGGCATCCACATGGGTATGTGTGTACAGGCTTATGTTTACATGTTGCTTGTGGGTTGTTACGTATGTGATAGACAAGACTCCCCTCTGCCTCAACCCACCACACTTTCCACCGCTCCCCCAGAACGTAAACAGTCTGCACCATAGGAATGTTATCCCAAACCCACTAATTTGCCTTGATTACATTAATATTTTTCAACTGAAATTGCCCTTTTCCCCTTCCTATTGCTTGTGTTTATTTTTTTTCTCTCTCCTCCTCCTCTTCTCCTGCCTGTTCATTGCGTTCTCTATTAGGACTAAATTAGAGGCCATTAGCTGGCAGACGGATGCCCTGCAGTTCCGGTCTGGCTGTGAGCTGGAGCTGGGGGTATTGTGGGCAAGACGGGGTTACTCTCTGGAGATCTTTGTTGGCTGGAGTCACACCGGGGTAAAGAGGGAAAAAAAGGGAGTGAGGGAAAGATAAAGAAAATGATAACGAGTGAGTCAGGAGTGAGTAATTGCTGCTTTCAGGCATGAACAATTTCTTGTACTTCCTCCTCAAGCCGTCATTGTCTTGGTCCATAAGTTAGATGAGGTATCACGATGAGAAACCACTGTAGTTTGCGAACAAAAGTCTACAAGATATCAGGGTTAAGCACACAATGCTTTTGTAAATTCCAATTCAATCTCTAATTTCAAATTTAAGTTGAATTTGAAAACATGATGCAGAACTGCAAGTAATAAGATTAACAATAAATTGGCATTCAGAGAAATGAATGAAAATAACCAACACAATCATATTAGCCTGGCTTCTGCAACTATAAAGCTCATAGGAGCTTAGTCTGGCCAAGCTACCTTACTACTCGCCTTCTGGAAAGCGGGCTTAACCTGTGTCCATCAGATGCCTCTGGATACTACTGGACAAAGAGCTCGTTTCTCATTGGTTCCCACTTTTTTGGGAATCTGAAATGCTCTAAAACGGCAGCTTGGCCAGACTAACTTTGCTCGTGAAATGAATGTAGCGTCAAAGAAAGTATGGCCGGGCCCAGGCTACAATCATATGGCAGTTCGTAACTATTTTACGTTTTGGCAAATTGAATAATTTTGGCATATGATCTGCTGGCACCCCATTGGTTGTTATGGAATTATGGGTGAGTTTTATGCAATTTTTATTTGTGAAATAGTTTTGTTTTCCATGAGACCGGGTCAATAGCTGTCATTTGAGAGCTAGAAAACCCTATTTCCCAGGACAAATTTAATCAGTAAATTTAACTTCCTGTCATTCGCAATCAGTTTTTAGTTGAGCTTCCTATCATGCACTTTCAAATTGTTTCACTTTCAGTTCATGTGCATCATTGATTTTGTTGAATTATAATTCAAAGAAAAGGAAACTTTTGAGTGCAGTTGGTAAGGCTTTTTTTTCTTCAAAATTTTAAAGATGACAGAAAAGTTAGTCTTTTTTTCTTTTTTTTATTTAAAAATTACCAACCATATCATGTAAAAGCACTTTCAAAATTGCTCTTATTCACTTCATTTTTAATGTAAATTTGCTGCCATAATATAATTTACAAGGCATTATTTCGTTTGTTTTCACTGAGCTGAATGCTGTACAGGTTATGTTCAGGGAATATTTCCTCTGGTCATAGGAGTTCAACAGCAGGTGTTGTTCTGTTTTCTGACTTGAGCGCAGCAGCTGGTCTGGGGTGGATGAGTGTTCTTTCTTCATTTTTACCACAATCGTATTACCATGCAAACCTCATCCACTCCACTGTTTCTGACCACAGGTGGTTCATCCATCCAACACTATTGATGCAATAATGTCATTTATCCTCTGATGGTGTGTACAGACACTAAATCAGCCACTGAATCTTTCTAAGTCAGGAAGAGCAAGCGGTGTATAAAATGTCAGGCATAATTGTCTTTTAAGGAACAGATACAGCTTGAATTCTTGAGGCGATTCATTCGAGAGATATCCCAATTTCACAGCGTTTCGCTCTCTAATACCCTGCCAGCTGGTTGGTGAAGAGTTTTACTATCTGTTGAGTTTGTGGTTCAGCAGAGAGGGTCATCTTTCAGTGGCACCTCAAATGTTTCTTTTGACTTGGAGGAAATGGGTCAAATCCAAGATGAAGAGAGGTAGAGAGAGATATTGCAGGACAAGGCAGAGCGCCAAGAGAAATTCTTGCTCTCTGTCCCCCATCCCCCAGTTTTTTTTTGGGAAATCTTTCTCTCAGGGACATTCAAAACAAACACGCTAAACCACTTTTATTTGTTTTTGTGTGCAGATGTTTGTGTCTTGGTTGGTCCAGACAAACAAAAGATGAAGTAAACATGAAATAATTCGCCTCTGGGTAAAGATACATACTTGAAAAAACAGAATGTGAGCACTTCCAAACTCCTGCAAAGATATTAATGGCAATTCCAGAGCATTGCTGGGAAGCATTAGGAGGTTTTAGATGTTGAGTTAGACATCTGAGTTTGGAGTAGCATTAAAACAAAAAAGGTTCCTGTCTGTAGACCTCAGTGTCTTACAGCATTATGTTGACTCAGATATTGACATATGGACTAAATATTCCCTACTGAAAAATAAACATGTAGTTGTAATATTAGTTTACCACAAATACAAACTCTTACCAAGTTTGAAACTCCCCTTTGGGCAGTTTGATTACCTTGTCGGCTCCAGTAATTCCCCAAGTCATCTGGACAGTGATTCAGTGCTGGTTCGGGTCAGTCAGGAATATGTTTTTTTGTGCGTGTGCTCTGCGTGTGGAGGTGCATTCAGACCGATCTGTGGGGAATTGAACCGCTCGAATCCTGCCACTTTTATCTCTTCCAGCTTCCCCTTTCTGCAGTCTGTAATTGCAGACTTCCAATCATGCTGTTTACACAGAAGAAGGACTTTTTTTTATCTTCTTCACCCTCCCTTCCCCTCACGGAGCTTCCACCATCCCTCGACCTGATGGCAAAGTCAAAGAGACTGCAGGGTGTCCAATTTGGGGCTTCGTAAGGATGCTCATGAGTGCCCCCTGTGCAAAATATCACATCAAAAGTGTCAGAAGGCTGGAGGATTTCAGTAACAGCAACAGGGTGATGATCTGGAAGGACAGTAACACTCGCTCAGAAAATAAACATTGCCTCAGAAGTTTCTGAAGGCTATTTCATGTCTCAAAGTGTTTAGTACTTCTCTAAACATGTAATAGTTCTGGCTTTTGAGGATGACTTTATGCAAACATTGAGTTCTTGAACCTTTCTAGCAGGGTTGTACTTTTAAATTTTCCTAATAAGACAAGCTTATGGTGCTGAATCCATCAACCCATCAAACCACAGACAGCTTTTTTTCTGTTTCTGAGCAATTTGAAGATTTGTTGACACAACAACTCATTTCCCTGTAGTCCATTTCAAAGAACAGTAACAAGTAAGCCACATAAGAGCTGTGGTTATCCAGCATTTCACCACCTCAAAGAAGGGAATGTAAGACATCTTGATCTGTTCATGTGAATGGATTACACAATATAATGATTGTATTGCAGTGTGTGAACTCAAACCTGGCCTTCTGTGTGCTGCGGTCTTTGGGGTGGCTTGCAGAAACAATATCCCCCAGAAACCAAAGCTGCCAATTACAGACCCCAGAATTAGTCTACCACTAGTCAATGTCTTTACCAACATTCCTGATGCGAGAGGGTTAAAAGTAAAAGCGTTCAGTCCCAGCTGGCTTTCAGGCTGACGTAGAAGAGCCAGGCTGAGCTTTGAATTGGAGTTTGAAGGTAGCCATGGTGGAGATGTGAAATTGGCCTGTGTCATGGAACAGTTGAGCTCATTGCTCACTAAATGATTAGTCAAACTGGAGTTGTCTCAATGTTATAAGCTCTGAGAGTGAGAATGATCTGTAGGGTCTGTCATTTGAAATTAAAGATGAAGTAATATAAGACCTAGCTCCATGGTTTTGGAGCGACAAAACAAATAAACAAACTTGTGAGTGTGTGTTTATCCTTGAATGCCGCTAGTGCAGTATGTGTTCACAAAATGAGTACGAGCCTAGAACATTGTCAGCAATTGTGACCGGCTTATTATGTCATCTGAGCTTCAATAGATTTCCTCTACTGGAAGTCCAAGCAAGATAGAGAAGATTTTTTTTAATACATTACATTTTAATTTCAAATGCAACATGCTCATCAGGTACCAGAAATTGTGCTTGTTTATCCCAGAGAGAGTGTGGTCATACTGGGAGTTTTTAAATCATGTGAGGGCAGGTTAGCGGAAAGTTAAGGAAAATAGGATACTGTTTGAAGTTATAGTGAGCTGAATTAAAAGGAAAATCCATTTCAGTTTTTCTTTTATCCAGTACACATATTCCTTCTCATACACTGTTTGGTTCAAAAAATGCGCTGTATTCCTCGGTCGTAACTTCATTTGTGGATGAGAAAGTTGTTGATGCATAGCCTGTAGTTCATAGTGTAATGAAAGTATCAAAACTGATTGATGTCAATCTTGGCAGATTGGAATCTGAACTGAGCTCGTGCCTGTCAAGAGAGGGAGGTTGTGGTGGGCTTGCAGGCCATGTAGGCCATTATTGGACTATTCTTATAAATGACATTTTTTCTGGACCAATCGGAATCTCAGCACTTGCTTCAGGATCTTGAAACTGTGTTCATGCCTGTCAAGAGACATCTCGCGTAGCCAGAGACTGACGGCTGAAGGTCTGGAATTCATAGCCGCTTTCTTTGGTCAAGGCACGCCCATAAGGCCGTTTGACCGACATGTCAAGCATATCTCTCCACTTTTTAACACCCACAAGCAATTCTGGAGAAACGAACATAATACTGAATCAGCCAGCTGCGATGCCAGCGTCTGTTGTTTCATGTTTGCCTGCAAACGTGGATGATATCCCCTTCTCAGTTAGTACTTCACTTGATTCACTTCACTTCCATAATAGATAGGAGGGGACGCACAACTAGTAAAATTGAATCGCTTACTGACAATCCAACTTCTAACTGATCTTAATAAATGCTTATTGTCACCCCCCCATCCCCCACCCCCGGACACTGTCACCTTTTTTCTCTGATGAGTTTGCAGGTCTGATAGGCAGTAAAATTGTAAAATGTTATTGCAATTTACATGAACTCTTTTCTTCAATAAATATAAAGTTCAAATGATCCACATTTATTTAAAAAAATTTTTACAAAGTAAGGTCTTTCCTGTCATTTTTGGTCATTTTAATGCATCCTTGCTGAATAAAAGTACTAATTTCTCTAAAAACATAGTGACACCAAACGAATGGTTTGATATGTCAACATGTGTGTTTAAGCAATATCTATATAGTAGTATCACAAAATGTTTGAAATATTATGTTTTTTTGAAGTCTCTATAATGTCTTGCCTAGACCACCATCCGCAGTCAGATTTTAGGATTCTCTACCTTCAAAATTGAATGTCAGTTCCTGGATAATGGGAATATTTTGCTTAGGAGTAGGAGTAAACTTACTTCTAAAAGTCTCTTTTTGTGTGGCCGTATGTCAAGAAATCCAAACAGCAAATTCAATGTATTCATTTATGCATTTTTAGTGTTTATGTTAAGGTGGGGACCTGAGAACCTACATTTTCCCTAGATTTTGTCATTGTGGTCTCACATTTAGCTCATTTGAAAAGCTTGCTTCATCTCACATGGTTTCAATCGGCCTGTCCTGGAGACCTCAGGGGCTGTGGCTGGGGTGCAGACCTGCCCTGTGTGCAGGGGAGCAGATGAAATGCATGGAAACAAATACCTGGAGAGAGCTCAGTGTGTAGAAGGAAAGATCAGGGAATGCAGGGAGGGAGATATGAAAGAGTGAACCTCAGTTAATGAGGTCTAACACACCATTGCTCCCGGCTCCATCAACACTCCCCATCACTCTATTCAAGTTGTTTTCATTAACTCTTGAGAGATGACACATGTTGAATAAGAGAGGAAATGCTTTTTTTCACCACCTTCTTTTTTTCTCAACAGTCATTAGGGAGGTGCTGAACTCTTAGGCTCCTCCTCAGCGTTTCCCATGACATTTTATTCCATCTCATTCCTCCCTCTCTGATGCAACGTAGCATGATCTTTTCATTTTTATAAAATATTCATCATACAGACTGGGAGAAGCAGGAGCCCTGTGTTTGCTCTCTCACCGTGTGTTTCAGCTCTCGGTGGGAAGAGGAAGGGCCGAGCTTGTGGAGAGATGAAACACAAACAATAACGGTCTCTATTCTTTGTCACTGTTTCGGAACGGTCTGTTTTGTGTAAGGCTGTGATTTCCAGATAAGTCATTTGTGCATGGGCCATTGTAGCTTCTTTGCAGCAGAGAAGGTTGCTTAGGGTCATTGGTCCATGCATATAAGGAGAGGTTGACTCCTGGGTTAAACTCTAAAACACGGTGTGCTTATAGGGGTCTAGTGAGCAGTTCTTTCAACAGAGCCAGTTCCTAGATCTACTGTGAGATCTTCTTCAAACTTGGATTTACTTCTCCAACAGGATTTCCTGGATACTTCATCCAGTGACCACTTCTCAGTGCCCTATGGCATTATCACATTCTTAGTGAATTTCAGATCATTGCTATTTGAGGAGATTGAGAAGCTGAGGAGATGAATATGAACATTACTATGAATGACCCCTCTATCCTCAGTCTTCTCAGCAGGGTTTGTTGCGTGAGGTGGACACATTTCCTGTTGGCTCTCATAAGAACTGAAATTTGTGTAAGCATCATGCATTTTAAAGAACATTATCTAATTTCATGATGTAGTTCATGTGAAGGCCTGCTTCTGCCTCAGATTAACAACAATTCAGAATTTTACATAAATCATGTAAAAATGTCATAATTGTGACTTATTTTTCACATTTATTGTGACATTTAACTGTTAAATGTGACATTTATATCTCGTAAATTATTCACAAATCCAGCTGTATTGTTTTATATTTATATAATTTTGACTTTACATCTCACAAACCAACCTTCTCACAACCCTTTTTCTCCTAATTGTGACTTTATAACTCAAAGTTGTGACTTCATTTTGTGTGTTACTATCACACAATTGCGACTATATTTCGTAGATTTGCCACTTTTTTGTAGTTCACTTAATCTCACAATGTCTCAAATTTTGTACCTTATTTGTCATAATTGTGACTGTATGCCATATTTGTCATTTAATTCCTTGTGACTGACTTTATGCGTCTCAGTCTCCCAAATGACTCCTTTATATCCCAGTTATAACTTTTTTCCTCACAATTCCATCTTAATAATTGTGAATTCATTTCTCACTTTATTTTGTTTAATGTAAAAATTCCCTTCTTATCTTTTTAATTATTTTTAGACAATCTTTCAGCATGACAACATCACAGTTTTGTTTTTCATTGTTTCACCAAGCTGTCACTGGGGCGGTACCTTTTCAAAAGGTACACTTTTGAACCTATACTGTATGTACACTTTAAGTACTAACGTGGATCTTCAAGGTACCAAAACGGTCCCTTAAGGTACAAACATGTACCTTTTGAAAAGGTACCGCCCCAGTGACAGCTTTTTTACTTTAATTTTTGAGAGTATAGGATATATGCTTTAATGTGCCCATGATAATAATTTAATATAGACATTGAGCAGTTCTAACATCCACATACATGAAATATGAAAAAGTAAAAGTTACATAATAAGCAATATGAAAGTGGTTAATACTACACTTACAACAGCAGTACAATGACTTATTAGCATTAGAGGGTTGTTTTAAATGTGAATACCAGCAGTGAATGGGCCCCGTCTGCACTGATACGATCAACAGCAGAGCTGCATTTTATAACAAACAAGAGCTGCGATAAATGACGGGCTATTTACCCTGCACCGCAGACATAAACAATGGCCCTCATGGCTGTAGTCTGCTCATTTAGATATACCACCGCCATTATTTCAATTAAGGTTCAGTGCCAATGAATCCGTGGTTTTCCTGCTTGCCCAAATAGAGAGGGGGTAGACTAATTTCACTCAAGCTGATAACCTTCTATGTTTTTTTGACAGAGACGCTGTAATTGGAGAATGATTTGTAAATGTTGAGCAAAGGACACAAGAATGCTGCTGCTCATAAAGTGGGTCGCAGAGGTGAGCTGTCAGAGTTTTCAAGCACAAGCTCCAAGTCTTCAAGCTGTGAGTTGTACTTGGACTTCTTGTTGAGCACACATAAAAGAAACATTTGAACCGAAAAGTGCTTCATCTTGTTTAAAAAGTAACTTCCATGTCAGTTTTATAACCTTAGTATTTTAACATCAATAAATTTAGTTTTCTTTGCTTTGAAAGTTTAGTTTTATGTTACTAACATTTTGTATGCTTGTTTAACACTATTCATTTAGCCTTACTTTTTAAAATATATACAGTAGTCAACAATTTTAGTTGATTTT
>JAUMHI010000053.1:10142073-10175537 GCA_032359435.1 Enteromius unitaeniatus | reverse complement strand
CAGCTTCCTGTTTATATACCTGCGTGAGGTTACTTCCGGGTTCCCGCAACCTCACGTGATCTGGTACGTGTGACACAATCGATAGAAGTCATTTTATTTCATAGTGATAAAATGTCTTGTCTTGCTTTAAATAAGGTCTTTCTGATGTACATTTTTTATATACTTTAGAATTTTATCTTTCTTGTCACCAGTGTGAAAATCACAAAAAACAAATACTAGCCTAAATGTAAAAAAAAAAAAAAAAAACTCAGAAGACAGTAAATTTATATTTAAATAGGAATTAAAAAGCATGGTTACAAGTTCCTTAATTTCCTGTAGATTTCAATGGAGCTTACCATCATAGTTAGCTAATGGTGCTTTTGGGAAACGCTCATCAAATGCAACACCTTTTAATTGGGTTATGCACTGCAAAAAACACTAGTGCTTCAAAGACATGCTTCCAGCCAAAATATCTAAACATTCTCAAAAGTAGAAGGAATTTATAGACAAGAAAGAATTATTGTGTTGTTTTCAGAAAAAAAAACATGCTAAAATTACGTTTTTACTTGAAACAAGCTAAATAATCTGCCAATGGGGTAAGTTAAATTATCTTATTTCAAACCGAAAACAAAATTATTTTGCTTACCCCATTGACAGATTATTTAGCTTGTTCTAAGCAAAACGTAACTTAATTTGGACTTTTGACAATATTGTTTCTTGTGTAGAAAATGATTCTTGATTTCAGAATTTATTGATATTTTGGATGGAAACAAGAAAGAAAAACTAGTCTTAAAAAGATTTTTTGCAATGTGGAATTCATTGCCAGCGCTGCACAGGACTTGCTTAATTTTGCTTTTAGACCACAAAATCAACAATGTCACCAAAGTGTTGTTTTTTTTATTTTTTTGTTTTGCTTTTTACTTGTGAGGGACAGATATCTTTGTTCAGCTTCCCAAAGATCCCAGTTTCAGGGAACAGTGGATGATTGTTTCTCCAGGGCAGCAAAGGGGCTGTGCAAGTGTGTTTGTTTTTTCCTGGCATTTCGGTGATGAATGTTTTCTAAACAGATTAAATTAAATTTAAGTCAATTAAGTTGCTGCTCCAGTTGTTTTTACGTCGTTGTCACAGCTCGCAGATGAACATTACGTGAAAGCTTTGCATGCTCATGACTTTTTGACTCAACTAAGAGAAGTGTAAACTGGGTGTCTGTCTTTTATAAATCTAATAAAACTAAAGACTTTTCGGAGTTATGAAGGCTGCAATACTAATAGAGGTACTCAAGATTAACATGTTGTTGAAACATGCTGTTTCATGTTCCCTTTAAGAGCTGCCAGGTTTCAATGTACTGTTACACGTGTTTTCCTTCTCAGCTGTTTGCTTTCACTTAAGACCTGAATTACTCTGTTTAGGACACAGGCATTCTGATGCATACAAGTTTGTGTATTTAACTGCCTTCAAGGCCTGTGAAGCTGCAAAAATAACGTACTGTAAATGCTCCCATGCACTGTGAGCTGACAATCCCTTTAGTTTTCAAAATAAGTTCGTTTTCACAGCTGATTTCATTTGAGTGGTTTAAAATCACTTGTTTCTAAACTGAAATGCATAAAAATATTTGCAAACTAGACGTTTTTTATGACCACGAAGCACAGCAACTACCATAATTACAGAGATAGAGATTTTTCACTACGATATAAAGGGGAATACGTTCAGTAGCTTAGTAGATAAGACTTTGACTTTCAGTGATAAACCTAATTTTGAAAGAAGTGGAGTAAAGAGTGTAACAACTAGCCCCAGTCTTCTTTAAATACAGTAATGTTTATTTGAACATTGGAAATTTCATAGTTTAAACACTTTTTTGTTTAGTGTTTTTAAGTACTACAAATGCCTGAAAAAAATTTTCAGCACAGAAAAAATGTTCCTGTAATGAGTTTAATTTGCCGCTAGAAACATAGTTGTGGGTTAGTTTCCCAGGAAACGTACATCCTGGTAAATATAGAACTTGAATGCATTGTAAGTTGCTTTTGGATAAAAGTGTCTTCCAAATGTGAAAAATGTCAAATTAAAGCACAACTAGTTCACTATGACTGATTTGAGCATTACATTTGGCAGCTTCCACACATCCTTTCCGTCAGAGCCAAGACCACGTCCTGGTGGGGGACTCGAAAGTTTAATCTTCCATTACCCATCTTCTCCCTTTCCTTACCTCCATTCTCCTCTTAAGCAAACAGCTCAAAGTATAGTGTTACCGCCTACCAAATCCCCAATAAAAAATAAATTTATATGCTCCTATGCAGTCACTCGTTGGCATGCTGGAGACTTACGTAGGCCGGGATCGGGAGACGGCCGTGGTTAAGACTCAGGAGTTTTAGATGTCCTTCAAGAGCTGGAAATGCATTTGAATCAGCTTAGCAGAGCTTAAACATAATGGCCATTGAGAACAGGAGGAAATCTTGACATTATCGAAAGATGTGCATCTCAACATGTGCATACTCTCTATATCGTTGGGAAAAACACCTGTATCTTCTTTAAAGGCTTCAGAAAGTACGTAACCATCAGGTGCACTCCTAAACGAGATGTTTTAACAGACTTTATTTGCATTTTATGTCCTTTTATCAATGCAACATGTTCGTTCAAAGCTTTTTGTGTCCTAAAAATTCATTTGTAATGAACTGCAAAAGCTGTTTTCACGGTTTCGACTGTGTATCATTCTGGATCGCAGTTGTGTTTCTGAAAGCAATCAGTGTTTAAAAAAGCTTTTTATGATTTAGTGAGTGTTGGACGAGTCGTGATCCCTGGACTTAACAAACAGCCAGTGGCAGTAAAACACACTCCCTGAATGTCACCCCCCTCATAATGAAACAATAAAGCAGGCCCGTTCTGACATGCAGAGAACACAGCTGAGAGAGCGGCCTGTTCTAATCGGGTCCCTGGAGAATGGCCCGCAGCTAGACACAGACACAGAGACACTTAAAAAGTTCTGAGACTGCAGAGACAGGACAGAGAGTGACCGTGCGAGGCTAATGGGGACCTGCGTAAAGCGCAGGTGCAGATGTGTATCCAGGACAAGTAGGGTAAAGGGTTACACACACAAGCCCCCTTCGAGTCCTCCAGGGGCTCCTTGCAGAACGAGTGCGTGAACAGGTTCTGGAAGTTCATTCAGGCTGAATGATCTCTGTGTTCGTCGTTGACGAGGAGAATGTTTTATCTGAGCAGTCAGTCTCTAAATTCACTGATTTGCTTTTGTCGAAACCATTGAGATGCTCTTTCTGGCCACTGCGGTTTTTAGGAAGACAGAGTATGTAAATTTTAATGCCGCTTTTCAAAGAGGACAAGTGAACCGGACGTACGAGTGCATGATCCCTCTTAACCACCTACAGAGGTTAAATGATTTATCGTGTTTCATGTGAGCATTCTGGAAAATCAGAACACTCTTTTGGAAAATCTAGCTACAGATGCCGAAGCTTTCCAGATGCACAATTGCCAACCACAGGTTTTTTGTTGTTTTTCTTTCTCTCTCCAATCTGTCCCTTTTTGTAGTTGTTCAAGGAAAATAAAATCTCTCTTGGCGGCAGATTAAGCATTCGATGGGGTGGGTCAACCTGCTGATGTCTTTTCATCATAATTTATGTACCATCTGTCTGCTCAATCAGCACCTCAGAGACACAGGACCATAATTCTCTGCTAGTGCCTTCGATCTTAATGGATATCACAGCACTTAACAATTACTTCCCAGCACTGTTAACAAAGAGCACATAGAAATTTTTAGTGACCTACTGATAGCAGTTTCAGCGAGGATTATCAGGAGACATTTTGTCCTGTGTACTGTATTTATAGTTTAGTTTGAATTACTCATTTTGTTTAGTTTTACTATCACAAAACTCACAAATAAAATCAAACCAGTGTACATTTTTGCACAGTTTGTCTTTTTGACAAAATGACATTGGGTACTCACATAAAGTGTACTTACAAACAACCACTGAAATTAAATCACAAAGACCATCAAATTTAAACTGGTGTTAATTTTTAACTTTTTTTTTGTCTCAATCTTAATATATTTATGTTTAGTAAATGTTTTATCTTGTCATATTCATTTTAGTTATTTTTATTCTGATTAAAATAGTATCTAATTTTACTTGATAAAAACAATGACAAAACCATTTTTTTTGTCTTAATCATAGTTTTTTATTTTAGTTTTAATTTGAGTTTTTTAACAGAAATACAATTTAATTGTAATATATGTTATGTCAAGTCATATTCATTCATTTTAGTTTGTTGTAACTAACTAAAATAGTATCTATTAGTTAGTATGAATGCATTTTATTTTTATATAATTATGATGTTAAATGTAACTTTAGGCCTCTAATTAAAATTAAGTTTATTTCTCATATATTATAATTTTTGTAGCCATGATTAGCACTGAATTCAGTTTTGAAGTATTTAAATATTGCAATGTTGTAAATTCTAATAAAAGCACTATACTGAAAGAAATGCTACAGAAACAAGCCTGTCTGGTTATCAAATACATCTCAGCATGCAATATCCAGTTACTCATCCCTGATGGCTGCGTTCTGGCAGCGTATCACAGGAAACTATGCGCTATCAACATGTAAAATAGAGATACCAGATATTTTTTTAAAAATGTGTGCGAATACTTTTGAGAATCAGCAGATGATATCAATGTATATGCATTACATACAATTGGTATTCATTTATCTGCAACAATAACAAAAAAGCTAAAGCTCTAGTCTTTATTCTTCTGATTTAGCGATGTTTGATAGCACCGGATGTGTCTCATTGTAAAAACATTGCTTTTGAAAGGCTGATCTCCACCGCGGCCCATAGAGGTGTTCTGAGTGTTTAGACTGGAGGCTGTTTTTCCTCTGTCATATGAGGTTCATACAGAATTCATTCCACAGTCTGGAGGATTGGGGATTCCAGGCCTTGTATCCAGCCAGTGCATAAAAAAATTTAAATAAAAAAAATAGGCACATTACATTTGTTTGGAGTGAGTTCGATAAACTGGATTTCTCTGAAATGTAAAGGAATGCATGACAAAAATGAACATATGAAACCGTCTTTATCTGCGAGCATGTCTGCTGTATGTGATGAAAGATGACACATCTCTCAATCTCCCTAATAACAAATGAGAACGTTTGTGTAACTTGGCAGATGCCTAAATATGGCGTTTAGTTCAACGTGACAATGTCTCTGTCTGGTTTGTTCTCTTTGACTTGGCTTTCATTTGTTGTGACACCTGATATACTTTGAACACCTATTTCATTTAATCATTCTTGAATTGTGTGACACTTCTACGCATGTAAGACCGGAGCTGCTTGGCTCTGGGGATTGTTACAGTAATGGTCTGCAGGTTGAGTCCAAGTGTGTAGGGGAGATCGGAGATCCTGTGAGATACATAGAGGCTGCGGCGGACGCGGGAGGCACCTGTGGAGGGTAATGAGGCAAGGTAAGTGGGGGCAGGGGCAGTCAAGGGCTTTCCCTTCATGTGGACTTATTGGTGCTGTCAGAACAGCGGGGCCACAATCGGCCTGTCACATATCCTGATGGATCCCAGGACGAGGGAACCAAATGAAGCTGTCCGTCTCTCGGGCGACCTACCCCCATGAGCTTGGCCAGGTTCAGAAAGATGATTTGTGTGAACTACAGTTTGTGTCAGCGGGATTTTTCCCTGTACCGATTGTCTCTTAGAGCATTAGCAGACCTGCTAGTTTAGAGGACTTTGGAGGGAGTGTGTTTTGGGTGTCCTTAGTTTAACTTGGCCATCTTTTGATTAATTATTTCCATTCTTTGTCTGCTATATTTGTTCAGACCTTCAGGTATTTTTAGAGCATATTCTCTCCAAGATTGTTAGCAGACTGTACAAGAACTTCCAAAAAAACCTATAGTAAACTTCTGAGGCAGCATGTTAGCTTGGAATGCTCTGCATAAGCAAAAACTCTTAAATATTGCTCCTCAAACAAAAGACACAATACTTATATAAATATATATATATATAATTTTATAATATATTCACAAGTTTGGGATCAGTACGATTTTTGGGGGGGGCGGGGATTAATACTTTTATACAGCAAGAATTTATCAAAATGTCACTTTATCGTTTAAAAAAGTTTCAATAAAAGTCATTTTATATACACACATATATATATATATATATATATATATACACTGTTCAAAAAAAATAAAGGGAACACTTAAAAAACACAATCAAGTCAATCACACTTCTGTGAAATCAAACTGCCCACTTAGCAACTCTGATTGACAATTAATTTCACATGCTGTTGTGCAAATAGACAACAGGTGGAAATTATAGGCAATTAGCAAGGCACCCAATAAAGGAGTGGTTCTGTGGATGGTGACCACAGACCAATTCTCAGTTCCTATGCTTTCTGGCTAAAGTTTTGGTCACTTTTGAATCCTGTCGGTGCTTTCACTCCAGTGGTAGCATGAGACAGAGTCTACAACCCACACAATTGGCTCAGATAGTGACTGTTTTTGAATGGCCCAGCCAGAGCCCTGACTTAAACCCAATTGAGCATCTCTGGAGACACCTAAAAATGGCTGTCCACCAACATTTACCATCCAACCTTACTGGAAAGGATCTGCAAGGACGAATAGCAGAGGATCCCCAAATCCAGGTGTGAAAAACTTTCCCAAAAAGACTCATGGCTGTATTCAATCAAAAGGGTGCTTCTACTAAATACTGAGCAAAGGGTCTGAATACTTAGGACTATGTGATATTTCAGTTTTTAATTTTTAATAAATCTGCAAAAATGCCAACAATTCTGTGTTTTTCTGTCAGTATGGGGTGCTGTGTGTACATTCATGAGGGAAAAAAATGAACTTAAATGATTTTAGTAAATGGCTGCAATATAACAAAGAATGAAAAATTTAAGAGGGTCTGAATACTTTCCGTACCCA
The DNA here is from genome assembly GCA_032359435.1 of Enteromius unitaeniatus. Taxonomy (NCBI): domain Eukaryota; kingdom Metazoa; phylum Chordata; class Actinopteri; order Cypriniformes; family Cyprinidae; genus Enteromius; species Enteromius unitaeniatus. The sequence goes on along the minus strand of JAUMHI010000053.1, from coordinate 10,168,622 downwards.
CTGTATATATAAAACAGGGCAGTGTGCAAAATCGGCTGCCATGCCACCGAGAATTGTCCAGGTTTTTCTGATGGCCCGTGCCTGAAGCTCAACACAGTGCATTTTAAGATTGCTGCTTTATGAATTCTATGGGTGATGCTCTTTGTTGCAGACTAATTTGGAGATAAATAGTACTAGAAATACTTCATATGAAATTCTGACTTAAAAGTATTACAGTGAATCAAAACATCATGCCTCAAAGTTATTCCAGTGGTTATTTTTAAGCAGGAGCTGTGAGAATTATCTGGAACACAGTATTAGAGTTTGGCAAAAAGTAAAGGCAGCGTTTGTAAGTTAGCAGAGTTTCAAAAACGATTTTGTGTCACAATCGCACCTATGAAGCTTTAAAACTTTGCCTACAGAGGACGCTCACTTGTTTTTGGAACCAGGGTTGTGATTCCAAACACAGGATGTTATGCAAGATTAATAAAATAGAGATGTTTGTTGACCTTCAAAATATTTAGGAATTATGTAATGTTGGTTATGGCATGTGCAGTTCCACCCAGTGCTTGTACCCCTCCATTTGCGCGGCTATGGAGAATGCAAGGTATGTGTGTTGCGGTTTAAAGGGAGTGTAAAAGTAACCACCTCTTCTGCATATGTGTGCTTCATCCATGCTTTGGCTTTGGGGGAAAGCACCTGCTGAACGATTACTGCTTTGTCTCCACAGCAACTGCACATTCACCACTTTCTGGTTTCATTTATCAGGCCCAGGCCAGATGAAACAAGCGCAATCACCAATCTTAGCCATTGGAAATATCAGCGACATGTCCTTTTATGGGAAAAATGTGCTTGCCTGCAGATCTTTTATGCTCAGATGATCAGATTTTTCATTAAGTGGTAATCGATTGCGAGATGGACGGAATTCGCTCTGACCCACACCCTTTGTTTGTTATTTGCACGTCTCTCTGGTCTAGCTGCTGTGGGGTTTATTGTCCAGATGGATGCACTGAAGCCAAGGGATCCTGCAACATGCTTCACAGATTTCAACACTTGCGTTCACCCATAAAAGCAGAACGGCTCATTTAGAGAGGTGACCGTAGGGGATGCAGGGTAGATCGCTGATGCTTCCCTGTTGACTCCAGACCCAGGTCTTGCAGCTCTCAGGATAATTTACATTCTACAGCACACGTGTACTGTATGTCTAGGGTTTACCATTGCTATGGTTTCCAGAGGACTCTAACGTTTCAGTGGGGCCTCAAAACCGTTCTGACAGATTGAAGCATTCAAACTATTCACTCTCTGAAAGAATGACTGATGTCAATAGGACATTTAGGAATATAGCTATTCAAATAATAATAATAATAATAATGTTGCAGTTTTTATTTTTTCATGCTTCCTTTGGAGGTCTGAAATTGCTTAAAGCTGTTTGAAGTTGTCTGTTAATATTGTGAAAATTTCATATTAAATGGTTTATGGCTGATACGTGATGATAACCAAGGAAAGTGAGAAAAGAAACAGACTATCTAAAAAAAAACCTTGACAAACTACCTCCAGAGAACCCGGAAAAAAAGGTCTCCCATCACTCATCTGGTGAGATTAAGAGTGATTTCTCCAAGGGTTTGGTGACGATGGGAAGTTAAGTCAGAATGTCATCAGAGAAAGCGAAATTCCTGGTTTACGTATATCGGATCAGGCTTTCCGAAGATGTTGTGCTATGAGATTTGTGTTTGATACCTGTCCGTCAGGGGCCGAGCTGAGCTTTAGCGTCACTCCGGATCTAGTGGGATATAAAAACTGTAATTTTAGCCAGTGTCTGGTAAAGTAGTTCACAGATCATAAGGCAGGTGACCCTTTGACTGGATTTGGATTACTTGAGTTCACATATATTGACTTAACTATTATCATGTGCTTAACAGATATTGGGAAACAGTTGCATGCCATTATGTCATAAAATGTAATTTTATTTCTACGTAAATATTTACATTCAACTCGTTGGCAACTAGAAAAGTATTATTGTGCAATTATAATAATCTCTCTCCCTCCTTCTCCATCTGTCTCCATTTCTTACACGCTCTCTGTCAGAAATCTCAGATGGTCTCAGATTGATAATGTGCTTTGCATATGTTTGAAGGAAAAATATTGAAAACACATAGTTAGGATGCATGTCAGGAGGACCTGAGGATTTCAGCCACATTTATTTTCCCTCTGGCTTGATTGTTTTATGAAGAATTTATATTAAAAAAATTATGTTTGTTTGGTTAATGTCCATTTTATTCACTAGAGTCCCTCAAGTAAAAAAAAAATGGAGATGCAACTAGATTTCTATACTTCATATAAAGTTTTCGGTTGCAAGTTAATGCATTCCAAGTCTTTTGGAATGGCCTTGGCTGATTTGAGTGGAAATTTTACATGCCAATCTACATGTTTTTCCTACACAATTCTCTTCTAAACTTTTTTTAATGGATATGCATCTGCTAAAATCATCCCACTGCATGTCTCCTCCATCTGAGGTTGAAATGGGCTATTCGGCGATCCATCTTCAAATACAAGCTCAGCTAAAAGAAACAATTGAAGTAAACTCAGATATTTCGCTACTTTAGAAGAGATCTGAGAATCCCAGCTCAGGGGTTTGCTGCACGTTTAAGTATCTTTAGGTCAAACAGAGTTTTTTTTTTTTTCTTTAGGTCAAATACAATCTCTGGCCATATCGATGTCATATTACATGTTTATCAACTTAAAAGCATATTTCTTTTTTGAGTCCTGCTGCATTTTGTATTCTCTATACTCTTACAGGAATTTGGCAGTTTTCAAATCAAAGTTTACACACCTCTGTTTGGTATTTAAAGCGAGTGAGTTTGTTTGGATATTCCCAGAGGCTGTATGTTATCTGATAAGACTAGAAAGCTGAATTGATCACTGCATTCAAATCCCTCTAAGCTTCAGAGATCCAAAAGATATCTGCTAACCCCCTCTTGGGCTATGCACCAGGCCACACGGCTAGGAAACAATTTTCACCGCATTTTTACTGATTGCTTTTTTCTTTTTTTTTTAAAGGATTCAAAAGAGACTGATTAATCAGAGCACTCAAAATACCAAAAATCAAAACAGTTCCCATCTGTAACAATCACATGTAACTCACACAATGACATTTTTTCCTCAAGAAACTGGGGACTAGAACAATTGTGCACTTTATGTCACAGGTCTTATTTTTTTATTTTATAAATGCATTTTTTCATTAAATGAGGATCACATTAAAACTATGCCCTTATCTATTTTATTAGTGATACTTTTTAAAAGCTCTTTATTTTTATATTTTAAAATAAAAATTCTACTTGAAATTTTTTTCTAAATTACTTGAAATGTAGACAAACAAACCATTTTAGTATTTATACATATACATTGATTGTTTTCTAGAATTATTGGTCATGGCATCATTTCCATTACAGAAATCAATTTATTTTGTTTTATTTATTATTAGCTTTTTTTAAACCAATGCACATTTTTATCAAATAGTTAACAGTGAAGAGCATGCTTGAGAATATGATGAAACATGATGAAACCCCGAGGTGAGTATTTCTTCTGAGAAGCATATTTTTATTATGCAGCTGTAATTTTGGCAAATTTTGCAAGAAGAGGAAAAATATGATTTCATTTTGACTATTTACGATGCATAAAATGCCATATGTTGTTTGGCTTTAGCTGAAAATAGCTAATAAAAAATAAAAATAAAAAATAGGAGTTCTCTTGTAAATAATCTGCTGTTGGGCAAATTAAATGAAATGGTGAGAGTATGAAAAGTGTATTTTAATGCTAAAAGTAATAAAAAAGTCTAGCACACAAAGTTTAGCACATTTAATACAATTTAATACATTTATTGACCAGAATGTGCACGAGAACAGATCTGCTCTTTCAATAAAAAGAAAATTAATCAACTTGGCAATGATGAGGTGAAATCTTCTATGTGATTCCCAGGTTTCTGTGTTTCTTCTCAAGCTTTTTTTGGGATGTTGAAGTAGTGGAGTGGCATTTTTACAGAGACATAGTGAAACCACCATTAGAGCTGTCAGCCCCTGTGTTGAGTGGTGAGGTAATGCTACAGAGACATATGAAAGCTCACGGCAAAAAAATGAAACTGTTCTATCATGATCAAAACCCGCTGTGCTGCACATCTGGGTGATGAGAGGTGGGTGTGACCCGTATGGATTTTCAATGGTTGGTACCATATTTTATATCCACCAGTATGATTGTCCTTTGTCAACAAATGGATAGACATAATTTTCTCTACTTTTTTCAAATCAAATACACGTGTTTGCAAGCAAGTTTCTACTCTTTTTACTTTTGCTTAATATCCAACAATATGCATTTCTTTTTTCTGCAGAACACAAAAAAGTGTCAAAACAAAATAAGACCCCCATTAAATTTTATTATATGGCCAAACACACGCACACTTTTTTCTAAAAATAAAAAAAATTTTCACAAGGAAAAAAACAGCATGAAGGTGAATTTTGGATGAACTGTGAATTTAAACCAGTGCTTCTCAACCATTTGTGATTCAATGGCCTTTTACTGTCCAAAACACTTTTGACTACATTTTTATGTATTCAGTACTTTTTTATTGTTATAAACAGAAAATGGGAGTGTTAATGCATTAAATTAACTAACCATAATTTGTTGAAACTTCAGTAAATTAATAGTTATTGAGGGAGGAAAGAATTATTCAGCATTGCAGTATATAATAGATCTTAGGGTGAGCTTCCCTATGCCCTACTGCCTTCGAAGGACAGTGGCCTTGAAGCGTGTTCTTTTAAGGGCATGGGGCATTTCATACAGCGTTCGGCACTCCAACAGTTGTTGCAAATAAATATTTCTTCTCACTATTATTAATTTAAACATTGTCTCACTGTGACTTATTTATTACTAAACTTTTTAAAACTTAAACCTGCTTACACTACCATCTTAAATCATATTTCTACCACTAACAAAATATTTTGTATCAGTTTGGTTGATAACCTCTACTTTAAAGGCCATATTCTTCTCATAATACACAGCTAAAGCTATTCTGATCATAATTCTGCTGAAAAACAAACAAGTTATGATTGTCACTGAGAGAACAGACAATGTTTCATCACATTTCCCCATCTTAGACAAAAGATTAAAACCGACCCAATTTCATTTGTTGTTTCTCTAGACATGCCGTTCCAGAATATGTCATACAAAGATCCAAACATAATGAAGACTATATGAGACTTTCCATAAACATTCGACCATGCTTACGTTAACTGACTAAGCTGTAGAATTATTACATGTAATCAGTTCAACTTTCTGTATATTGGTAGCTATGATGACATCATATGTTGATGTCACACATGCGTATGGTGGCCTTTGCCTACCCTTTCTCCTTCCCCTCTGATGCAAGAGTGCAGAGTGCTTGCACTTACACCATTTGGCATGTTTATTGGCAGAGCTGGGTTATGTTCAAGGTGTCTGTTTGACTTGGATGGATTGTAATCTTTTTAAACAAACAAACTGCAAACCAGAGCCAAGGCTCGACACCCAGCTGGCAAGACCTGCGGTTAACACTGATACGAATGTTACCTTGCTTTCCACACAAACACATTGCGCAGTGCCTCGACTTGATGTGTTTCTACAAGAAACGTCCAGTTTTTTGGTGTATTGGTGAAAGTTGAAGCACAAAATGTCGGCCAGTGCATATTTGTTTTGAGTTAGCTTTATAAATGTTTATTGACTCTCTGGTTTCCTTTCCCACTGCGTATCTTTGGCCTACATCGGATGCTGCCACTTGGTTGGGACGGTCAAGGCTCATCGAATGCTGCTGACCCATGATGCTACCATCCACCCCTGGACACATCCGTTCTTCCCCCCACTCGAATTTCCCACTGAGCCATCCTTCATGGATCATTGATGGGCGGCCCTTTACCACTCTTAGTCCCAGGGTTTGTTCTTTGAATCCAGTGAGCAGTGGACACTTAAAAGCCTTTTTGATGGGGGTGTGACGGAGGACATGCTGAGTGGCTCCAGTCTCTCCTTTCTGCCCTGACCCTGGCCTTTCCCTCAGACGCCCCCCACCGCCACCAGATCCCGCTCTAACACTTCCCATGTTCCCAGGTTTGTGCCAAGTGCTGCTCTGCTTTGGATTTCTTAGAAGCTGTTAGTTCGTATGAACTGATAAGGGAGTGGCAGATGGAGAACAAACATCCGTATCCAAATGCATCCGTCATAGCCCACATGTGTTTGACTTTGGAAATTAAATTCTTCTTTGGAGAGCCTTGAATTGAGTTTTAAGAAGACTGACTGGTGTGTTAAACACTTTGAATTAAAGTAATCCCCAGTAATGCGTCCAATAGCAGACATTGCATCCATGAGTTTATATTTTTATATGCTTTGCATTATGTTCTTGTTTCCCGTCCTTTGTGTACTTTTGCCATTTGTTTTATTGTTTCCAGGTGTGTTTTGTTAATTAATCTAATTATTGTGACTTATTATGTCATGTTCTTGAGTGTTTAACTCCCTTTTTTGTTTTGTTCTTTGTTTGTGATTGTCCTGTCTAGATACACTGGTGACAATGAACCAATTTAGTATTTTTGCAGTACCATTTAAAAGTGTATTTCTTTACAAAGAATTACTTTTATTCAGCAAGGATGCATTAAATTGATCAAAAGAAAAGACAGTGAAAGAATATAAAATGTTACTAAAGAATTGGGTTTAGATTTTAAATAAATGCTTTTCTTTGGAATTTTGAAAAAATAGGCATATCTTGGTTTCCACAGTTTTCAACATTGTTAGTTAGAAATGTTTCTTAAGCACCAAATCAGCTTATTAGTACGGTTTCAAACTGTGATAATATTTCACAATTTTTCTGTATTTAAAGTATCTTAAACAAAAATGCAGGCTTGATGATCATAAGAGAAACAAAAACTTTACAAATTTTACCGATCCCAAACTTATTTTACAACTTATCTTAAATCTTACATTTTAAATCTCATGGTTCCATGGACGCACCTTATGTTGGAGAATTCTGTTTCTTGTTTCATGCATTTGGTCTCCTGACAAACTTCTGTTCCTTTTGTATAACATTACACTCAGTAAATATACCCACCCTAGGAAAAACTTGTATAATGGCCCAACTATTGTCGTCAATATCCAAGTCTAGAAGGAAACTTAAGATTCAAACAATTGTGAGAATTTGACCTTTACTTTTTTTATTTTTTTGATTGAGCCAAAACTTTCAACAAAATCCCAGCTAACAGAGCAATCATCACTGAAAGATATATTCCTGAGGTATTTTGGTTTTTGGCAAAAACAGAAACCATCTACTCTAACATAATATGTAAATCAGCTGATCAGATGTTTTATTGGCTTACATTTGGATGAAGTTACTGACTGATGTCACTAATCTATAGACTCATGCTTTGTCAGCATTCATTTATTTAGGTACTATACAACCTCAAGAACTTCTTCTTGGATTTTATCTGATAGTGCACAGCAGCTCTGTTACATTTCATATGCAAAAGCAGTGTCTTTAATTTCGCATGCACGCAGCCTGACCAGAAGGAAGTGACATTCTGGAGCGGTTCAGTGAGATTTACTTAATCACCATCATGTGTTGGAAGTCCACAGTGTACCACTAAGAAAGGTCAGCCTGTGTGCTTTGAGACACTGGAAGGTAAAGACGTCATCTTAGGTTGAGCTATGACTTCAACAATGAATGTCTTTAATGCATTATAGTCAAAGTCAAGTGGCTGACACAAGTGGGAATGACACTTTTAGTGCCTCCTTCGTTTTTCCTAACACTCCTTGCCCTAAATACCTGTACCCGCCTGGCCCTTGGATCACATTTAACCCAAATTGAAAATTAATTAAAAAACTTCTTGAATTCTTTTTTTTTTTTCATTTTCCGTAGTGTCAAAGTCAGATTTTAAAGACTTTGACTACAGTTAAAGTTTATATATACTTTTATAAAGATGACCTTTTTTTAATGTAAGATATCAACTAATGTAATAAACGAAGTAATAAAATGGACAAAAGCAGAGTTTAGGAATCGTTTCAATGTCAAAAAAATGACATTCGTAAGCATATTCTCAGCTATTGTCTGACCGACGAGGTCTCTGGAGGAGTTAAGCGTCTAAGCAGCATTGTGGCGTCTAAGATACTGTGGAGCAGGCACAAAAGTGTTAAACACACACTGAGGAGTGAGTCCCAGCTGACCTCTCTCACACACTCCTGCTTTCCCTGTGGCTGTGGAGGTCCGTGCCAGGTCCCTGCCGAGCAACGACGGCAAACAGGGGCCGTAACTCAGGTCAGATGCTTTGTCAGCATCAATTTATTTAGGAACTACTCAAGTGACACGTTCAAGCACTTGTTCTTAAATTACTTGGAAATGCTTCTGCCTGCCAGCTACTTTTGAGCGAAAGCATGGCATGTCAAGTGGCCATGAATTCGAGACGATTATATGAGAACTGCAGGGAAACTTTCTCAAAAGATATTTTATAGTAGAACAAGAACTGAAAATCATTTAGTTTAAGAATGTTTCATCTTTTAGTTGCAATATGAGAGTATATAAACACTACAGACATACATGTTTGTTTTACAGCATACTGACTTCATGAAGTTTGAGCAGCCTGGACCAAGTTAGACTAATATAGAGAATTTCATCATGAGGAAGAACTCAAGTGTGCACAGACAAGATTAGAAGGACTAAAACAAGTCCGCCAATACACATTTCCTTGTCAATCTATGGCTCAGACTCTGCAAGCTTAAACAAACAAACAGATGAATGGAGGCCTGTGGGTTGAGTTCACTATACCGGATAAAAAGAGCTGTTTCTGTTGTGACTGTACTGTTCCTGTCTGACGAGAAGATTCTTTCCTTTTCTCGCCTTTTGTAAAGGTGTTTTAGACATTCCAAGGTGCTACAAAGCCTCTACTTCCTAATTGTAGAATGTTGTTTACAGAGGGCTCATTGAGGGACGGATTTAGCGTGCGGGCACAGCCCGAGAGGAGAAAGGATCTGTCAAAGCAGTCTGACAAGAATTATAACAAACACACTTCTTTTCACATATATATATGTTGCTTAACTTTATTCATGTACTCTTTTTCGTTATGAAATTCACTATAATTACATATAGTACAATAATGGCTATTATTTTCTACAAAAGTTTGCATAAATAATTTAAATGAGGAAAAAATAAATACGCAATTCATTCTTTATAACAGTCTTTTGGCCGGACAGAGAGTGGGGATCCATTCTTTGGAGGAGGATGCCACTCAGTGAGACCACACAGGTACAGTATGTACAAGTTGCTATTCATGGCAAGTCTGCTTACATTATAAAAATCCCTTCCAGTTGCTATTTTAAATACACAATTGAAAAATAAGCAAATATTATCAGCACTGATCTGGGAGAAAAAAAAAAGATGGGGAAGTCACGAGTTGAAAGTGTTGAACAATTGGCATTATCCTGTGTAAAATCAACATCCAGACCACAAATTTGAAGTTTGGTTCACTTAATTGTCTCTTATTTTCCGGTCACGAGACAGGAAGGATGACATCTTTCCTGAAGACTTCAGTAATAGATGTAGGTAACCTGCTAGCGATTGCAGATATCTCCAAATGGTTTCCATTGAAGGAGGGTGCAGAAAGGTTCTTTGCCCGGGAGGAATTGTTGCAGATTCTTGCACACATGTGGGCCTCTTTTTCGGGTGTTCTAACAAACAGGAACTGACCATGTCTAGAGGAAATGGCTTTTTATGACTCAAATCCTAAACACAGGAATGGAACTATTTGGTAATTAGGACAAGTCACAGGAATATCGTTTGCGGTTCTTGACCTCCGGGGACTTGGACCGCGGAGGGCTGACACAACTTTTCGAACTCTCCGTAACTGCCAGTTCCGATAAGTTTCTTGTAGAAATGGGAAGTTGCAGAAACTCACATGGTGCCTGGCCCGGCTCCCCAGCCCGTCAAGAGGACTCATGGGCTGGTCAAATTGACCAAGGTTAAGAATTCTGGGCCTCAGCGATCTGTCAGCAGCGGCATGTCTTTTGGGCCCGACACGGCTGGGCGGTCAAATCATACGCCGCTTCAAGTCCCAGAAGAGGAGGACAAATCTGGTACACAAACATTCACATGAGCGCTTGGTGGATTGGTTGAGCGCTCAGCATGCTTGCCTGCAGTTAGCCTACCCTTTCAATGAACTTCAAACTCGAAATGAACTGCTTGGGCAAGAATATATGGAGTTATTCCTCCTTCCTCAAAATATCATCATTCCCTGAACTAATCTCACATAACAGCATACGTATTTTACTCAAGCGTCCATTAGTCCACTGGCATTCTGTAATCAAACTGGGACTGTTTCGACTCAAGAGCACATACAAACAGTGAGACATCTGAAATACATTGGAAACTTGTTGGCACGCCAACAAATTTGTTAAAAGCTAATGCGTTTATTCCTTCCCTTGTATTTGAGGATTGCAGTTTCTAAAATATGTGTGCATGTGTATATAGGTGTATCTGTATGTGTGCTAGAGAGAGTTTCTGCATCAGTTCAGTACGAATTGCTGTTGACCGATGGCACTTTGCTACGGTGTTTCTTATTGCGTCGTGGCTTCTTGGAGGACAACTCCTTGACGTCCGATTGGTTGTGATGGCGAGTGTAACGTTTGCACTTGCAAGACGTGACTACTCGGATTTTGTATGTCCGGTTTGGTCCATTCGGACACTGGAGCTGTATCCGCTGGGTGCGGGAGTGAGCGGGAATGCAGCGGTAATCGGATGAGCTGCTTCTCCACCATTTTCCCCTTAGAATTGAGTTTGGCATCAAGTGAGCTGGAAGGCATTGACCAGAACACACCAGTTCTTTCACAGGTTTGACGCTGCGACAAGATCCATCGGTAACAAAGCGGGTAGAACGCAGCTCCCGGCAGCTTAGTTCAGAGGCTCCTAAGAAAAAGAGGAGAACCCAAACAAATTAGTTAAATGTTTAGGGATGCATCTTAAAAAATAAAACAGCTACCAGAACTGGTATTTATTATAGCCTGTATGACATAATGGATTTTGAATTATTTACAGCTACAACAGACAAAACATTTTTTCCCATGTTTTGTTATATACACAGGCATTAAGTACATTTCCGAAAGTTAACTTTGTTGTGTGTTTTGTCGAGTTTCCCAGAAAAAGTTGTGTGTCCAGCCAGCAAGAAAATGCATTATAAAATCTTTTATATATTGGTAAAATATGTTTTTCATTAATCTGCTCTGGATTTGGCTAGCAAAGTAATAGATATGCTCTTGATTGAGGGTGGAATTGATGAGAATCCCTATCAGTAAGAAACCCACAGATCTTAAACATCGTATCAGGATTGTTCTGCTAAGAAAGGACTGATTACATACGCAATCAGAACTTTTGCAGTAACTGCATTTAACATAAGCTCGCTTAAACTTCACAAATTTTTCACTTTTAACATGTCAGTTAAAGAGATGAAAGTGAGATTGGAAAGATGTTTCCTTCTTCGGCTCCCCTCATGGAGAAGAACAAAGGATTTATGTGTGTGATGAGTTCAGGTTCTGCCTCCCTTGATTCTCAGAAAACCCGATCTGATGTTTTATGAGGAACGGGACGAGAGCCAGAGGAAGATGAACATATCTCAACATGACCCCACACTGACCATCAGAGAAACTACGCCACACGTCACCCCTTCAAGACCAGAGTGTGATAACTTTCTCTACCCCCCAACGAGCGAGTATAACATACGTGCTTGGCTTGATAACTGTTTCCTTATGCTGAAACACAACATCATTTTATGGGTGTCTACTGACATAATTAAATATTTGAAATGATCTTGTTGACTTTGCGAATTGCTCAGTCCTTAATTATTTGTCTTATTTATTGTTATTGTCCTAATTTCATTACTCTGTTCGTGGAGGTTCACATGTTATTATTTTTGGAAGTAATCTGTGTATTTTTTTAGCAATAAATTTAGGCATTCCTATTTCTCAAACACACTTGCTTTTTTTTCTCAAAGTCTTGATTTGTTTTCTGGGAACAGGCGCTAAGAGATTTTGTCTTAATTCTGACATTAACATGCACGAACACACACACAGAGAGTATATTGTTAGACCTAGGTTTGAATTCACAGTAGTTTTACTTTCCACAGGTGGGAGTCATTCTCTATCAAGGCAATACCCTGAAGAAATGACCCCTTAGAATAACTTCTCACATTTTTAACTACCCTGAAACCATACTGTTGCAATTAGATGGTTATGGAAAGGCAGACCTTGTCTAATTATGTAAAATTGGGGATATAAGAGCAAAAAAAGGGGTTATCAAAGTTAGTGCATCACTTGCGCTGGTGAAAAGGTGGAACGGCAAGCATTCCTTTTCAACTTCTATAAAGCTTTAATTTAAAAGTGGCCTCATCTATGCAGTTTCGTAGAAGTAAATGATTTAATGTGTAGCCTATACACTGTATATACCTTACACTATAAAGGGTACAGTCTCAAAGTCAGTGGTCAGCAAAATAATCTGTTATAATCAAGTTGTTAGCGCAAATACCAGTGCCCCATGAACTTTTCAGTAGCTAATGTCCATTTTAGATAACAGATCTATCCAGCGGAAATTGTCTATTATATTTGACACAAATTCCTTATCATGCCTCTTGATTTTTACACACATTTTTACACAACACTCAGTACCAAACATGCAAAAACTTACCAAAACTCTTATTCCTTGAGAGTATTAAAATGTAGGCCTATTTTACTTAATTTTATTTAAAACAAGCTGTACTTATTTACATAAAACATAAACTTTTACTTAAGTAGTTGCTAGTAAATAACTAAGTAAAGTAATTATTTATGTAAAAAATATATATATATATATTGGTAGATTAATTTAATGTGTTGAGGTTGATTGATACGGCCCAATTTTAAGGGAATATAGCCCAGAAATTATTAAAATCTTATTATCAATTAAAAAAAATAATAAAAAATCTATGTTCTATTATATTTTATGCGTTGGTGCTTTGATAGAGCTCAGTGCTATTAATTATATACATTTTCTCTTTTACTTACCATAAGTACGCGAGTTGGCTGATGACCTCCTTCCTCCGTTCTTAGCTCGGTTCATTGTGTTGTTATTAGAAATTTGTATCTGCTCCTCAGGTCTATTCGTGTCCTCCGTGTATTCTGGTATAATTTCTGTAGCATCATTTTTTAAAGCTCTCCATCCGTGCGCAGCTGTGAAACATCCCTGAAGCAGCAGCAGCAGCAACGCGAGCGCTAGAGACACCTGCATACTCAAACACACAACGAGACGTTCAGCGGGCAAACTCGGACCGGTTTTCTGCTCTTCGTGAGAGGCTTGCCTTTTTAAAGTACCACAGGTTTCGCAAAAAAAAAAAAAAACAGATAATTTAGCGCTTACACGAAGTGGGAGGGATTTCGGCGGAGACGCTCATTCAGAAACTGATAGGGAGGAAGGGGCACGCTCAGAAGTGTAAGGTCAACTTGGAGAGAGAAAAGTCATCTAATTTTTCACCAGAAATAAGACAGCATGCGTTTTATGTTGTCTGTATAAAGCAAATAGTTCGAACGCACTTTATAATTCTATAAAAGTAATTATTTTTAATAACATACTTTTAGAGCCTATACTACTTTTTTAGAAACAGTGTGCAAGCTGTACTACAAATAAATGATATGAATTTCAATGAAAAGTATCTTTTGGGAACGTATATGTGTGTTTTGCTAGCGTATTTAAAACTTTAGTGATGTGACTAACGTTAACTTAAAAAAGTTGAATTATTACTTATACATACCCTTGTATTGGCTTCCTCTTGACTCTGTTTTTGTGCACGTATATTACGGACGCATTAGCAGTCTGACAGTATAAATTAAAGATGAATATGAATAAGCAGTGTGACACGCACAAGATGCAGATGCTTCATGGCACGTAACTGTCTTGCATCAGCGTTAAAATGCGTCGCTTTGTACAAATGCTGCCCTCTTGAGGGAGCCCAAACAAACAAATACCTTGAAAGGATATTGTTTCTTATTTCTGGCATGTTGTACACATCCTGCTACTCCTGTGAGTTAAGCTAAGCAAAGGATAGAAAATATCTCAGTATGCATGACACCGGTTGAGAAACAACTTCTAACGCTGCTCTGATACATTGTGTCCGCCAAGCGTTCAAGCTTGGAAACCACTTTGGCTGAGAAAAAAATCGGATCCATTGTGACTCTTCTTTTGTCCTGTCATCATGAAGATCACAATGTCCACCACAGGCCTAGTCTGATTGTAGCCTATGTTCTTTCCCTGTCATTCACTGGCTGTTTTTATATCTCTTTGGGTTTGTGCACAGAAAACACAGTCTCCAGGCATGCTTTATCAAGATAGCAGCTTGAGCATAAATAACGCTTCGATGTGTTCCAGATTTACAAGGGCTGCCAGCGAAATATATTTTTGTAAAGCAGAAAAAAGGTAACACAATGTCAAAGCCACATAAACAAAGCATTTAACTCATCTGGACTGACAGGGCTGAACTCCATGCATATGAAATGCAAACATACTGACTTGCAGCTGAGCATTAAAAGTTTTCAGATAAGATGGAACTGGGTCAAAGTTGAGTAGAAATGTTACTCTTGAAAAAACAAGTGTTGTTGGCCCTGCTAATAATTTGTTGCCCCTTATTCATGGTTATAGCCTATATTATTATAACTATATATATATAACAATACAAATATATCTATATTACACTGTATAACATCTGCTATTTCTTCCGTCCTCAGATTATTAATGGTGGTTCAAAGTGTCCAAATACTTTTTGGTACCTCATTTCCAAATATGTTTAAAATTTTTTACATGTGTAATAATAAAGTGGGAAAATGATCTTGTATCTGGCATAATCAGGGTCATTTTTCACACAGAACTAGAGTCAGCAAACAGATTAGGGGATACTCTGAGGGATATAGTCATTATAACATTTCACAAAGCCTGCCAAAAGGACACAGTCACGGTTGGTGTTTGTAGATTAAAGAGATCGCAGGTAACGTTGATCGAAATAACAAAGTCTTTTAATAATCCTGAAAGCAATACACAGAGAACTCCAACATAACACATCTATTGACCAACAAACTAGAACTCAAGAGACAGGGGATTTAAACACAAGAACTAATGAACTTGACAAGACACAGCTGGGGAAACACAGGTGGACATGAATTAACTAATACTCACACATTGACACAGGAAGGACCAAATAGGGCAAACAGGAAGACATGAACTGAAAATAAACTGAAACCAAAACAGGAAGACATGAAAACGAAACTAAGAACAGAACTAAACAGACAGAGAATGTGACAGACACATAGATATATATATAAATAGTAAATGGAGCCGTTTTGTATCAAAACATAAACGATTTCTTCATTCAAATATAGATTATAGCATTTTAAGATGTCCTTGGGACTGATGTCTCATTTAGGAATACAGTCTTTACAAATAGTATTACAAATGAAGCATCTGTGTAATGTTAGATTTGGATGTCATGGATCATTTTTATCCATGATTTATAAAGCACAGCTCCCCTGCGTCTCATGAACATATAATCTTACACTTCTCAATCTGCCAAGTCATTTGCATTTGTCATTATTAATACATTGTTCATGCTGAAAAAAAAAACAAGTCTGAAATTTTAACAGAAATAGAAGCAAATTAGATGTTTGAATAAACCGTGACTAGCTGAATCATACTGAAAGCACTTCCAAGTCTAAATCATGTTTTTGAGTTTAAGAGAAGTAGAAACCTCAGCTGTGGTTTCACAGTGCAAACCTTGCTGACCACTGGGTCCATGTGTTAACCGCTCTGAAACCACTCGAGTCCTGCCACAAGTGCATTTGTAAACTCTGATCACCTAGCATATTATTCAGTCCATTTCTGCATTGATGATTCCTACGACATAACCACACAGACTGGCAGTGCAGTCGAAGCTAACATGGCGAGAAAAAAAAAAGTCAATCTTATGGGGTTATGAACAAATTGGATTTGTGGGAGAAAGACTACAACTTCAGAAGTTATGGGAGAATCTTATTGAGACATATTGTGCAGCATTGTTCTCTGATTCACTTTTTTACAATTTATATATATCATTTCCCATTATAATTTATTTATTTAATCAAATCTGGTCCAGGTTTACTGGAAGAGTGATTTTGCAGAACAACGGTTTTCTAATGATTTGGAATGACTTACACTGTGTAATTATTGATACCATATTTGTTTTAAATAGTTCACCCAAAAGTCCCACCGGCTATCCAAGATGTAAACAAGCATGAGTAGATGAGTCTATCATTAAGGCATTAAACCGTTACTTTAAACCATTAAGAAAAGTGTCTTCTATTCATAATAATGCTTCTTCTAGTGATAAGTCCTGTTTTTCTCTCACGATGATTCAGATGAGACCTTTTCATTGAGAAAGCTATATAATGGAAGTTAAAACATCTGATGGATTTAAAAAAAAAAAAGTACTAATGGATATGTATTTCTGTTCACAAGACGTTAATTTATGGATTGCAGTTGTGAAGATTACTTGTGGATTATTGTGATGTTTTTATCAGCGGTTTAGACTCTTGACAGCACCCATTCACTGCAGAAGATCATCGGTGAGGTGAGTTAATAAACAAATGAATCCACATTTTGGGTGTCCTGAGGGTGAGGAAAATTTTAGCAGAATTACATTTTTTGGTGTATGTGCTTATGTCACCATTTATGAATTTTCTAATTACGATAGTATATCTTATTTTGGTGATAATTAATACCTGTCAATGTACTTGTGATGGAAATACTGTAAAAATCAAATTTCACAAAGATGTTACAATTTAGCCAGTTGTGATTTTTAGCGGAAAACCATCAAAGAACCCTAAGTCGTTGTAAGAGCCGGAAACCATTTTTCATAGTACATGAATCACTCATTCTCTGGGTGTTAATTTTCAGAGTGAAAGTGTCTCCGAGTTTATGTGGAAACACTCAGTGATGATGTGCTTTTCCGATGGAGCGTCATAATTTCCCAGAATGCTTAAGAAAGGTACGTTAATTACCCATGAACATATAAAAATGCTCAGCTGCTGAGCATGCAGGAATTTATTTGGGTTCTAAGAGAGGGAGGGAAAAAAGGAAGTTATTTCAAGAGCATGTTTCAAAAAGCTCCACAAGTTTGCTTTTTTATGGGATCAATAAAACCAGATAACAAGCATGTGAAAATAATCTTGCTCTCTGGTATCTAATCCAATAAAGACTAATTATAAGCAGGACTAATAAACAGGGTCATGCCACTGGTTGTCATGTGAAGGTAGCTGATGATGGAGTAGCAGGAAAGATATTCCCACTGGCCACCCACACTGAAGAAATTGTGCTGAGAAAATAAACCTGCTTTGGGAAGGGACAGGTTTCAGACACCTCACAGTGTGGACTTTCCTTTCCGTCTGTTTTGGTCGATGCTGTCGATTTGTCATGGACTGCCAAAGACAACAGACGTGTACGTAAATCCTACTTTGTGCTGCTGATATATTGTTACAACCTTCTTCTCTTTGGTTTCCTTCAAGTCAGAGGTCACTCCAAAAGGTCGTTCTTGTTGTCAGCATACCACGCTTTTGATTTATGCACAAATTGTTATTTGTGATGAATTCTAAGACTAAACACATGCCAGAAATCTATTTTAGTGTTACTCTGTTTAGAGCTTTTTGTGTTTGATGACATTTCCAAAACATTTTCCAAAAATTGATTTTTGCTACTTTGGATCTCTGGAGCCCATATCGAGACTTCAGTGTCATCCAAAACTAGCAAACGGATTAAAACCCGACCTTGCAAATAAGGGTCAACTGCGAAGCCTGTTCTTCATTAAATCGTGTTTCGCTTTTGTATTTAAGCTCTGGCTGCATTTGTGCATCAATAACGCAGATGAAGACCCTTTTTCATGTGGTTTTTGTGTCTGTGGCTAATTAGAGATCATTACGGTTGATCTCCCACAATAATGAAGTTTTGCTTTAGATATGTCTAATTTGTTGTTCTACACGACTAGGAACAAGTGCCGTGTGCATATTTCACAACTGAAATCAAACAACGCCTTGGGAAAAATAACAGTGCATCCAGCTTTAATTTTCTCCCAAATTTGCTTCCAAATCAAACACTCCCACCAGTATCTCACCAGCGATCTGTCTTCGACCCTTTAGGAGCCATGCAGCCATATTCTGCTGTTCTTTACATGACAGTTCTTTAATAGATATCAGACACACTTGGCAAGGCCCCGCAGGACCAACACAACAGCAGAGTGCAGGAAGATGAAACGAGCAACACCACTGCGGGCGCAAGTGCTTGGAAGAGGATCTGAAGCCCATCCATTCCAAGAATGTTCTCTCCCATATTTCCCAATAATTAGTGCTGCTCCACAGATGTTCCTTTTTTCTTAAGTTTTCATTATGGGAGCACGCAGTGAAATGGGACAAAAAAAAGTTGAAAAAGGGAAACATCATATGCTTTTCATTTAAGCCGGTCATTAATGAAGACGACAAAGAAAAGGGGGGATATCCTTCACAGGACGTGCCACTAATAATGAGATTTTAAAAGATTAGTTGTTACTAAAATTGAGATATTCTGCCAAATTACCTATGTGGAATTTAGTCAAGCCCAATTAAACAACAAGGTTTTCATTATTACAAATTCTGTGCTGCAATATTTGCAAAAATATAAAACAACAAATCATGTATTAATTCAACATATTTATGCAAACACATCATGCATGACCTTGACCTATGAAAATTATAATTCATATGCATTGCACTTACATAAAAGTAAATGTATTTACCATGTAATTAAGTTATGGAATAGTTTGCACTTACAGTTTGTAATTATGTAGACGTAAAAGACTGAGTCTGTTACACAGCTACTTATGTAACTACAGTAAAATATTGTCACATGTGTTGCAGACTTTATAGAACGTAATTATAAATTCAAGTACACAGATATTAGCTACTTATATAAAATAAAAGTATATAAAGATTGTACTTAGGTGTACATTATGTGTGTCTATACTGTAAACTCATCTAGCTGCACCTTAGTTTGATTTAACCCATTAGTACACAGCTTAAATACATGTAATACCTTTCTAATTACATTAAGATTACAGTATATTGCACAGACATAAGCTACTAAGTACCTAAGTTTTACTAAGTACCCAGCATACATTAGCTGTCTGTTACATCTACATAATTACAAACTGTAATTACAGTTAACTTAGTACATTTTATTTCATGTAAGTACAATGACTACTACTAAGTGCCTAATTCTAATTTATTACTGCATTATGACACCAATACACCAATTACATTTGCAATTTGAAAATGTAATGCTGTCAGATGATTAAATACCTACAAAGCTACCTGAAAACTCTTTGGGGAAAGCTGCTTTAAGTCTATTAATTAAATTCATTTTAACTTAATCTTTGTTTTATTGTAAGTTCCTAAAACCTTTAACAGTACTGTAGCTTAGTAGATATGTTGAAGCATCTTGGAGATGTTGGCACAGTTCTTCTAGATTGAGTCTGTCTCAGTTTGTTCTGTTTGTTCATGTGATTCCAGACAGACTGGATGATGATCAGACCAGATCTCTGTGTGGAGCACTGGCTGTTGTCAGACTCCTTGTGCAAATAAAAAACTCCCAGTATTGTTACAATTAATGTTTAAATAAATGTTTGGAAATGTTTAATTTGGTCACACACTACACTAAAAGATAGAAATAACTGACTTAACTGACTTGTTTTTTAGCTGGTGAGCATACTAGTGTTCTGATCATTTTGGCCACTGCTGTGTTTTGATTTAGTTGCACACTGAAGTTGGTGAACATCCCAGCCTGCTCTGTGGTCCTGCATGGTTTGTGAGTGTGACAGGGAGGAGCCCCTGGACAGCTCTCTCAAAGGACCCCACAGCTGGGCTCGGGTAATTGCTGTGTGCACATGGTCGTGGAAAGAGATCGGCCCTAGTGTCAGACCCATTGATTTGAGTGTTTTCAATGATCCTTTTGGAAATATGAAGTCTGAGCTGGTCATCGCAGGTGCTCTGAACAAATGCTAAAGGACCTCAAAGACCATTCACATTTAAAATTGTCCTTTGTGATTCTGTGACAGAGTGCTGAATTTGAGTATGAATTTGTGTGTCACAAGAAAGTATTACGTTAGTGTGCAGGTCATGGTACAAGGAGCACAGGACCCAAGAGGGAAACAGATTTATGGAAGCGTTTGTCTCCATCTGTTGGAGACAGACTATAAACTCTTACCATAAAACATATTTCGGATATGTTTCTAATTTATGAATAAACATAGTGCATAAATAATACACATACTGCACTTCCATAAATGCATAAATATTCACACATGCTGACCCAAAAGCTTAATCCTGCACTCATATTTTATAATGATCTCTTCAACAAATATATAACATGCAGTAAAACATGATGCCATGCGCGTTAAATCTAGTTGTGGATGTAGTGAAGTTATTCATTTGCTCAGTCTTTATAAATTTGCTGAGGCAAGTCAAATGCTGGATTAAAGTCTGTTCACAGCTGAATGTTACCCTACTTATCTCTGTTACCTAACTGGAGTAATTAGGGGCTGTTGTGAGCGCTTTTTCGTGTGCTCCATTCTGTTGTAATCAAAGACCGCAGAGGCCCACAGACACGGGCTGCTTGCAACACACAAGAGAACTAATAGGGTATTGTCATGCAAACTGCCCATGCACATGAGAAATGAGTCCCTCTCATGCTCTTGGAGGAAAAGCAAAACTTATTCATTATTGCATTGAGCAATATGAGTAATAGGAGACAATGAAATGTAATTTTAAAATTGTTTTTTCTGGCTGTGGAGTTTAAAAAAGACAATGTAAGAAAAAAAAGGGTTTGCAAGGTTGAGGATGTTTGATGTTGCACTTTTTGCACTTTTGCACTTGAGGATGTTTGATGTTGTGTGTGTGCATGTGTATTTTTTTTATCACTTTAACATATGCTTCAAACCTATATTTAACATATACCTTAAAAAAAAAATATATATATATATATATATATATATATGTCCAGTATTGGTGAATACACACACACATATATATATATACATATATGATTTCTGAAGGATTATGTCACACTGAAGACTGTATGGATGAATCAAATTCAGCTTTGCCACTACAGGAATAAATTATATTTTAAAGTATATTAAAACAGAAAACTGTTGTTGTTGTTGTTTTTTATATTACACAATACAACTTTTTTTACTGCATTTTTGTTCAAATAAATGTAGCTTTGATGAGCATAAGTGACTTAAAAAAATCTCAAAGATCCCAAACCTTTGAACACTAGTGCATATGCACACACACACACACACACACACACATATATATATATATACACACAAACTCACACAAATTGTTATTCATAAAAATTCAAAATAAAATTTTGTAATATAATACAATGTAATATATTACATATAAATAAAAATAATGCAATTTATATAAATGTATGTTTAATATAAAAATTGTTATACATGTAATTAAATGAATTACTTATAGTTAGCCTAAAGGTTTTATAATAATTTGAAATCTCAGTTTTATGGTATTTGGTAACAATGCATTCTCCCAGTTGGGACTGAATAAAGTCGGGGGGGAAAAGTACAACATTTTGATTTTTGCGATTTATTTTCACACATCATAAAACAAAAGAACATTTTCCAATGTAAGAAAAATAACTGTGATTTAATCAAGTGCACTTCAACAAAGTGTCTGTAGAAGCTGTACGCCTTGCTTTGTGAAGTGAAGACATGAATCAAAAATATATAATCCATCTTCAGGATAAGGCTTTAAGGTGGGATGTTTAGACAGCCTGTGTCATGTGAATGCGTTCATTTGACCTCCACTTCAAGCAATCTGCAATTCCTTTCCTGATTAAGTCAGATTAAAACCAAACCATAAGTCTGTTGTTTAGTCGCATCCAGCAACTCCCAAACTCAAAATGCAAAACATAATTTGAGAGTGTCAACATTTGTGCCAAACCCTCCTGCCAAATTTGCAACTGCTGAGGTTTCCATGTCCTTTACAACAAACAAGTGGTCAATCATTTACAATATCACATTACAGCAACAACACAAAGCATACAGGAGTAAGAGACGGCACATAGACGATATAGAGTTACATGTAGTCAGCGGCGTTTGAGCGGGTGTGTGTATACACTTGAATGCAACTATGTGCTTGTACGCATGGACAAAACAAACAAGCAAAAATACACAAACAATACTTCGCCCAGATCCCAAGTGCATCAAAAATGCATCACCTTAGTTCGTGTTATTAAAGTAAAAACACTGATAATGAGACATAAATACAAAATGACCAAGCAGCATTGTGATTCATTGTTATATACTAATGACATCATTAAGCCATATAGTGGTACAACCATTTTCATTTAATCTTCCCTGTATAATTACATTGTTTACAATTTCTATACACCGTGTAACATACAATCGGATACATATGAATAAAAGGCAATACATAGCAGGCCAGTTTGTGCAAACCACATGGGTTATCAACAGCAGATGGCAGTGTTTCTTCTTCCACAGATCTGGTTCAGAAAAGGGTGTGTTCTTCCTCATCTTCTGTAGCCTCGCAGCCAACAGAACCAGCAAACGCATCTTTATGTTGAAATTTCCAAATATGCGTATTCAAAATGTGTTATTGTTGCTTTTTGAGGTTAAAAGTTGCTGCTAAAATCTCTGAAAGCACAGGAAGATCTCAGTTCAGTTTGATAAACTCCCCTAGTTTGCTTGCCATTGGCACAGACCATCCTCATTGGTTCACGACTTTTGTGACGGCACACAGGTTTCCAAAAGCTACAGTTGATTAGGTTGTATAAAGCCTAGGTCTCCAGATTATATTAAAGGAATGTTTATAGTTTGAATGCTTTTGTACATACAGGTATTTGTCAATTTTAAAATGGTCTTAGACAAAAAAGCTACAGTAACTACAGTAGTATGAATGTTGTGAAGTAGCCTGCAACAGTGTGTCCTGTGACAACAGACTTAGATTCTCTAATAGAATGTAAATGAACTAACTTTGAAAGCCAAATACACAATCAAAGCAAAAAGAACTGGATAATATATGGAAGTTTTAGCTAACAGCTAGGTGTGTGAAACGTGTTTTGGGGTGAGTGAATGTGCCATGGCACTCATGGCATTTCAAAGTAAAGTGTATGTCGACTACAATTTAATAGATATTTCTATTGTTAATAGTTACTGGTCATACACAAATATTATGGACAGGTTATACATTCATATATGTCAACATCTAAATATGTATATACAAGTATATATATATCTGGAATATAGAAATATAAAAAAGAGGCATAAGTAGTGCTTTGCGTTATAATCTAGCCTACGATTTGTACTATAGTATTTTCCTTCAGTAATAATAAACGTAGAGGCCCAGGGGCTATTAATATTAGATTGATCAAATTTGATAAGAGAAATGAGACTAATTCAAAAAGCTACGTGTTTGAAACTTTTGCATGCACTTATTTCAAATGAAGTGATGCTGGTTCTTCTTTAAAGAGGTCATATTATGAGAAATTTCATTTTTGGGTTAACTTTAAGAAATGAACATTTCCTCCTCGGTCCAAAAAGACCATTTACTGAAGCTAAGCTACAAAAATGTCTCATACTGAAATTGTTGATGTCAGAAATGTATATAGTTTAACATATGACTGCCCATATGTACACATCAGTGTAGCCAAACCGGTCCAAAAGAAGCTTTACAAAGTATGAAGTTATTTCAAAAATGAATAAAGAGTAAAATGCTTGAAAGTTCTGCTGTTAAAGTCTGATCTGAATAGTCTGAACAGCATGTTACTATGCAGACCTTTTTGTGAATCTTCAGCAATGATGCTGTTATTAAACGATGGACAGCATAAAGCATATAGCTACTCATCAACTCCCTTCACATGCAAAAAGAATGCTTACATAGTAGTCTTAAAGGCACAGCAGCAATAACGGCCTGCTTAATTGGACTAACATTATAAGTGGACCTCGGGGGAAATAATTAAATGATAAAAATACATCCGATATGACCCCTTTAAAACCTGAAACAAGCCAGAAGTGCAGCAAAATGAGTCAATTCCAGTGCTAAAGAGATTCTGTCTTAAGGACAAAGCTGAGTTTATTTCAAACTACCCTTAAAAATATGTTCTACACTCCGCAGATGTCACTGACACACTTCTTAGCAGTATGAAGGGGCACTGGGCTTCTAGGTAACAAGCCTTGTGTAAGGGCACATCATTAGGCAGTTGGCATGGCAGAGGCTCTCCCTCTAACAGACGTGTCTCTCTGGTCAAGGCTGACTGTGATCTTGTGATGGACAAAATGTGGCATGAGACTTGGCAGTGAGAGACAGTGATTCCAGAGTAAAAAGATCTAATGGGGCTGATGCATTATCACTGCTGCATAGAACCGGGTTGAACCTGCTTGTAGCGTCTGTTGAATCCGAGCCACAACATACGGTTGGCTTGTTGTAGATATATCTTGTTGATTGTATGCTACCATTCGGTACAAAGTGGAATGTTAATTTAGTGAGCGAATGGGGTGTGTGCTGGTACACAACAGTTTTGTCCTCCTGATTTAAAATGCTGGAAAGCCATCAAAAATCTGGCTGT
The DNA here is from genome assembly GCA_032359435.1 of Enteromius unitaeniatus. Taxonomy (NCBI): domain Eukaryota; kingdom Metazoa; phylum Chordata; class Actinopteri; order Cypriniformes; family Cyprinidae; genus Enteromius; species Enteromius unitaeniatus. The sequence continues at coordinate 10,143,910 of JAUMHI010000053.1, read as the reverse complement.
AGGTCTGTTAATGGGTTAAAAGGTATATTCAACGTGCTAAATATCATATTCTACCACATACAAATAGAAATGGGTTGAGCAATCGGCATATTTCTGGTCAATCTGAACCCATTGGATGATTGTGCTCTACTCTACAGATGACAATTGGGCTAATATGCTCCAAAAGGTTGAATTTGTGAAATATACAAATAGTTGGGTTCTGGAATGCTTTAGGTGTGCCTAGTGAAAAACAACAACAAAAAAGGAAGCTAATTATCATGGGGAATGATGCAAAAACAACAGTTGTGTTGACTTATAAAATGCTGCCCTTGCTTCTTCTACAGCCTTAATTATTCAGATACGCCAGTAAATTTCCCTTTACCAGCCAGCTGGAAGCAGGGGTAATTATTCAGGACACTGACAACACCTCGTGTGAGTGTGTATGTGAGAGTGTGTTTGAATACACTTTGTATGTCTCCATGCTTATGCTCTGGATGTATGCATACATTCTGTTAATATACTTGGACTGGAATATATGTGGGAGTAGAGCACATTCTATCATTTGGTCTTCAACTTGCCCTCCTTCGCCAGCTTTTCGTTGAGTTGGCACAGCTGGCGCAGGAATCCATCATTCGGTCCGATCTCTCTCTTGTGTCTTACTGTAGCCGTTGCAACTCGTACATCCATCTTATGATGGAGCATGAGGTAAGCGATGACGATAGTGGGCGAACGGCTGTAGCCCTCACGGCAATGAACGTACACCTTTCCTAAAAGAGAAATAAGAAATAACGGTTAAAAATAAGGTTTTGTGAGTACCTCCGAAGATCTCATTCTTTGAGGATACAAATGAGGCTTCAGCCACAACATCAGGTCATTGTGAAGCTTCTCAAAGCAACCTTCAAACCAATTCCCCTTCAAACATGCAACCACACACATACACACTCATTATTGACCAGCCTGCTCTCCTGGAGGAATTCACCTTGCAAGCCTCCGCTGTGCTTATTTGGCAGATGCGGCAGAGGATCTGAAACCTGATGCCTCCTTCAAACGCTTACTTATGTTTTCCCATGAGCCTTTGTGCTGTTTATGTGTCAAGGAGATAACCTTCATTGATTCTTAAATCTCAGTACCCTGTAGACCAATGCAGAGCTACGGCAATGCAAAACTACATATTTTTTTAGGCAGAGGCTACTTGCAATGTGTACGGATTCTATTTACACTAAAAAAAGCAAATATCTAAGTGCAAATAGCTACAGATTCTTATTACACTATGTTAAAATAGTAGGATTTCTTGCTATTTAAACTACTTAATGTAAAAAGTGGACCTCATTGTTGTTGTGTTGTATTATAAAACAGAATGCAATAATAACGTATTGAGTGTAAATTATCAATATAAATTAGGGATGTATTTTAAATACCGTCGTACTGCAATTGCAACTTTTTCCGATACTACCGTGGTTGGATGACCCGATAAAACGATAGGTCTTCTGATGAAAGTTTGCTCAGGTGAATAGAGCGACTACAATTCCCATCAGCCCAGGCGTGGCCATCATTCTTTGCGGTCTGTTGTCGCTACAGATCAGTGTTCATATTTAGATCAGATCATATTTAGCGACTTTTCAGACCCCCTTGGCGACATTTTCCCCTAAAAGCAACAAATCTAGAGACTTCTTGGACAAACCTCAGTGAGTCTTTGGTAGTGACGCGCGTGCACACCCCTCTCTCTGCGTCTGTTCTGTTCATCGAGCGGCTGAGAGAAGCAGGGCTTTCGGCTAAAATTTATATTATGTTGCTTCTAACTCTATTTTACATGCAAATATAGCCAAAATCACAGCATAGCCATTGTCTATATCTTATG
>JAUMHI010000053.1:10104947-10135320 GCA_032359435.1 Enteromius unitaeniatus | reverse complement strand
GAGTGTCACAGCAAAGGGTCTGAATACTTAGGACCATGTGATATTTCAGTTTTTCTTTTTTAATAAATATGCAAAAAAGTCAACAATTCTGTGTTTTTCTGTTAATATGGGGTGCAGTGTGTACATTAATGAGTAAATAAATAAACTTAAATGATTTTAGCAAATGGCTGCACTATAATAAAGAGTGAAAAATTTAAGGGGGTCTGAATACTTTCTGTACCCACTGTACAAAATCTATCATGTTTCATTACTGAAATAAACATTTTATAAATCATTTAATGGAATATTTATTTAAATTACTTAAATTAAATTTACTTAAAATATTTAAAAAACTAAATTGTGCATTGTAAAATCAACAGCATATTTCAGGCATAATTATTACCTAATGTTGATAATCTCAAAATGGCCAAATATTGAACATATAAATGTTTATAAACCTAGCTATTGTATATTGGACTATTATGTTTCTCTGTATCTTTGATCTTCCTCAAGCGCTGGCAAAAAACCTCTGAACAGCACACCATTAGTAGCCGTGAAGGAATATGAATTTTAGAATTTGATTTTGATTTCTATTTCTTTCTAGTTCTTAAAATACTTTCCACAATGTATCAGACAAGGGGGAAAAAACAAGAACTTTATTTCCTTTTTATTATTTATTGAATCTTTTAGTTTACTGTACCAAAAACAATCAAAGTAACATGCATTACATTTACATATGTAAAACCAGCACATTGCTTTTACATAGAAATTAATTTAAATGAACATTGCATGTTACTTTTAAAATGTAGGCTATTCCAGGAACGAATTACTAACTACCTATGTAATTTTGAAATATGAAAATAATTAGGCTAATGTAATCTGACTGCCTTTATAGACTTTTAGATTAACTTAAAACAGCACATGCAAATAGTGAACACAGCACTAAGTTGTAAACAAAGCATAATTACACAATTTTTAGCTGATGATTTAAAAGTCATATTTCAAGAATGGTGCTGTTGAATCGACAGGGATTTTAATCAGCGAATCGTGAAAAAGAAATCTCTTTGTATAGCCTAATAAATGAAATATGCAATTAATGTGTAATAGCAACGTTTTAATGATACAAAGAAACACGTGACTGAGGTCGAACTGAAGCGATTTTGTAACCAGTGATCTCAGAGAGATAGCGAGATGGTACCGATAGAGGACGGTCGTGAAGAAAAACAGCTTGTCTTGCAGTCTGACTCGAACTGACTCACTCTTTAAACGATAGCTAAATCTCCTGTGGCTTTCGTGATTGTTCTCGTAGGCGGGGAGCTGACATGCTCCATTCACAGGTTTGTTGTTTTGCACCTGAACACTGTAAAAGATTCAGTCAACGTTTCCTGCCAGGGTTTATCTACCCATCCGTTATACAGATCAATAGCCTGTTCCACAAGCAACACATATATCCAGCATCTGAAAGCAGCTACCTGTCAGTGTCCTCCTGCCAACAGAAGCACGTAAGTCACGTAAGATCGCTGAACTTACGCATTGCCGATGTAAATCCTGGGGAAGACCTCGTTGAAATGCTGTGCTGGGAGGCTGTAGAAACCGCTGCCGTTGGACAGCAGCTTGTTGAGTTGTTGTATGGTCGCCTCGGTGTCTGGCGCGGTGACTTCCAGCGGTACCTTCGCTGGGCTGTGGTGTTTCTTCATGGTCCCCCAAAAGCAAAACAACAACAACAAGTGTCTATTGATAAAGATGTCACGGCTTTCGATTCCCCAGCATTTTATTTCCCTCCCCTCTCGGCTCTTCTGAACGCAGGCAGGCAGGCAGACAGACACACCCGGGACTCGCCCACCGGCGGTCTGATGTGATGCTCCGGTGAGGTCGGTAACAGAACTGGCGGAAGATGGCGACAACGCACCGATGCACAAGTCATAGAGCTCACCTCTCTCTCTCTTTCTCTCTCTCTCATCGAATCCATTCATATTTCTGACAGGTTAGACAGCATTTCACGCGTTTTAGCTGGTCCAAAAGTGTACGTCACAGAAAGAAAATGAGTGATGGAGTAACAGGCGGAGAGTGGTTTGAATTCCTGCCACATGTGTAAAGTCTTAATTGTCTTAAAAGTCAATTTTGCCTCATACTATTACATATTAGATTTTATTTATTAATATTGTCAAACAACAATATCAATATTTATTTTGGTTAGATATAGCCTGTGTACAATATTTATTTGCTTTCTTTTTCTAGTCTCTTGCCATGAAACTTTAATAAGTTATAAACAAACAAACAATCATGGCTCTTGGTTTTTTATTTGAATTGTATAGTTCAGCCATCAAGCCACTTTTATATTTTAAAGTCAAACTGGGGATTTAAAGGCATTTTAATAAAAGGACAAAACTAATGCCCTTAGTAAGGCTTTTGAAGAATGCTTCCCATTGTTTTCAATCTTTATTTCACCTCACTTACTGCACTAATGTCTTACCTCTACCTTTTGTATCAGTTGCCTTAACATAAATAATAATACATTGTTTCATAAAAGCTTGCAATCAAAATATTATAAACCTAATGTGTACTGATCTATTTAACCACTAGATGGAGTAAAATTAAAATTATTAGAGGGTATACAAACGCAGACAGTGTGTTTAAGAAAAAGCTGTGAAAAGGATGAAGGGACAAAAACACAATGAAGATGAAAGAATGTTCGGTCTGCCTTTGGTCTGGTCATGCAGGTTTATTTTAACTAGTTTGACTGCATTCAGTCACGGTTTACTGACTTTATCTCTGTGTAGAAAACCTGTTGTTGTTTTGCTTGAAGACTGGTATAATAATAATAATGCATTTTATTTAAAGGCGCCTTTCTGAACACCCAAGGACACCTTACAGCAAAAAAACTATAAAATAATAACAATATAAAAATGACATTATAAAATTTACAGCATAAGTACATAATAAAAAAAAGAAAGCTGCAATTCACACTTTAAGCCTGAGTAAAAAGATACGTTTTAAGATGGGATTTAAAAATATTAAGACTGTCACTGTTCCGTATGTTGGGGGGGAGCTCCTCAAATTTTAATTATTTTTCTCAAAAATATAATGTATTTCTTTTAAGTGTAACATTTTATATACCTTAAAATACTGAATGCAGACGTTTTCCTCTAATAAAAATATAAATATGAAATATAACCCTTCTGAATGTCTTGTTTCATGTAACATATCTTAAGTAAAAACCGCGAATGAAATCCATAAGTCAATCGAGCAGTAGTGTGCTTATTCCAGTTGTATTATGTAAGAGACTAAGCATTTTACAGAATCCAGTTGATGACTTTGAGAGAACAGCTGATCAATGAGAGAAGAGTGATTAGAGCTGGTCTTGTGTCCAATAACAGTTGACCTCTGGTGTGGCTTCTATAAATACAATCAGTCTGACTTGTTAGTCTTACATTTTGGAGGAGTTCGCTTAAGTTACTGTGCGCACCATTTTTTATTTGTAAGTCAAAGTGTCTTACATATTCGCTGTGACTTTGCCCTCTGTGGATGACATGCTGTTACAATATTTGACACTGAAAGGCAGTCATTTTCTGTTGCCATAGCAATACAAGGAGGTGCCATACAATTCCATAGCAACAAGCCTATCAAAAGATTTTTTTTTCTCTTGTTTACATTTCTTACCGAGTGCTTGTGAGGATTTTTTTTTCTAAAATATAGCCAAGGCCATGATTTGAATTTTAGGAAGGCATCTGGGGTTAGATGGACTTGGAGGAGGGACTGCATCAGTTAAATTGTCCTTTTATTGACAACTTGGGACTCTGGATGTCCATCCAATTAATCCAGGAACAACTGAAACCACCTGAGACCTGACAACATATCAAGCATTCAGTAGAACTTGTTCTAATCTTTTTTTTTGTAATTCTGTAAATCTGTTATTTTTAAAAGAAATACAAAATACAGTTTAAATATATAATTATTTACAATATAAAATATATAGTTAACATATTTTTTTATTTGTAGTTTTTTCAAATATAAAAAATAATTGCATATCATGTAGTTAAATAATATTGCTATACATTTTATGGTTTCTTTTTGTAAATTAAAAAGATTGTTTCTATTATTAACAAATAAAATTCTATTTGAATTAATAAATATTACAATAGAAATAAATTTATAAAAATATGAATTATTATTGAACATGTGTAATATTAAAATAAAAATAAGCATAAAATGTATAAATACAATTACTAGCAAATATAAAATAACACACACACATTTAAGCGCTGTACATTTTGGATTCATAGGTCTTTATGTTTGTCAAGGAGGCACAATTCACATTACCCTAGGGAGCAACAATGCCCTCGTAAAATCAGCATGTTTCTATAGAGATCCATAGGGAATTTGACTATATGCATTCTGATTAGTTTGAGCAATGGAGATATGTGCAGTCAGTTTTGAACCAGCAGAGTGATAAAGACAGTTAAATGTTTCTTCCAGCAGTGTATTCTGCTCTGATTTTCTTTGACCTAAAGAGATCAATTCAAAGATTCAGGAAAAATCTTGCTGCAGTAGTCAGTATCATTTTTCTGCCAGTAGGTGGCACTCAGCTCTACATTTTTGCTTTTAAGAGCACAAAACCACAGAGGATGTCACCACAGCTGTGACAAGATCTAAACATGTTATTTTCATAGATACATATTACCAGCACAACACAGCGCTCATTCTGATTGTGACCTTGGCATTATTACTCTCTCAACGTTTGCTTTCATCATTGCTATCAGATCTTTCTGGAAGAATATCTGACTAATGACCTTCAAGACATTATAGTCCCCTGAGACAGCACTGCACTATAGGGAGCAATGCATAATCTAACCATCTGCTTGCTGAAGCACCTGAGCAGACTCTGGACATGGCAGCAAAAAACACAGCCTGACTTTGCAGAGGTGTTCAGAGATACCAAGAGTTTCAGAGACACACTCAGACCGAGCTCCTTGACCATCGTGAGCTCATTGTGGGGGCTGAGTGAATCTAACACTTGAGAAATGAGGTCATGACACTCATGTTTGTCATTGAGATCAGGTCATCATATTCCACAGCAGCTTATTCTTTTTGTTTTGTCATCTGCATTAGACCTGAGGATCATGTTTATTTTGAGACAGTGAAGAAAAGATGCATTCAGTTTTTCAGATTTTGGTCATTTTTCATGATAGAAATGTGTTTAAGCTGTTCCCATCAATGTCTGAAAATGTTATCTAAAACAAAAATATTTTTATAAAGCCACTGTGGAAGATCTAGCGTGTCCTAGTACATGTGGTTACATGATGTTTTTCTTTGTCATTTTAATCTGCGCGGATCTGCACTTTCATTGAACCTACCGCTTACCCTCTCCTGCTCCACTGGTGCATAACTAAACAGCAGGACATTTTCTAACCTAAATAACAAGACGCTACACACAGAGTCTCTCCACATCCTAAAATTCTCACACTGGATCATTCATGGTCAACCATTTACAAAGATTTCTTTATATTTTAGGGTTTACGTCACAGATATTTAATATAAGATTGTCTCCCTTTTTTAAGCAAATTAACAATTTAACGTGAAACATTTACATTTTAAGATTTAACATTTTTATTCAGGAAGAATGCATTCATTTGATCAAAATAACAGTAAAACGTTTAGAATGTAAAAGTTTTCCACTTTTCAAATAAATGCTTTTCTTTTGATTTTGATTCATCAAAGAATTCTAGATGAGCTCTTGACTCTTTTTTTAATACATATAAAAAATAAAATCAAATAATAGTATTTATATAATAACTACAGGTTTACTTTCCTTTCTGTTTCTGCACTTTTAAGCAACAACACGATTTCTACACGGTTCCCGCATACCAGTGAGAATAATAAGAAATGTTTATTGCTCACCAAATCAGCATCTTAGAATGATTTCTTAAACGGTTAATTCACCCAGAAAAGAAAATTCGGTTAATTAATTACTCACCCTCACGTCGTTCCAAACCCATAGTACCTTCGTTTGTCTTCGGAACACAAATTAAGATATTTTTGTGGATATCAGAGAGTTATCTGACCCTCCATAGACAGCAACACAACTAAAATGATCCCAGATCCAGAATCATAGTAAAAACACCAGTCAGTGGATCAACTTCAGTTTTGCGAAGCTATGAGAATACTTTTTTTGACAGCACAAAAATAACATAATAACAAAAATAACATAATTCACTCAACCATTCTTCTCCTACGATTTACATCTTCCAACATTTTAGAGAACATTACTGCGTAAACAGCCGCAGATTACGTACATGTGCGTGCTTTCACCCGGATTTAAACAAGGCTGACTACGTGAAATCCGTTAAAGCTTGCGTATACGGTGCGTTGATCGTGGAGGAAAGTCACGGGAGAAGATAAATAATGTTATTTTTGTTTTATTTGTGCAAAAAAGTATTCTCGTAGCATTGCAAAAGTGAAGTTGAGCCACTGATGTCAAATGGACCTTTTTATTGTATTTTTGCTACGACCTGGGATCATTTCAGTTGTTTTGCTGTCTGTGGAGGGTCGGATGGCTCTGATATCCTCAAAAATATCTTATTTTGTGTTTCAAAGATAACCAAAGGTCTTATGGGTTAGGAAAGACATGAAGGTGAGTAATTAATGACAGAATTTTCATTTTGGGGTGAACTAACCCTTTAAGAAATATGTTCAGCTCTGCCAACACAGGAAGAGATTAAGTTTTAAAATATATTAAAACAAACATTTAACATGTTTATTAGGACTAAATACATTTTGACAACATATATTGCTGATTAGATTAACATGGGTCTCCAAAATCGTCAACACAATGCAATACAGCTTGATGCACATGTTGTAAAGGAAGATGACTGTAGGAACTATAAATAGTTATGGCTTTCAATTTATTAGCAGCAGAAATGCCTTGTGGCTTGATTTTTTTTTTTGTAGTTAAAAGACTTATGTTATAAAAGTTTATGTAATACTCCTTGGACTTTTAATAACATCCGTCCTGTATCAAGTTCAGATACAGGCGTCTTTTGTTGTGTTGTAGTAATTAGAGGTCCAACAGACATGCCAGACCAAATAAGAACGAATACAATAGAGGCCTTGTTGAACACAAATAGCTTCGTTTTTCCTTTAAAAACTTTATAAAACGTGAAATCAAACAAACAGAAAGATTCTGTAGAAGTGTTGTCATCTCCCTCTCTTCCTTTTGTGATCCGTGCCATGAAACACTGCTCAGTAGAGTACTGTTTTCCACATCATGAGTTCAGTATGTAACTGGCCCTGAACACAGACCCCGGTGGCTGTTCTTCAGCCCGCTTATGTAATTTGAAGGCTGCACTTGTTTTCATTCTCTGAGAGGACTTTGTTTTTTTCTGAGCAAATTGTATCTTTTGAATCTAAATTGTGACTGTTCTGTCACATGAGGATTCAGTGCTTGTAAGCACAGGGTTGAAATAAGGCTGCAATTATCTTATGCGAGTTCAAAAGTTGTAAGCTGTAATTATACATTGTTTGACACCAAATAGTATGTTTCTGAAAATAACTCGCTGCCTTTTTAGAGAAGAGAGAGCCTAGATTTTGTTGCTTTAAATAAAAAGGTTCAAAGGAGCTACAGCTATCAGACTGCAACACCCTTTATAAAGAGAAGTACAGGATGTCACACCTTAGAATGAGGCTAGACTGGTGTAATAGGCCTGTCGGAAAGAGGTTAGGCTTTATTAGGTTAGCCAAAGGGGCAAGACCATATTACCTTATCTAACGTCTCCAAGTGGCTTAGTGTGTCTCAATGGAAAGATTATTGGCTGGACACAACAACAAATAAATAAAACTAACTCAGACCCCTTGAATGTATTACGCCGAGTCTGGATTTAAAAGAGTTCATTGATGGGAGTTCAGCACAAGTTCAGTTCTATCTAAAGCCTTTGCAAATGTAGTGTGTTAAGGCGCCAAAGCCAAGTCCTGTGAAAATGTTGTTCAAAATGGAGCTAAAGTAATGTGCTGTTTCTCATAATTTCATTTCTTTTTAAACAGTGTGATGGGCCTGTCCAAAACCACAGCTTGGCATACGAACTGTACACGTGACAGTCCATCTGAGCAGATGTTCAGAAAAAAAAACTCTTGTGCTCCACAGCAGAAAGAAATTCAAAGGTTTGGAATGGTTTAATTTACGACAGATGTGTGTGTGTGTGTGTGTGTGTGTGTGTGTGTGTGTATATAATAGGAGTATTAACACTAATAACACATTTTTTTTATAAAATCGTTATAAAGTGGGATATTTTTTTTATTTTCTGGCTCTATGCATATATTTTTACATTTATATTATCTATAATTAATGTGACATAACAGTAAAAATCCAGTTTTGAGTTATCTCCTATCTATATTCTTTCTTAATAACCATCTGTGATTTTTTTTTTACAAGCAACATCTGCTGAATATTATGTGATTCAGCCAAGAATCAAATTTATAATGTATTTATATGTTTGCATTTGACATATAGAAGAAAGATTATTATGGATTATTCATTACAGTTAAAATTATATATTATAATTATTATTATAGTTTAGCATTAATAAGCTGGTTATTATAGTTTACTAACACCATTCAAAATTGTTACTTGAAACAAATGAAGCATTAACTGAAATAAAATGTAAAAACTTATATAATTTAAATTTTACTTTCAGTTTTATTTTAATTTCATTTTTAGCATTTCTCATTTTCATTTATTCAATATTAATTATATATATTATTCAAAATAAAATTTAGTTTTTTTTTATCAACATCTAACCTAAACAAAAACTTGAATCTCTAAAAATGAGAAAATCAGAATATGAAAAAACGAATTGATAGCAAAGTACACTGTTCTGAATGTTGAAGGCAAATGTGAATTCCAAAGCAAGCATTGCTTATAAGCATTGCAAGCAGTGCTCATGTGCGCATGTGTGTTTGCGTGGCCCAGTGCATTCACTAACCTTGAGTGCGCCAGGCCTTAGCGTGCCTGGAAGCTCAGATCTATCTTTAGCTATTGCTGGATTGTTTTACTAGTGGTTTCCTCCTCCTCCTCTTCTACTATCCCTTCTCCTCTCTGCTTGCTCCTTCCACTGCACACTGCAACTGTTACTGGGCAGATTAGTTGAAACCTAGTTCTGAGAAGCACATGTCACATGTTTTTATGTGAGAATAAATGACTGTGCACTCAGCTGGCCTTGATCTCAGGCAGAAGGGAGCTTTCAGCTGGAGGCAGTGCACCGACGCCTCTCCACGGCCTCAGCCCCCGCACATGCATGCTTTTGTGGAAGCACGAGCTCCACTTGAGTGAGATGTTTATGTGTGTTGTGTATGTGTGTGTGTGTTACAAATTAAAAATCAAGTTAGCAATGATGGCTTGAGCTGTTTCTGAGAAGTGAGAAGTTATTGTAACAAGGTTGCAGCCTGACTGTGGACTGAAACAGGAAGTTCATTTTGAGTAACTCAAATTTTAGACATTACATTCAAATAAAAATAGTTCCATACAAAGTCACAGTTTTGTTCCTGAACGGTAAAGCATTTTTTCAATTAAGTGAATGAATTAATGATTAGCTTTGTTTATAAATGTTGTAAAGGGTCATTGAACAAAATGATTGAATGATTCAATGACTCATAAAAAGGATCATTACATCTAAAATTTCATGCTGTCTGGATAGGTGCTTCATTTGATTAAAGACTTTACAACTGTTAAAATATTGTTCAGTATGAATGTGTGTGTACTATGAATGAAATCTGGACATACTACATTCATTATGCTGATTTACAGCATCAGTTGTGATTTAACGAATGATTTAATGACTTACTAATAAAGACACTTTAAAGAGCCCCTGAAAAAAACCCTCAACTACCACACAGAATGAGAAAAAGAGACAAACGGAGTGTTAGAAACAGCATAAATCAGTACTGTATATCGGTTCTGTTGGAACACTGGCCAAATGCAAGGAACTAAATTATTTGTTGTATTAATAATCAAATGGAAAATATAATGCATGCTGTTTAGAACTGGGTTGGTAACAACATTCATTGTGTGAGATTGTTATAAAAAACTGACATTTATGTTTGACTAATAACACCCCTCACCCACACACACACAAACACAGTACAACTCCTCCTCCTGCTGTAGGCTGACTGACCACTCTCATTACTTTTGGATCCAACACCAGTCCGGAAGAACATAATGCACGTGTTGAGTTCTCAATACATTAGAAGTGCAAGTCTCATTGCATCTCAATTTTGTTTTTCTTAAAGGAGGCAATGGAGGGATTTTATCTATTAGGAGATTACCATTATCTATTTAGGGCGTATCTCCTCCCTCTAGCATGTGATCACTTAACCTTGCAATGGAGGATCAAGTGAGGACATGAAAAGTTTGCTGCCAAAATAGGCTCTGGCATGATTTCTAACAGCGGTTAGCTTTACTCTGTACTCCACAGCGGGTTCCAGAGGACAGATCAGGGTCAGACTTCAGTTACTGAGACAGGTGGACAGTAGAGGTTACCCATCCACAGCACTGTCATACCTGAGCGTATCTGTGTGTTACGAGAGAGCTTTAAATGTATGCACTAATTTGCATTTACATGCAAATGAGCTCATTTTAATGTATAGATCAGTTCTAGCCCGTTAGGTGCACTTTCACCCAGTCGGCAGGTGCAAAAAACTGCACAAAATCTCTTTATTTAGGGCTACTGTTTTGAAGGAAAAACACCATCCCTGACTCTTTAAATAATTCAGGGTAAGAATAATCTTGCTGATCAGTGAGGAGAGGCAGAAGTGAAGCTTTTGAGAGTTTGTGCAAGTACTGGTGAGTGTGTTTTGTACGCATGTGTGTGTGTGTGTGTTAACCAACCCCCTACACCACCCTTTTCTTTCTCTGCAATGCAGTAAAGTGTATGAACCTGCCTGGGGAGCAGAGCTGCAAGCTTCGGAACTGCTGCTCTGTATCACATCCATTTTCTCTATTCTCTTTTCTTGTGCCATACATCTATGCTTTTTAAATCCATAACTCTTCACGGTCCCATCGTCCTTTACAGTTACCTTTCTGACAGCTTAGTTCCCCTCGACTGCTGCCCCTCACGCAGTCAGCATCACAGCAACTTTGTGTTTGACTGTCCATCTGTGCAGCCCATCGCACTTACTCCATTGAAATGGATGATTGTACTTTGATAGCCTGAGCTGCTTTTTTGTGTGATTACAGAGTCTTTTCAGGTTCTGGGCTGCACCAATTAGCTCAGGTGCTGCATACATTAATGCTGACCCACATTTTGCAAAGTGGGAATTGTGGGACGCGGGAGACAGGGAATGCAGCACTCAACACATTCCTTAAACAGTGTGTCATAATGTTGCATATTGCTGTCACATTGTAATTGCACAATACTTAGGAGAAATATTATAGCCATTTTTAATGGAAGTGCATACATGTGCTATATTTAGTAAACTTAGTATTGTTAACGAATGATAACAGAATCCATTTCTGCTTCACTCTGAAAAAAAATGGTTCTAAAAGAGATTTTTTTGCAGCGATACCAGGGAAAAATATTTTGGGTTACCAAAGAGCCTTTTAGTGAACAGTTAATAATTATTTCTAAATATGAAGAGCATTTTATTTAAGAATCTTTTATAGAATGGAAAGGTTCATTGGATATTGAAGGGAAAAAAACTACTTTTGCTTACATACGTTTTATTTTTATTTTACTTTTTTTTTTTATCACAGTCAGAAAAAGGGAAAGACATCATTGGTGTCCAATGAATAATTTATTATAAAATTACAAGCAATTATTGTTTAACTTAATTGGTTGTGGTTTTATTGTGTATGTGCTATAAAACTGAACTGGCCACTGGGCAAAAATACAGTACTAGTGAGTTTTCGTAGGGGCTCTGTGGGTTTAATGAGACAGAAAAAGAATGAGTGCAAATAGTAGACCGGAATCAAAGCTTTTGCTGTTTGTTTTAGCAATTACCAACTTTAAAAAACTGCAAAACCATTAGCTTATCTCATTATTTGCATCATTTACTTGCTGCGTCCCGGGTCTCCTCGTAGCCATAGTGCTATGGTAGATTAATTGTAGCTCTTGACTTGTGTTTTCACATGATTGAGAATTGCTTATCCTCCATATCTTAAATGGTCAAATTCATGCAGTCATTCTTGACTCTCTTCAGAGATCAAAATCAAGTCAAATTTGATAAAGGGATCATCTTTTCTGTATTATGTATTTTACAGTATCGTTTGTGTGCTTTGGAGTTAGTATGCGTTTTTGCATCTTTCATTGCCTGTGGTTAAACTTTAAACATTCTGATCTTTTCCAAACAAGCCCAAGTGATGTTTATGCAAATGCCTGTTACTTACTTGAGTTAAGTGCTAGTTCCAAGAAGATGAGTGAGTTTGTCCCCAAACATGGTATTAAGCAGTCTGCTGATCTTCAGTGCTAACGTATGAGGCAATGGAAAAGTAATGCTGTCAACTCTGGATGCCTGCTCTTTATAAATCTCGCATACATTTTTGAGGCCATTTAAATGTCTGTTATAATTCATGGATTATATGTGAGCATGTTGGGCATTTAAGGTCTTGGATTCATTTGTTTTTGAAACCCATAAGCACTGATTGGAACAGAATGATGTCTGTTTACCTCTCTGAACTCGAGCTGATGACCGCTCTGGAAGAATGGGTTCAGAAAATAATCAACCGAGCGAACACAAGCCAGAAAATAATTGTCCGGGAAGCATGCGATGGACCGGGTAGCAACAGGGATAAACAAAAGCGTCTTTATCGAGGTGTTCATTTAAGGGAGTGAATACCCAATCTGCTTTGCATGGGTTCTTCTTAACAATCATGAGAGGAACCGTGCTTGGCTTCCAGCCCTGGGCTCAAAGCTGACCCACACACAGAGCATGATTAACAGCTACCTGAACTCTCACCTGCAGAGCCTGCCAGCTGCCAGCATGAAAACTGTTTTCTCTGCCACGCACTAGGGGAGAATGGCTTCTTAAATAGCGCAGTTGTTTTCAAAAATAAAGAGTGTGAGTGGCGTGAAAAGTCCAGTTTTTGAAAAAAGGCCTAAATCATGTTTATCTTTTGATGAAAGAACAGTGTTGTGGACCTCGTATGTGTGTTTGAATGAATAAATGTTGAAATTTATTACTTAAAAAATATATATATATATATATATATATATATATATATATTATATCAAAGCAATATAACATTTGTAATGATGAATTAATATATTAGGAACTAATGAATAAAACACATTTTTGCAAGTGCCACAACTGTTCAGGTAAAAATAACATGAATAATAATAAAAACAATATTAATGTAAAATATTGTTAAAAGAATGAATTTTGTTAAGAATTAATAAATACAACTAAATTACTGAACAACTGGGAGCTTTTCATATGATCACATACTGATGGGATTTCTAATTCTAAATCAGAGTCTGTATAAAGACAAGAGCAATGTTCTCTATTAAACGAGTGAAGAGGACCTCTTTTGTTACTAAGTGAATCGGTTTACTACATGAGCTCCCACACTCACGTGGGCTTCACTTCACACGTGTGTTTCTTTCTCTCACACTGTGACCCCGCTCACTATTCTCCATGGCTGGCTGAGCAATAATGGCACTAGAATACTGTATCTAGCATACTGTACTGTTGGCTGCTTATTAAACGAATTAGACGATGGGATGCTGGAGCATAGGGGTGTCCTGCTGTATAACAAAGGCATCAGCACCAGTGTGCATTCTGCTAAAGGCAGTGCAGAGGAGTGTGAGATCACCCACCCACACTAAAAACTGCTATACTATCAGAAAACAAACGGTGGGTGGTGAAAGAAGAGCCCTGAGTGTGGGTAGACAGGCTGTACTGATGGAGTGATATGATAAAAGATTTTGATCTGTTGGTAAGTAATAGCGTGGTACAAAAAACATGAATTTTGCTGCATCTGCAACTGTAATGCAAAATATGCCAGCACAAAGTGTATTGTAAATCATTTGTGCAATCAAATGTAAAAACCTGATCACTAGAAACACTATTTTTCTTTTTTTACCTGAGCCCCTCAGGTAATGTGGGGCAACAAAATAGATTAATAAATCATCACCACAAAGTAAAAATGTGTTAGTAACGATTTCTAAATGAACCGTACACGTGGGAAACATAAGCAATAATGTTAAAAGGAAGTGGTGTGGTGTGACAGGAGGTGACGTAGTGAACAGAAGTGAGTAAGATGAAGGCCAACGAGTAAAGAAAATGAAAGAAAAAAGGGGTTTACCTTCCGATCTGAAGGCTGACGGCATGTTCCAATACGTGTTGTAGTCGGGATTGCTTGGCCAGGACTTCGATTGACAACGTGACTTGTCCGAAGTGGGGACTAACGCCAACTGCAGTACTCGGATTTACTGATCTACATACAGGGAAAGACCTGTTCGCCATTGACCGTTACATGGTCCTGTGGTTTACTTATTTGTTCTCTAATTGCAAGTATATTGTGGCCATGCTGTGCTAATACATTCTTTCATCCATTAATTCCCTCATTTTAGTTAAGCCATGATAAACATGTGTTAATTAAGTTGTGGGAACAAATTCTTTATTTGTGGCTATAATACATTTTTCACCATAATGTTATGTCTAGGGCTCTGTAATACATATTTGACATGACTGCAAAAATATAATAAGGGAAAACTGATTATCAGGCCAGTGTATAGTAATCTCTATCCTCAGACAAGGATTTATATATTTCACTGGGGCACGGCGGTATTTCAGTGGGGCTTGTGTCCCAGTAAAAAGGGTCTAGAAACTTCCCAGGTCACGCCGTGTATTTTTAGTTTCCCTAAAAGAACCAGTTCATCGACTCACTTGTTTGAGTATTCTTATCTCTCTGTGTGATGTAGTGAACAAACTTGTTCACAAGAGTAATTTATCAGGAATCTGGTTGCACTGTGTGTTTTGAATTGGACAAGAATCTGAGTAGTGATGCTGTATGTTTTTAATTCAGTAAAAGATTCAGTTCATTATTGTAGTTCATTTGGGGAATTGGACTACACTGGTTAAAGTTTTTCATAGTAATAGTGTTTGTTTTGAAATCAAACTAAACTGGCCATAGTTTATGTTTTAGATTCATTAAAAAAGAACCTGGATCATAAGAGACGGGAATTAAAATACACTTATGACTAGTTTAGTTTAGTTTAGTTTAGTCTGTAGTAGTTGTGTTGTTATGCCACTGAATAGCAGAGGAAACTCACTTTTTGTAGTGTTTTGTCCACATTAGTGGAAGAATACATGTGTGAGACCCGTTAACGAAACAGTTTTCTGTCATAACATCGGTGGGGATTATTTATTTTTTCATCATGCTATCCTATTATCAAAATACACAGAGCTGATGTGCTACATATATTAGTGCTGTGGGGTGTTTAAAGCAACACTAGATGATAATGAAGCTACCTGAAGCTTCAGGGACGCTGAGTCAGAGAATTTTGCTTTATGTGCTCTTGTCATCAAAATTTGTGAGTCTCGTACATTAACTTAATGAAAGTAGAAGAACTTATTGACCCCATCTTGCAGAAGAGCCATGGGTTTTACTATTTGTTACAAATCATGCATGCTTATAAAACCAGTTCTGCATCTGATCTCACTCTGAAATACATGAATTAGTTATTTATATTTTTTAAGATTCTAAAACGTTTTCGTAATTTCAATGTTTACGTGCCAGGATTTTCAATATGCCAAAAGAGTGGCAGATCAATTCTTAATCGCTCTTAACAACGACAACACTGCAATACTTCAATCAGCTGTTGAGTTAGCAGTGGATCAGATATTGCTGCATTAATCCTCAAGAGCTGTCTGGCCAGATGGGATACTGGGGTAATCCTGGTACAGGATCACTAGACCTCAGAGAAAATACGCTTGATAAACATAGAAATATTTTTCCTGCCTGGATTTGAGTAAAGGCTGCTTAGGCATCCCAGTGGGCCACACTAGCATTAACAAACATGTGCTTTTCCAATATTTAGGATTAACATGTCTAGGATTTTACAGTAAAGCAGACACAAAGAGTATCAACACAATGCATTCTTAAAACATCTATAGAATAATGAAATCATCATTTCATTATTTGTTGATCGCAGAAGCAAATCATATCGAGGTTTGTATTACAACATTAATGAGGTGTGTTTTAAATGCTCAGAGGCCTACTGATGAATTATATGAAACCTTTGGCACAAGCATTTTGGTATTTATGTAAAGCAATAATTCTAGGAGGGCCTCTCGTCTAATGAATCACACTCACAAAACCAGGCAACTAAGAACCATGCTTCATGCTGAGCACATAAATAACATTTTCTAGATATTTCTAGACATTTAACCCCCAAAAAGAGAGATTTTTAAAGAAAAAGCTACGAAAATTCCAGTCGATTACAGATTGCTGTTTTAAAGTGTTTTCCTCAGCCTCCAAAGAGTGAAGCTGTGTGCTCCCCAGCAAACCTCTTGAGCTGGGGTATAGATTTATGACCCACGCTATCTTGCCCTGGGACTGTATTCGGTTCTCGGCAATCCCACTCCCCAGGACGCTTTCTCATCTCAGTCCCAGTGGCAGCTTTATGAGCCTGTGGAAAATAGTCCTGGCTAGAGAGATCCCCGCCTCCTGACAACAACGGCTAAATGATAAACACATTCGCATCCCCCAGTGTGAGAGGCGGTCTTACTATCATACTGCATTGAAACTCTTCCAGACCCATGAGGTGTCTTCAAGACAATATTGCATTTAGCAATAAAGAGTTTTGGAGATCTTAAGAGACACAGTAGCCATTAATACTCCACATCCCTCTCTGCCCCCTCTGTCACCCCCGCATGAAATACATACCCAGTCACAAAGGCAATTAAAAGGTCCTGCACAGCTCTCAGAGGTCACCCATGGTTACACGCTCACAGTTGCTGAGGTGACAAATAAGAACGTCTGGGCCATTTGATTTGCCAGCTATTCCATAAAAAGGGCTCCCCGAGCACCTATGTGCACTTTTTTTGTGATGTGTGAAATAACAGCCAGAATGAGGCCAACATTGCATCCCAGAATGGCAGGTTTTGATGTTATTGTCCTTTGATCTGGACCAGATTTAAAAATAAAGTGCTTTCGCAGCTGCTGCATAATAATGGATACTGTAAGTATTGGTGTTGTTTTGAATGTAAATTACATTTAGAGTGCTATTTCCAGTCTAGATTGGAATAAATGGTTGTGCAGTGACTGTAAATACTGTGGGGAAGCACTCTGTGAAGGATGACATGTTTGTAGCATGCACCTGCCATCTTGTGATTCCCCATCTTAATCCTTTCATAATCCTAGAGGCTCCCCTGCCTTAATTGGGTATACGCCAATATACGCCAACGGATCATTTCACCAACGTCCAGATCCGTAGGGCGTTAGACACAATAGTCATGGGATGTGCTTAACTAATGATTTTTCATATTGACAAACCGTTGGGACAGATCTGAAAAAGGGGGTTGTTTTCAAAGGATCATTCCTTGACATGTTTTATTTCAGATACTGCCTAAGCCTGTTTTTATAGTGCTCAAATTATGTGGAGGGTTAGAGGGGGCCATATCCCCTAGGTATTTAGTTATTAATAACCACAATTAAAATATTTATGTACAGTAATCTACACCACATTGCCATTTAAGGGTTTTACTTGGGTCTGTGTCAAATTACAATTTTAAATATGTATATATTTAAAAAAAAAAATTATTTATTCTTGTTATGGCAAATTTTAATTTTCAGCTGCCATTGCTCTATTTTAAAGACATGCGTGACCTTTCAGAAATCATTGATTTGGTGCTCAAGAAATATTTTTTTATTATTATCAATGTTGAAAACAGATGTTCTAAACCACTGATAATAGGTATTACCTTCTTTAAATACATTAGGAGATCATTTCAATACATTTAAAAACAAAAACATATCTGCAAGTTATATATATATATATATATATATTTTTTTTTTTTTTTTTTTTTTTTTTTTTTAATTGAAAATAATCAACAGTTTAATAACCCTAACTGTGGTTTAAACAGCTTAACAACATCAGATTGTAGTGGGCATCCCTGTAAATAAACCTCTTTTTTTTTGGTATGCCTTCTTAACATTCCCATGTTTTTGTTTTTCTTCCTAGTAATGGGCACCCGGAAGCTTTGGTAATTTTGGTTATTTGAAACAGCCTTTGAGTTATCGGCTGCACTGATAAAATTCCAGCATCAAGGTCTGGAGGTGTTTACTAAAAAGATAAATGTTGAGAGTAAAGTTAAAGGCTTAATAGTTTGGGTGAGACTGGAAGCGCGAGCATGGAAATACTCCACAGGGCTTGTTTAGTGTTGTTCTAGTAGTGCATTATCAGTGACGGCTCATCTTACCCAATGTGACATCATGCAAGGCTGACCGGAGGGGAATTGAACAATTTAGAAAGCTTTGGAACAGCTTCTTTGTTACATAAGACTTTTTCAGAGCCTTGATGCTTTTTAAGGACATCTAAGCCTAAAAATATTTTATTTTTTATTTTTTTCCTACAGAATACAATACCATTATAGTAAAATATTTAAACAAATGTTTACATAACCAAATCCGGCTTCTCAGAGAGGATTACTGTTTGTCTTCAGCTTAAGAGGACAGTGCCACTTCTTAATTAACCAGCTCAGTAGGGTGACTTGCCTCATTCTTAAGATAACAATGAGAGAACCAGACGACATGCCACTGAAACCAGGTCTGTCACGACATTTGGGTTCGTCTTCAGAGCTCCACCCATGTGATACTCGTGGTGTATTGACAACTAGAGATCGTGGATCAGAAACCGTGACAAGCATCTGTTTTCTAAAGGTGGAGGCAGGGTGTAGACCACTGAGATCAATGAAATCTTTAACATTTAACTTGGTGGTGTCCCTTTCAGCACAGCACATGCATATTGGATATTGCTGGATGAATTTCAGCCTATTTTAGTCCATTGTTTGCAAAAGTTCACTTTGACTTAAATGTAATGTTTAGAAAAACACAATTAATATATTTTAATCCTAAACGAATGATCAAAATGCCAAGTTACATATCATCTAGAATTCAATCTCCTCATGCAATAAAGACCAGAGCACCAATTAATCCAATCAGAGCAAGGCAGCTGCTTCACTGGGTAGTTGATAGCAAAGTAAATAGATTTGTCTGTGCAATGGTGGGGGTCGAGAGATTCAAAAACCATTTGCTCTCTTAAACCCCACCCAAAATAACTAGATTTGCTGCTTCAGCATTAAAAATGATCAGTTTCGTGTGCCTTTGTCTCTATTTACATGCATCTCACTTTGGTTGTTTAATAAATCTTGTATATTGTGTCAGCAAATGTGATATAATGTTGCTTCCGCCCATTTCTAGGCTCAGCTTCTCAACACCAAGGTTACATCAAACAATGTTCTTTCAGCATCGATGCATTTCCTGTGGGATGTTCTCCCTGAACACAGATGACATCATCATGAGTGCCTGCTCTATTAATAGTTTAATGGGGTTCGTTTTCTGTTTCATTGCAGCGAATGAAAACCTTATGTCATGTATATAAGTGTGATTTTATGTTGTTAAGGCTTGCGGCACATACAGAGCAGGATCAGTTAACATCAAATAAACGGTCATTAATATGATTATCATATCAGCAAATACCATTCAGCTTTAGGTATAAATGATATGGCTTCTGAAACACTGACTGTGTCAAAGCAGTCTATAATTTATTAATTCTACAGCATAATACAAAAACTATTTACAGCAAGTAAAAACAAAACTGTGAAGAGTGAATCTCAGTGACTCTCTTAGGACTTCAGTTTCACAACTAGCATAGCGTGAACATTTATATGGCCTTTTTATTATATCGGCACTGGCAATCAACTTAACATTTGTGGAAAAAACTTCTGAAGTCTCTTGAAAATGCTGCCAAGCAATAATTTAGTCTCTTTCTTGCTTGAAAAATGAAAAAAAGGCAAGGACGTAGGCTTAAATTCTGCTGAAACTACAGCCTATCAATGCTATCACATTTTCCTTGATTACAAAGGGGGAGCTGCACAGCAATTACTAGGCATGGAAGAAAGCAGTTCAATACTGTGTGACACATAAAGGTCAAATCTGTTTTCTCCTGACCACTGGGCCATCTGGAGCATTTCCTTCATTTAGGGATTCGATGCAAAATCCTACAACCGAGGAGCTTCTCAAGCATGCTGTCGTGTTCAGCTCATCTTTTTTTCTTGCTGTGCTTCACCATTTTCTTTCGTTTGAGGATCATTTCATATAGTTTTTCCAAACCCGGCTGCAACCCCTGCCCGTCGACCGCACTGCATCCTTGCACATGGTGGAGGGTGGAGGCACTCAGTTCATGTACTGCCAAAACCTTCTCCACGTCAGAAACAGGCAGCGCAACTGGAAGGTCCTGTTTGTTAGCCAACACCAACACTGGCACTCCTTGGTTCTCTGACGTGCGTGTGATCTTGTGCAGCTCCACCTTAGCCTCCTCCATGCGCTCCATCTCTGTGGAGTCCACTACAAAGACCATGCCGTCCGTGCGCCGCGTGTAAGACTTCCACAAAGGCCGAAGCTTCTCCTGACCACCCACATCCCATACCTGGAAGGTAATGGCTCGGCCATTTCCCACAGGAACTTTAATCTTCTCAGTGTTAAATCCCTTAGTTGGGATAGTTTCAACAAATTCCTTCAGCTTCAGTCTGTAGAGAAGCGAGGTTTTGCCTGCAGAGTCCAAACCAATGACCACAACGTGGAGAGACTGGAAGTTAGGCAGGAACGTTGTATTGGGGGCAATCTCCGTCAGCTGGTTTCCCATGGCAACTTGGTTTTTCGCACCCTCTTGTAAGGAGAAGTAGATTTCTCTAAGTGTTTGGCATTTGCACCTACTTCAAAGATACTGCAGACAGACAGAGGTGCTGTAAGATCGGAGGCACCGTGTGGAACCTAATCAAAGACAAAACAAAAGCTGATTATCATCACAGATATGGAAGTTATTTACAACCCGACCAGATTCGCCTTACAGCAAAGCAGACAAAACGTATTTAGTTCTATATGATGAAAAATTTTTTTTTTAAATTAGCAAAAAGTTTCAGTGTCTTATTAACTTTAACTCACTTAAAGGCTCAAATTAAATGAAACAACAACAAAAAAAGACTGTCTGTAACTAGACTAGAGGTGGCTCTTTCTGCTTATTTGCAGCAACAAATCCTCTTAACAGTCTGAGCAGAAACAGATATTTAAAAAGATAGACAATTTTATCTTTGATATATTTATTTTACCGTTTATGAGAGATAGACAACCAACACTAGATCTGTCTAATGAGGTAGTTTCTAACAAACTAAACGAACCATATTTCAACATGTAATTCTCTGTACTGCAACTTATTTGTACATAGTTTAATGAAAATTTGGGGTATGTCAACGTCTAAGTAATATTATCACAACTGTCAAAACTATGATATCTGGTAACGCTTAGAGCATTTCAAGTTTCAAGAAATAGTAAAGCCCAATTGTTGAAGTTGAAAATGAAAAAGATTACAGACTGCGAGTTAAAACCAAAACCAGCTTCGTTGAGTAAATTCAGCAGATACTTGAGGACGAAAGCCGCAGTGTAGCAATTGTCAAATTACGTGAACATTTAACGTTACATTACTTACCTAATAGGTGTTTATCTCGTAGCATGCATCGTTTCCATCTCTCACTTTAAAAACTTAGGCGACCAGTTATCCAAATGACCCAAAACAAAGACCATTTTTTCCTGAGTCCCTCTTCCCTCCGATACCAGTGACCTCAGAGATGAAAGTGGAGCTGAGCGCACAAGATCCAGAACAACAATCCCCGCATGTGACGTCAGATGAGCCCCTCGCTACTCCCTCTAGCGTCTGATTGTTCGGCGTCCGTACCGCTCGGTACCGGCCACATATCTAATGTCAAGTCGCGTTTGTTTCCTGCCCGAACAGCACCTCTCTGTGGCGAGCCGGAGGCACCGAAACTAGCAGATCTTGTATCTTGTTGTGTCTGTGCATGCCGAGTGCGAAGAAAGTTTGGGCTTTTGGTGTCATTTTTTGCAGTGAGGTTTGTCACAATGCGCGAAAACGCTTGATTACATCAGAAAGTGCGTCTACAGAAGTTTTTTTATTTATTTTATTAGAACTAGACAAAACAACAACATAATATACAAAACTATCAAAACACAGTACAAAAAGAAAAAAAACAAGACGAAGTGTTTACATTAATCATTACAAACATTGTTTTACAAATATTTCTTCCCTGATACAACTACAGACAGCAACTAAATAAAAATAATTATTGGGGGAAAAAAATCAGTTCTTTAGCAAATAGAATTGTTTGTTTACATTTTTTACTGTCAATAAGCTGAACAGAATCCGTGTATAGTTCTATATCAACTAATCAAGCCTTTAAACAAGGCTTTTTCCTTTCACTTTTATGAATATGAAATTCCCAAATAAAATTAATCTACAGATTTAAACGTCACAAAAATATACGTTGAACACCTTCAAAGCGGAGATACTGCAAAATTGGTTTTGTGGTTTATAATATAAAGTGCATATAGTGATGTTTAACCTTTCAGTAACTGCAGTATTTGTCAAAATGCGCTAATACTGTATGCTGCTTGAATATAAGAAGCCAAATATCACGTTTTTAAAGATTACAGAAATATACTTTAAAGGCGTTCTGTGTATTTATAGCCAACTAACAGTTAACTGGTTAAATAATTTAACACAGTAGAAGGCTGCGAAAATAAATGGAAATTAGAAGCTCTTAGAAGTTTTTTTTTTCAATCAACTCTTGGTAATTGTAAGAATATTTTAATGAATGTTTGTCATTTAAAATACTAGTAATAATTTATTAATTATTAATAAACAATGAAGTTTCAGTTGGGCTGTGTTGCGTCAGCACGTTGCGAGCAATTACTGAACGTTGCTTGGAAACCAGCAGAGCCGTCCAAGAAGGACGCAGAGTTCGGTGTCGAGCTGCAGAACTTGGTAAGTTCTTCAAATGAGCTTTTCTTGCCATTTTATTATATTATTTAGTGTAGTTTGTCATACATTAGAACTGTTGCATGTCTTTACTGCTATCAGGCTTGCATTAGATGGCACAGAACTAATAAATGTTACACTACAATAATAAAAGGTCAGTGTTACATTATCAATGGTTTGTGTAGCTTATTGCATATATGTAAATTCTGACCTGTAGTGTAAACATTTATGAGCAGCTAAGAAATCAGTTCAGTGTTTATTTCTTTATGAGTGTCATGACAAAGGAAACATTTCAGCATCTGGGTTTGAATTTCATTAATCAGGAAATGGTCTCAGGTTGCTTCACATTGACTTGGTCTCTCTTACAGGGCAGCGGGTGGTGTAACATGTCAGCCATGCACTGGGAGGCCCGTCGCCGTCAGCAGGTGCTGGACCGCAGATTATCTGCTAGAGTTATGCAGGTGCCCATGTTAGACATCCTAACTGTATATATATATATATTAAATTGTAATGTATTTCAAATATATAACAAGGATTTTATTGCTTTTTTTAGGCAGGCAACCAAGATAAAAAGAAAGAAGAGGCACCTATGACACCCTGTACACCCGCAGGGTCCAGTGAGGACCTTCTAGGTAAAGCTGCTCAAAATAACAGGTCAATGCATATCACTGAAAACATTTTAGAGGTGACTGAATTTGAATCCTAACCAGTGTAAACACATTTATGTTCTTTAGAGGCTGACAAGCAATGCATTTGCAAGTGTCATGCCAAGATGAACAAAAGATACACAGTGAGTACATCACTGCATGATATTAAGAGAGATTGGAGTAGCTAAATTTGAATGTTTAATCCGTTTATTCAACAATTCCAGTGGTAAGAATGATTTATTTAAATGTTTAATTTTACTATTTTGACTTTACGCCAATGTGTAATATCACAGTAGGGTTGGGTCGATAGATACCATCGTCCATCGCCAATGGCCTATAGACAGTCGTCTGTTATTTTTGTCAGTCGTGGGGCGGGGCTTGGTGTTTTAGTTATAACTAAACACCCCCCCAAGCGCCACCTACGAGGACGATACCATCGCGATGTTTCACATTAGACATCGTACCATGCCAAATTGGTCAACATCGCCCAACCCTATATCACAGCGAATAATTAAAGGGCTTATAATGTGGAGAAAATTCAGGAAAAGCAGCATCTACATGTGTGCTTTGTTTGCTCTAGTCTCTGCAGTATTCCCAGCAATGGTGAAGATGAAGGCCAGACCACCAACTCCAATATCAAAGTTAATTTCATCGAAAACTAGACTTTATTGTTGGGTTTAATATAATCCTAAATAAAACAGAACCGGGTGTCTAACAGTTCTGGATGGATTTGCTCAAGAATTCTCAACAAATAAAATGCAGGTCATTTAATGTGCAATTTCGTGTTGTGCAAATTTTAAAACACATTTATATAATGTAAACACAAATCAGCATACAAGAAAAGTGGTCTACGTTAAGAACGCACATTCATGGTTCCAGTGATATTTACATGTGTATCGTATTTTACTATCATAATTTTCAAAATGAACTAGTAAACTATGACATAAAATCTTTTTGAAAGCAGCCTGTTCTGATTTTTATAACATTAGTATTCATTGCCATACATCGGCAAAGGTTTTGTCTTAAAGCAGAGGGAAATGATGAGGCGTAGTTGAATTCACTCCACAGTCAATATACTCATAGGCATCTGTAGACATCTGCTCTGAATGGGACAGGTAGGAGACATTGATAGTCAGTCTGTGGAGAACACAATCAGTTTTACTTGAAATAATATGAGCATCAAAATTAGCATGTTAGAATTATTTCTGAAGGATCATCACATTTTGTCATCACAAGAATAAAAGTGAAGTGGTTTTAAACTGACCCCAATTTGAACAGTAGCATGTATTTTTTACTATGGGCGTGTACTTATGTCATAAACTTTAGAACCAGTACAAATTCAATATAGACCAAAGTGCACACAGTTCATATAACTAACAGTCATGGGAAAAAACTGATTTGTAAGGATTTTTACAAAAACCTTATTATTTCAGCTTAGACACACTAGAAAATGTCATGGTACATGATAAGATAACTTGTATCAATAACAATAAGGCCCCCTAGTGGTCTTCAGCCCCCTGCTGGAGAACCAACACTAACAAGCACAAGCTATTATGTCATGTGTCATGCCAAGATGATCATTGCTGCATATTTCTTTAGACCGACTGCAGTGGCTAAATGAAAACTTGTTTAATCTGTTCTGTTCTTGTAATGCATCAGTAAGATTCAACAAATCTAGTGACTAGATATCCATTTACATATTTAACTCCACATGGAATATAGACTGTTTAGCTGTAAAACGGTATTATTTTGCCCCTCTATATGCCAATTTAAAATATTGGTGACTGTTGACAGTTTTGTTAAACATAATTTAACATTAAATGTGGATTGAAATACAGATCTTTTGTTAAAATAAATACTTACTGCAAATGCAAGAAAATTGTGTGAATCTGAATGGAACGTGACTTGCAGTAATTACTGCGAAAGGAAGACAGTAAAAAAAAAAGGTTTATTATATCGCTTGTATTTGAGAGCTCACATGATGTCATATACAATGGGATTATAATGAGAAACAGTACATAATGATTAAAATACTTTATTGATAAGACATAGATATTGAAGTATGACTTACTTAAGGCCAGGGTCATCAATAACAATGTCAGCTTTAAATGTAATCTGAAAGATGAAAGACATCTTTATTTTAGATTTGTTTTGATTGTCGGAATTACAAAAATTCTAAAATACATTTTCAAGCCTAGACTTCAGTTGCCTTGTGTAATGCATCTGAGAAAATAGGAAAATGCTTTATGATTGCATAAAGTTTTACCGTTTTCTGTGATCGAGGAGGCAGTATGGTGACAATGGGAAACTTGTTGTTGCCTACCACAGTCTCATAAATGAATGATTGTACAACAAGATTATCTGCTCTGATACTGACATAGTTCTGGTTGGTAAGGTTCATTTCGTTCTGAAGAATGGATAATATGCAGGATTACAAGTTTTATAATAAAATAAATACACTGCGATTCATCAGGCAAATCTTAGTGTGTCCTTTAGACTCGCTTACCGTGATCACCACATTTACACTATCTGGAGTGAAATACACCACAGATGACTTTAGTTCTACAGATGACATATCCATACTCCGAGGGTAGAGGAAAAACAGGATCAGGGAGCAGATCAAGAGGCAAAGCCCCACTGATATAAACACGTACAGTATCCTGTGGAACATAAAACCATGTTGTACATCATGTTTAAGAAAAAAAAACGGACATTACAAAGTACATCTAATTTTAATCCCTGAAACTAAAAATGACAGAAGTATAGTCTATTTGTCATAGTGATACTGACGTTTTGGGAGGTTTCAGCCTTTGGTCGCTGCAAGGAATGACTGCCAAAAGTTGGTTTTCCTGACCTGAAAATGTCAAGACAAGATGGGAAGGATAAGAGTATCTTTAACAGCAGAAACTACAAATTAAATGATATTTGCAACCAATTACAAGTAAATACAGGTACTTAATGTCAACAGAATCACTGAAACTTGCCTCTCGGGATGCGTCCTGTGCCCTGGCAGGTTGGACATTGATCCGTCTGTCCTTCTCCATTCATGCTGCCGTAGTCCAACCACTTAGAAAGCCTTCGCTTCTCTCCATTTATATTCTTGGACATAATGTTGTATTTCCAGAAGTTGAGGGGTCAAAACGAAAGACCTCTACGATAAACAGTAAGAGAGCTTCACTAAGGTTTATCTGTTGTAGGTACGTAACCACAAACAAAGTCTTTCACTTAAGGTTGGGGTGAAAGGGACTGTATTGTTCTAGTTATACATTACAGTAATTAACCAAACCATCTCCAGAACATGCACTGTAGGTCACATTGTAAAAAGAAAAAAATCAAAGACCTTGTACAAACCTTTAGAATATTGATATCTTTACATATTTTACCGTTTATGTAGGCCAGTATGTTCTCAATTTCTATACGTTTATAATAGAATTCAAGTGGCACTGAAGAGTGCATAGCAATAGTTCATAACCCTAAATTATAAGCAATAACTTTAAATAGTTAAAGATGTCTGTACAGTAAATGCCATGAAATGTTACAATTATTTAGAGTTAGCCAACCTATTTCCTCAAGCTGAAGAAATAACTTGATGAAGTGAGCTGCCTGCCTACAGCATTTGTAACAATTCAAGCTGACTCCAACACTTAAACGTTTTAATACGTAAAACTTACATCATTTTTTAGAGATACAAGTACACGATGTCGGACAGGTTTGGTTGTTTTAAATCAAAAACTGGGCGAATTAAAGCCACTTTCCTTATCCAACGTCACGATCTTCTCGTGTCATAACATTACTAAAATGCGTTTGTCAAATTTTCCCCACCTACCGTGAATTTACAGAAACATTCTTGTTGGATATCTCGATTTACTCTTTCCCGCAGACTAATGTAACTTGTTTCGTATATTATTGAAAAAACCAGACGCTACTCTCCT
Source organism: Enteromius unitaeniatus (assembly GCA_032359435.1). Lineage (NCBI taxonomy): Eukaryota > Metazoa > Chordata > Actinopteri > Cypriniformes > Cyprinidae > Enteromius > Enteromius unitaeniatus. The sequence goes on along the minus strand of JAUMHI010000053.1, from coordinate 10,107,723 downwards.
TCAAGACTCGTGTGCGAACTCTTTCGAATAAGCAGCAAGCTACTTCCCCTTCTTTGATCTGTTCAGCTGTTTATTGTCGCCATCTGCTGTTCATAATCGATACTGCGTGTTTATGAACAATCTTTAGAGACTGCAGCATTTTTCAGGGAATTTAATACATTGGAATTAGTGTTAGAATTAGGTTTGAAGAAAAAAAAACAAATCAAAATATCATACGAGAAGTGAAATCCATTTATTTTCTAAACCAAAAATCCTAAAGGACTCCTATTAGATATTCTTCTTACAGTACAGCACACAATATACAGAATATATGCACAAGGAAAAATATAGACCGTTCTCTCTTTTTTGCGGTCATTTTACAACCAACAGAAATACCAAAAAGTAAAACTTGGGGGTTGTGAAATCCGTGCTCAGTTCCTGTGTCGCAGGAGGAAACAGACTAAAGGAGTAACTATTTTAACCTTTAAAACATTCCATTGTTTCAGCAAGTCAGATGCGTGCACATTAACCAAACAAGCTTTGCTGACCGGGTGATTTTTACAATAACAAGAAGATTCGTGCTGATGCAATAAAAACAACTCAACCACACAGAAATGATAATGGAATGTTTTTTATTCACTGTGTTGGACACAAAAAGCCATGTTTATAAGCCTTCGGTTCATAGTAATACATTGCACATGAAGATGACAAAGATGTCCAAAATTGGTGCCTAGCAAAAACTCGTGACCAATTAATTCACTGGTTGTGTTAAGCCTGACTAAAACACTCATTGCACATTCCTATAAGTTTATCAGCCCAACGCCTTAGTGTGACATGAATTAGTGTGATTTAAAATAAGATATACAAATATAGAGGTCACTGTGACAAATAACAAAATCAATACAGGCTTTTCTAGTTATATCTTTCCTCTGAGAGGCAAAAGTGCTCAAACAAACCAAAACCCTCTGGGCATTGTCTCAATTTTATCCTCTTATCTAATCAAGCAGTACAAAAAGATACCTGAAGCCTAGCTAACAACAGTCTATACGTGTTAGTAGGACACACACACTGAAGAAAAGCATTAAGACTGCCTAATAAACCTTTTGTTTTTTCCCCATTCATAATGTCCTATATAAACATTAAACTAAAATTTTACAATCAAGTAATTGCATCATTGCAGCTATGGTAAGTTATAGTCTTTTTTCCAAACTATTTCTCTAACAAAACAACATCAGAGATCATTTCATCATCACCCTACTCCGGTTCTGACAGAATGCTGCAACATGATGAAATCATTTACAATTCTTACACTTTATTGAGGTTGCTCGGTGCTTCCTAATGTCTTGAGATGTGCCATTCGCTCTCGGTCAACTGCACCAGCTCGTTGACCACATCAAGCAAATTGTAGTGATGCTTCCTCAGCAACCTTCGATTGAGCGGCTGGTTGCTGAAACCCATCTCCTGCAGTACAGCCATCATGGAGGCATCCTCGCAGGCTGGGTCAACAGCAGGCCGCTGAAAGACAACCAAACCAAAGTTAGCATGCAGTAAAACCCAGGATAAATATTATAAGGATTTCAGAAGGATCGTGTGACAATGAAAACTGGAGTAATGGCTGCTGATAATTCACGGGAATTATATTTCACAATATTACCAAATGATATGATCAAATGAAGCCTTGCTGAGCATAAAAACATTTTTCTGAATGGTATTGTAATAGAAAGAAAGTCACTACATTGTAGCTGTTTATGCTCTTCTCTATAGTGTGTCATGCTCTGAGGAGAAAAAAGAAAGCACTCACCTGTGCAGGTGTGCTCTGGCCTGTAAAGAGTGCTTTATAAGCAGAGGCAGCCACAGAGAGAGCTCCCTTCACCAGCCCCTCTGTCAGACCACCGTGATGTGCCCTGCAGAAGAATAAAAACAGGAACATAAGGTTGTGCCATAATAATAGCGTGCCAACAGCAAGGACTAGAGACATTTGTGAAACTGTTATAAAGCAAAACTAAACTAAGCGAACAAGCATAACTCAACTGTGCTAAATGGTGTGCATATTCAAAAAACTTTTTTTTAAATCAGACATCAGTTATTTTAACCATACTATAAAAACAAAGAAAACAGCTGTGGTCAACCACAGGAAACAGTAGCAGAGCTACTTCCTTTTCTGCTGCATTCAAGCTTTCTGCTTGAAAGGTGCATTTAAAAAAAACTAAAACAAATTTTAAGTAGATATCTATCTATCCTTAATGAAATATTATAATGTGATGCCTGTAATGCGTGTAAGCAGACAACAGCTCAAAAGGAGGACTTCACTGCATTGTTATACCTGAGATCCTGGGAGCCGCAGGTCTCAAAGGCACTAACAGGGGCCTCTAAATGAACTGATCTGCAACCTAGGGCAAAGAACAGATATGCAATTCTTTCACATAGTTTTTTAAATGGCTAGTTTAGCCTCAGAACAATTAGTTGAAAGGTCAAACACATTCTTACTGGCTATCTGAATAAAACAAGGTACAGAAATGACGAAATATATGCCCTTTATAATAGTATTAAGTATGTAATACAAAAATGAAAATGTGATGTTTATTTGCTTACCCCCAGGGCATCCAAGATATAGGGGACTTTGTTTCCTCAGCAGAACACCAACAAAGATTTTTAACTTTAACCGTGGCAGTCTGGTAGTCATTTAATGGAAGTGGATGGGCACCAAACCTTTCAATGTAAAAAAAAAACATGCACAGACAAATCCAAATTACACCCTGTGGCTCGTGACGATACACTCATGTCTTAAGACACGAAA
>JAUMHI010000053.1:10028501-10104847 GCA_032359435.1 Enteromius unitaeniatus | reverse complement strand
ACTTTGAAAGGTTTGGTGCTCATCCACTTCCATTAAATGACTACCAGACTGCCACGGTTAAAGTTAAAAATCTTTGTTTGTGTTGTGCTGAGAAAACAAAGTCACCTACATTTTGGATGCCCTGGGGGTAAGCAGATAAACATCACATTTTCATTTTTGGGTGAACTATCCCTTTAAATAAGAATTTTTACATCTCTAAATATATTTTAAAATGGTATTTATTGATTTTTCTTGGTGAATTCTTCATACCTTAAAAGGAATCTCCATAAAACATTTAACCTAAAAATGCTTGACACAACTTTAAAAGCAATAATTGCACACACCAAAACAAAATAAAAAACAACAATAATAATAATAAATAATAATCAGAATGTATGTTTTTATTTATTTATTCATTCATTCATTCATTCATTCATTCATTCATTCAGATAATAATTTTTTTTAGCCAAAATGATAACATTGCATGATGCTAAAAGTCGAAAAACCTTAACCCCAAGTTTTATTTAGCCTATACTTTTTATTTTCCCACACAACTGACACCGAGTCTAGCTGTTGTGGAAACTCACCACTTGAGTCATCGTCAGGTTGACATGAGGTGTTGTCTTCAGGGGCCCCTGGTCCTGACTCAAGATCATGAGATCTCACTGATCTGCAAAAGAAACATGAAGTAATTAAAACAAATGAAAGTCTGTGCATAATAATACACTGCATTCACTCTAGCTTATTCATTAGTTTAAAAATCATTTGTGGATTATTTATGAATATCTCTGAATATTTTTTAACCTGTGGGTTCGAAGAGATGGGGGAGGTGAAAGAGCTATGGGTGGAGGTACCATCTCTGGAATTAGAGGAGGAGTATTCAGTATCTGAGAGGTGCAAAGCATCCGGTTCAGGCTGTTTTGAAGTGCCGGAACAGGTATGGGCTCCTCATTTTCTCCTTCAGCCGTACTCTGGATTTGCGGTGCCTCTGGCTCGTTGGCAAGAGGGACTGCGGGCTGGGACATTGCTGAGCTATACATCGATTCTCCCAGGGGCCTGGAAGTATCGAAGCAGTCAGGCAGGATGACAATGTAGTCCTCTGATGAGGCAGAGGACCCCTGGCTGCTCACCTCATCCCACTCTCCTGCCTCTTCCTCTTTTTCTTGATCATTTTCATGTCCCTTATGTTCCACTTCCTCTTCATTCTCATCCTGTGCAGCTGGGTCGGTATAGAGGTTTTCATTTGAGCCAATCAATGCTTCTGAAAAGACTGTGAAAATAGCAGAGGGTAAATTTAAAGAAGGAAGAGCTCAAGCAGAAAAGTCACGGTTACTATTAGCAAGCCCAAGTGGAAGGACACACAGCTTTCATAGTAAATGTTGCAATTGTAGTATGTGTAAGTAACAGTGGCATAAAAAAAAAAAACAACAACAAAAGAAGAACATGCAAACCTGGCATGACGGGCTCCTCTGTTATAACTGGCTTTGGCACTGGGAGTGGAGCCTCAGGCCTGTTTACGATTGCCAAAGGTCTGTCGTTCTTCACCAGTAATGATCTCTCTTGAAAGCGAGCAGCATCATGAACTGTAAAATAATTAGTAGCCAAATTAGCAAAGTGATAGTAGCATCTAAAATATGTATTTGATAAATAAACAAAGCTGTGAGTTCTGCGAGCACTAATACAACAGACGGAAGCTCACCGTCATGTCTCCTCATGTTGGGCCGAGTCCTGCGCCGAGGCTTGCGGTCTGGTTCCTCCTCAAGAGTGAGAGAGCGAATCACAGTCTCGCACACAAACTGGGTCCCACTGATGTCTTCATCTCCTTCCTCATTGGCAGGAACATCCAGAAGTTCATTCTGTCTCTGAGGCTGCAATGCTAATGGAGAACAAGCCACATTAGTATTAATAATCGGTCCATGGTTCACAAACAGATCAGGTCATTTATCCTCCTGGTATATTGTTTGTGCTACTCTTTGACGTTTTAGTAAAAAAAAGTGAGTGAGAGAAAAAAAAAAAAAAGTGTAGTATTATTTATATATATGGTCTATCCTGATATTTAGACGTTATTTAGTTCTCATCTCTTAAAGGGTTGTTAGATGCAACTACAAATCAGCAATTCAAAATCGACATAGGATGCTCTAACCTTGACTTTTTTTCCTGCCTGAATGTCCAGCCTCGACTTTGCTTAGCGCCGTTCCATGCTTTCCAAACAAGGGTCCATGATGAGGAAGTGGAGACACACAGGGGGTCATATCTGAGGAAATTACACAATTACTCTAAAAATGAGGCCAGACTAATTATGCACATGACACTGAGGAAATATTACATAATCATGACCAGAATGAGGCCTTACCAGCTGGAGTATTGGCTGGCACTTTCTCTAATTCTTGCACAATGTTTATATCCAGCAACTCAAAGGACAACAGATCCTGGAAAAAACAAGACTTTGGATATTAGTTAACCACACATATCACTGAACAAACATAATGTGACGTCTTTGTGTCTGACAACGCACTACCTGTGCCGTCAATAAATCCACTGAGGGGATGTAGTATTCTCTTCGGGAGCTGGTGGAGGCCTCGCAATCTCTGGTAGCTGACCAGAATATGCCATCTTTCCTCATTAGACAAAGATCGGTCCTCTAAAAGAGAAGATATTACAACATTTAATCTTATTTGACATGACTGTTAACTTTTAAATGGTAATATTCGAAAACATTAAGACACTGTGGTATAAAGTCGACTCACCAGTGATTTGCTGCAGTGGGTGGGTTTCTGCTCAGCACTTGGCACCACCACAATGCTACACCACACTCTTGGCCCAAACTGAACCCCGCAGTGTGCCAGGCGCCAGTGAGACGTGTAGGTGCCCTCCAGCAGGGGTGCCACAAACGCCACGCTCACCACACCAACCTGACCCGGCTGCAGAAAGGGCACTGCGACTTCTTTTTGCTCCCGTGAACCCAGGGTCAGGTTTCCCCACATAAATTTCAACTACAAAAGACACAACAAACATGCAAACGAAGCCCACAACGTGTGTGGAGACACATTCTTTTCAAGCTATGGTGAGTTTCAAAAAGTACCTTGGTATCCGAAGTCCAGCTGATGTTGCCAGTGTTCCTCATCTTCCAGTACTTGATGAACTTGGTGCCTGGCTCCAGACAAGTGCCATCTGGTAGATTCTCATCCAGAAACAAGGCAGTCATTGTGGGCACCAAGGTGGAGCAGGAGACCTTGGGACCCCTGGTTTGAGTGCACAGAGGATCGTCAGAACAGCTTTGTTTCAGCGTCTGTCTTTTTCTTGAAGCTCATATCAAAAAAAGTACAAAAAGGACGTAATACATAAAGGCAGCAGGTGCATTTTGAGGTAGTTCCATCCACTTGCCAGCGATAACTCAACTATAACAGACAATGTGATAATCTTGATAATGATTGTTCTGGGCTGGGTAGGGAGGTCAACCCAGCCCTGACCCCTCTCAGTGTGGCCCTTACTCTGGACTAGATGTTTGAGGGTCTGGGCACAGGGCCGGAGCTGGGGCTGGTCCTGGGCCTAGAGATGTGCCGGGAGCGGGGGCAAGGCCCGAGGTGCTGGTCCCATTGGAGGCTCCACTCCACAGCAGACCTCTCTTCTCCAGCCTCAGCTTCTTCTTGATCTCCTTCACCTCTGCTTTCAGCTGCCTCCGCTCAGCTTTCAGCCGCTGTCTCTCTGCTTTTCGCACCGTCCTGTCACCCCGCCTCAGAAACCTGAGAAGTTCAAAATTCATCAAATTCAATTAGCAAGTATATCCCTTAACACCATTCAGGCTAAGTGGAAGATACCAGGGCTGGAATCATTTCTCACTTCTGAGGCGTCGGGAATAAAAAAATCAATTCCAAATAGATGTAACTGAACTGACTCCTCTCTAAAGGATTGTTCACCCAAAAATGAAAATTACGCCATCAACTACTCACCCACAAGTCACGCTAGGTGGATATGAATTTCTTCTTTCAGACAAAGCCATGATTTGGAATCTCCACAAATTACATATGGGGGGGGGGGGTTAATCGCAAGTCCTCTGAAGCAGTTCATGTCATACTTTGGAGTCAACATACTTTCGGAACTCAACGCTCTCTTAATTTTAAAACTAGAAATATTTTTCCCCTGATTCAGAGGACATGTGATAACCCCCCCCCCGAAGGGATATAGGTTAGTTTTATGACGATAGGTTAGTAATTGCAGCTTCCAAATCATGGCCACCATCCACCAGCTTTACCAAGCTTGGAAGAGCCAGGATAACACTCTGACTGTGTTCGTCTGAAAAAAGAAAGTCATATACACTTAGGATGGCTTGGGGGTGAGTAGTTTATGGCGTAATTAAAATTTTTGGCTGAACTACTCCTTTAATATTCTTTTTCAGTTCAGATTAGGTGAAATTGGTTTCCTAAAATTTGGGATTTGAACAGCCCTAAAATACACTGTGCTGAACACAAGTGTTTATTTTGACTTGCCTGGGTTCTGGAGTAACTCCACGTTCAGGGACAGACAAGGGAGTCCTTGTTCTCTTCAGATTGTGGCTGGGATCGTGTTTATGACTACATGGCTCACATAGGATGCAAGATGGACAAACACTGCAAACAGAGGAAGAAAAATGTTTCATACTGATTTTTCCATTTGACATCCTGTAATTGAGTTTTGAATGAATTCATATTGTATCTGCATATTAAATATGTATAAAGAGACATTTGTAAGACATGTTTTAGGATATTTTCACCTGCACTGATATCCTCCTCCAGTGGCTGGTCCTTTGCAACTACTGCAATTTGGAGTTGAGCTAGAGGCCCTTAGCGTGGTGGAGCTTGTAGCTTTCTGAGTGCCAGAGGTGCTTGGCTCCTCTGCAGGTGGATCCGAGGGTCTGTGTGTGCAACACTGGCCAGAAAACTCACTACACATCCTGTCCACAACCTCCCTTACCACTTGATCTTTGAACTGCAAAGAAGATTGGGAACAGTTTGGACCAGATTCAGCATTAAGTAATGCATTTATGATGTAAAGAAAAGGGAAAGTTCTATAGAATTATCAGTTTGACTTTTGTAGGATATAGTACCCTGTCCATGTATGATTTAAACCATGTTGGTACCGCTTCCTCCTCAGTTTTCATCCCTTTGTTTTCTTTGGCCACAGTCTGTTTAAGGAAAACAACAGAAACAGGTTTTCTCAGTCTGAAATTATCTCAGCCTGCAATAAGGACAGTTCGTTATTATTCGCAGTATATTAACAAACAAATTGTGCATGAACAGCTTACACTATAAAGATGGCATATAGTACGTTTAATTACAAGACTGCTTACCGAGTCCCGCTCGGGGGTCACCTGGGTCTCCTTGTCTGCCATCTTGACCCTTGCTCGATACGGTGGAGCCGGTCTAGGATCGATCTTTAGTTCCTTCGGCTCTGCCTTCACTGCACCACCCTCTGCCTGACCCTTCATCTTATAGACATTCATGTGTAGCTGGTTGGCCTGTTTAAACGCACTCTAAATGAAAAAATAAATCATGACAACATTACGTTAAAAGTCTGGGGATTTTTTTTTTTTTTTGATTATTATTGTAATCATAACGATAACAGCACAGCTCATCTGTGGCTTTTGTATCAAAACGATTGGTGTTCTTACCTTTAGAGCTTCTGTATATTCATCTGTGATAATAATAACATAGATTAATAAATAATATAACCAATCAATATTTTAACACCACAGATAACATATTTGATGATTGAATACCTTGACTGTTTATGCACACCTGTGAATACAAGACGACAATATCAATATAAGTACTTTTGAAAACTATATTTGTTTTTTTAAATATTTGTTTGTTTATAACAATACATGACCGATTGCTTTCAAACTCATATTTAAATGATTATTTACCTCCTCGTTTTCCTCGTCAAAATATTTCACTTGAAAATGGCTCAAGCCGAATGTAGTTTTAACCTAGAAGTTATAAAAAGGCAACAAGGTAAACAAACACCATCAAGAACTGCAGACTTTGTTAAAGACATCGAAGAGTTACAAGCAGATTAGAGAGAAAAGCGGTATTCTCCAAAGTTACTCTTTATTTACAAGCTGCCATCTAAATGTATGGCCGAACAGAAAGGTCAAGTGCAAATACAGATATTGTTGCAATTTATATAACTAGGTGTTTTTTATTAAAGATCCAACTGTGATACATGTTAAGACGTATCTTCTATCAATAGGATTAAACGTTTTGAGTGAAGGTTAAGCGTCTTACGCCCACGGTTAAGGTTTGTTTATGTAGGCCTCGGTTACGGCCTTCCAGGACCAAGAAATGTAAACGTCCCCACATAAACGCCACCCAGCAAGGCTTAATGACTCCTTACCCAGGCCTCCACAGTCTCCCACTGTGCTTTGTTCGTGTCCAAGACTGGAAATTTCTTCACGTTGCCCCTAAAGTTCACTTTGACAGTGACGGGGAGGTTCATGGCTGTTAGCCAGAGTCGACTAACGCGTTTGATGCGGGGATGTTAGGCTCTGAACGCCCGTGGTGGTGGCAACACTGTCAGACTTGTCTTTTGCGTTCTTGTTTACATCGCTAGATTCGGACACGCCCCCAACACACGTCAGAGGAAGCGTCTCAGATTCACCTACTAACTAAATATAGAGATTTTTATCACCGCAAAATATTAAAATCGAAAATACGTACAGGCTCGTAAAAGCATTTAATTAGTCTTCGAAAGAGATTACATCAAATTATATTTTACGGAGAAAAATATGACGCACGCATGCACGCTACGTCTTTCGAAGTCGTCCCGAACATAGAGTTCAAAAAGATAGATGCCGTTTCAGCACGGTCGCTATGTTGATTATAGCGATGCGTCTGCGTGTACGCTATGTTTTATTGATTTGGTTTTGCTAAGAATGCCGGGTGATTCTCTATAATCCGGATCAGATCAAATCCAAACGGAAAGAAGAGTAAATATTATCAAACGGCGGAATAGATGCGACGGCTATGTATTCCCGTCTATGGCCGCGAGGCGTTGACGTCATCTAGAAGCGCGAAAAGTGCCTTGTGGCTGACAGCAGTTAGTGAGCCACACGGTTAGTTAATGCTTTTAGGACAATCCCTTACTTTTCTCGTTTATTGAATTAATACGATGTCTTCGCTTCTCAAGGTGGACAATGAAATCAAAACAAAGGTAAGCGTCTCGCCGCTCACCTCGTTTAAACACAGAGCGCTCGGATGAATTGTCTGTAAATGTTAGCTTGCGGCTAGCCGGCTGAGTCGCCTCGTGAGCGTGTTAGCGCACTTCACGCGGACATCTTCTCGTGGAAACAGCTGTATATTAAGACATAAAGGGCAAATTGTAATGAAGTATGTGAGGATCATGCATGTAACATCTTCAGAGTGAAGCCAGAGCTCCCATATGCGCGTTAACCGCGAGTGGAGGATGTGTTTTTAGCACAGCAGCGTGCCGCTGCGGAAGACGAACGTAGTGGTTTCGGCACGTTTTTTGACATCAGTAAGATAAAAGTCTATTGAAGTCATTTATGATGTTGGCAAGGCATTACAAAGAAGATCTCGAGGCTAACGGCTCGATTACATGGTAGGTGCTGTAAACACTCCGCGTCTTAAAGTAGAAGAAATAGGCCGCCGGTTGTTTTTCTGAACGTGATTGACTTTCAGAGACACGGCGTTATAAACTGTGGATACTAAAAGCAGTGTGTGAGTTGCATATCTTGTAGTTTATATTTATGTGTGAGTGTTTCTCGTCTTGCCAGGTTGATGCTTTCAGAGAACGAATTACAGCAGAGGTAAATACTGCACTTGTCCACTTTTTTTATGTATATATATATGAATGTTTCGTGACTATTGGACGGCTTATTGTTTAATTATTCAAATTTAGGCCGAGGACTTGGTTGCAAACTTTTTCCCCAAGAAGCTGTTAGAGCTTGACCAGTTTTTGAAGGTAAGTTTACCTACTACATTTTTTGTGAATCTATGTGAATTTGTGTGAGAGCCTTTTGAACATTTTTTTTTTTTTTAATAGGATCCCACAATTAATATCCGTGAGCTGAAAGAAATTCATTCGGAGATCAATCTGACCGTGCCAGACCCAATTCTTCTTACAGACATCCACGATGGACTTGAGGGAGTAAGAAGCCAGTTCTTCCTTCACTATCAGTCAAAAGCAGCACAAACTCGTATGAACAGGATAGGATAGGTTTCTGGTGCTTTGTGCAAACAAATTGTCTGTTTGAACATGAACCAAAAAGATCAGCGAGTAACCTTTTAAAATTATTTTCTCAATAGCAAAATGCTAAAAAGAGGAAACTCGAGGATGGTGCAGGAGATGACAAAGGTGAGTTTTCCTGCCTAATAAAAGCAGCATCTTGATTTTGGCAAGTGACGAAAATTTGAAACCCGTTGATGTCTACCTGTTTAATTCTTAAAGTAAGATGCGTTAGGTTAAATGGTCATGTTTTTCTGTTTGTAGTTGGCGGGACCAAGGTCTTTGTCATGCCTGGGGGAATGATGAAAAGCAATGGAAAGCTGGTAGAGCTGATTGAAAAAGTAAAGCCTGAGATCAGAACTCTAATAGAAAAATGCAACACGGTAAGGCCATGTAACCATAATCACAAATTTGCTCTCACTTGTGTTGTGGATAAATGTCATTTCCTTGGTTTACTAGGTCAAGATGTGGGTTCAGTTGTTAATCCCAAGGATAGAAGATGGCAACAATTTTGGTGTCTCAATTCAGGTAAGTCGTCACATTTTAGTTTTTCATTTGCTACGTTGAAAGTCTTATAACAACACGAGCAGCGATTCCTCACAATTTGCTGCAATTGTTTTGTCTGGAAATGATTTGGTTGGAGCTGTGATTTGTTTATTTTCATCATAACAGGAGGAGACGGTGGCTGAACTTAGAACAGTGGAAGGAGAAGCAGCTTCTTACTTAGATCAGATATCCAGGTACGAAACATCAGTGTTAGTCCAATTAAGAATTACACACTTTAGTTTTCCTTCATGTTTTAAAAAAAAAATATTATTTTTTTGTAGGTACTACATCACAAGGGCAAAGCTGGTTTCCAAAATAGCAAAATACCCTCATGTTGTAAGTCATATACGCATACTATTTAAGATCTGGGATTCGGTAGTTATTTTATATATGTGTAATACATACTTTGTCTGATATAGGAGGATTATCGTCGTACAGTTACGGAGATTGATGAGAAGGAATACATCAGCCTCAAGATCATAGTGTCAGAACTGAGAAATCAATATGTAAGTATTGTGATGTACAGAAAGAAGTCCGTATGTATGTGCTGGCCGGGACTTGTTGAGATTGAATGAAATGTAATTGTCTTGCAGGTAACGTTACATGACATGATCCTAAAGAACATCGAGAAGATCAAGAGGCCGAGAAGCAGCAATACCGATGCTCTGTATTAAGATCTCCCTCCCCTTTCATTCTTGGCCCGTTGTTCCACCATTTGGAGCTAACTTTAGCCTTCAGGTGGTATTAGAGCAGTCCAATCACCCATTATACCCAGGCCAAGAGAAGGACCGCTCAATCAGGGCTGATAGAACATGCCACTTAAAATAGAAGTGTTAAATACAGTCACTATTTTAACCCATTTAAAATGACCCCTTATTGATTTTTCTTTTTTGTTTCTTAGCGGACAGTATAAATGTATAAAGGCAGAGCCTGAACATGCGTCCGGAGGAAATTTGTTTTTCTTTAATTAAAGAAACATTTCAACAGTGGACTTTTTTTTTTTTTTTTTTTGCGCAAAGCCAAATTCCATGTAGTTCTCCATTGCAAGTGTTTCTGAGCCTCCTTAGGGGTTAAGTGAATACGGATCTACCCAGGATGGTCGGTTTCTCCGGTCGAGAAGCTCTTATTGATGCTGTATTTCACTAAAACAGGTTACGTTGTTCACCTGAAATGTACATGTAGGCTGAAGTGGAAACGAGGCAGTTATTGTGCAAGATTTTATTTGGAGTGTGTGCTGACAGTTATTAGGTGGTGAAATATTATATTTTCATCTGAAATAACTGATTTATCAACTTCTGGAAGCTTTTTATGGTTTCTTTTTGTCCAGTTTTAAGAGTGATACATTTTGCTGAATAAACTATTGTTTTTACAATACATTAAGGCACGTCATTAACTTCTGTTCTTGTGTTGTGCTTTTGTTTTCCTGAACATTTTTTATTTATTTTTATCCATATTATAGAACTAATTTGATTTGCAGTTCCTGTATGAATACAAGTTTAAAAAAAGAAAACAACACTTAAGTCCAAAGTGGCAAGGCTTTTTATTTTATTTAAAGTGTGGTATGACATTATTTTTATGGAGTAATATCCACTGATTACAAATGCAGAGTTAAGAAGGAAACCTTTTTGATATACTAAATAACTTATAACAAGAAAACCCCATTGTATTCAATAATTTATGCTGTTGAAATAGACCAGACTTTGTGATGATAAATGAGAAGTTGTTACATTACAAATATTTTTCTCATGTACACCATTTGCAAAAATGAGTCTTATGTTTGAACAAATTAAACCCTGACCGATTTAGTCAAGCCTTTTAGTGTACACTAATCGTGCAATATATAAATTGCTTATATACAAAAAACTGATTTGGTTTTAAGTTCTGGAATGGACTAAAATGCAGTTTCACATGATTTTACATTCTACTCTAATCATTGACAGTTTCCAAACCATGACAGCTGCTGAAGTGTTATAACACTGAACATTCTGTGATCTTCACAAAAAGCAAACCTAGAAGAGAAAACAAATATTTAGCACCAGTTTGAATAATATATTCTGAATGTGTGAACCCAAAATAACGCAGCTATATATCTTTGTAGTTGCAATAATATCCAGCAGGTGTCAGCATGGAGGAACTGGATTTAATGCTGAAGCACTTTTGAAACTTTAAAAAAATTGGTAAACATTTATCATTTATAGATACAATATGACAATTGTACAATTTCCCACTCTCACTTCAAGTCGAATCTCTTTGTTCTTGTTAATATCATAAGCTAAGTAATCACGTAGAATGAGTCTGTGAATGCAAATACCTCATAGAATATAAGCAGGATGTAAAAACTCCTTGGGGACTATGCCAATAGCACCATCCAGCTCTCCGACCCACCATCCATGGATGTTATATTCCTAGTTTAAACAAACAGAAATGCAGAGACTCGTGTGAGGATGACCCAGGAAGACACCAGTATTTTTCTACTGATTTAGTTCAAAGGATGAATTCAGTTGTATTAGATATCAAATTAAATACATTCATAAGCAAATACATTACAATAAACTCTTAGCCATTTCTGAATATAGCCAATATTGTGCCTAAATATGTTCACTCTATGTTCCAATTAAGTCTTCTGTCATAAAAACATTAAGTAGCATAGCCACTTTGGAACTGATGAAGATTTTTATCTCTGGAAACATAGAAAATTAAAAATGCTGTGGCGAAAGAAGGTACTTCTGGTGTTCTTAAGGGTGTTTACTTAGTTGTATTGATCATCTGGGCTTTAAAACTGCACATAAAAACAAAGTATCAGGATGTTTACAATCTAACGAAATTTCATGCACCTGCATAAGTCCATTCGAATGCAAATATAAATGTTAATTCAAATCTTGAAATGCCGCTTCTATCGTAATTAAAGAAGTGTGTGGTGAATCTGTTGATAGAAGTAAGAGACAATGATTGCCAATAGAGATACTGGCATAAGTTAGGGGACTAGTTTAATAGTGTATAGACAACATTGGTTCTTGGACGCCTTGAGCCAAGCAGCAGAAATCAGTTTTTTTGAAGTTAACATTCTCTTGATTCACTCCTCTCCCAATTCAAATACCTTTAAGAGCTATTCCAGGCCAAAGCTCTTCAGAGTAAGAGTGGAGAGAGCCCCAGATCTTGCCTTTAATGAATGAAGACAGATTCAGGTGGACAGGGGTTTATAAACGAGGAGATTAAAGAACACGAGATACACTGATAGCGAAAGGCTGAAGTGTTTTAAGAGCTTTAGTATTCTAGCAGCACACACTGTACATTTAGACATGATGAGCATGTCATCCATCCACTGCCTGCTGAGGAGAGTAGGAACTAATTACCTTCCTCTCTTTAAGCACACCCACAGTGCTGAGAGCGTAATGTAGTCCTCAGCCCATGCAGATGAGCCGCTTTAATGATGCTATACGGAATAAAATCCATCTGGACGGTGAGTTCAATGCCGTTGCGGCATCAACGCCTCGGTATAGCAGTACATCCAAGAACTTGAGCTCTTTGTTTGAGACACATGCAGCTATGCAGATGGGGATTGTTGGAGGTGTAGATTGATGTTCTCATATGACAGTTCAGTAAACAAGAAGTTAATATTGAATAGCTTACATTTTAGACCCTATATTGCCAGAAGGGACCATTCACACGATGTATTTAGCATTTTAGTGCACAGCTTTTCCATCGTTTTTCTATGCATAATGTACTAGACATGCGTGACTGTTGCGCTTGCATCTTACATCTCTTTTACAGTGTCTTATGCATGTCACACTGTTTTAAAAAATGTGGTACTCAAATTTAATAAATCCTTGTTTTAAACAAATCAGTTGCGCACCTTTTTCAATGCGTCACTGAAGACGGGCTGTGTTCAAAATCAACCTCTATATATTGAAGGAGCAGTTTGTATTAAGTAAAGAAAGTAGACATTATCAGTTGCACTAATTTATTCCCATAATACACCTTAATAATGAGTGCACAACATGTATTCTGAACAGTGTATTATATTAGCGGAGTAAAGAATAGTTAATGAGGGTTTAAAGAGTGAATCACTTATTTTGTATTTAGAGCTTATTTTTAGAGCTTTGAATATAAATCAATTGAGAAAATTATGCAATGAATCAATCATGAAGAAAGTCAGAATCAGTCAGTGGCTGCGTTCGAAATCACATACTTGAGTAGGTACTTATTTTGAATGAGTTATTACTCCATGACCATTTCAAGTGTTCACGCTTCCTTGTATAAATTGATAAGCGGGTTTGGCTTGCTGTCCAGGGAGCGGGATGGGAGAACAGTAAGCTCGAACCTTAGCGATTAGAGCTCGGCGTCCGGCTCGAACTCCGGCTGCCCCCCAGAGTGGGAATTCATGTTTAGAGGAGGCAGAAGAGGAGGAGGAGGGTTTGCAAAAGCGAGATTTGGAATGAATGGGAAGTTGTGATTTTATAGTGTTTGGAAAGGATTTGATTGGGCGATCGTAACTAGGTAAGCTGAATTAGCTGATTGCTAACAGCTGCGGGTGAATTCGTCCAGTGATCCACTCGAAACTATGCTATCGTCAAAACATTCATAAAAAAAAAAGTATACTTTTTTTTTTGTTTGTTTGTTTTTTGCTTTTTGTTTGTGTGTAAAAGTATACTTTATGGAAGTATGCTATTGCGCTAAAAATAATTGAGTAAATGATTCAATGATGTACAAATGTGGACCATTTATTAATTTGTATCGCTTTTTCGAGAGAGTCATTGAATCAATCGATAAACCAATTTGTTCAAAAACACTGATTAATCAGCCCAATCCCACGGCAATTCGTACATATTTTAATAGGTGGATAATTTGACTTTATTCGTACAAATTCATATGGTTTTTGCTAAATCGTACATATTCTAACCCTGCCCCTAAACCTACCTGTCACTGGGGTTCAGACAAATCATACAAAATCGTATGAGTGAGGTTGTGCGAATTCGTACAAATTAGCCACCTCGTAAAATGCATACAAATTGAGTGTAAGACTGTGTTGTGTGTCACCACCTACTGGTTTAACGAAGTAACGTGTCACTAAAAAATCCCCACCACTAATGCACACATCTACAGTATTCTGGTAAACACAAGAATGTTACAAATGTACTAGTTCGAATAAAGTGTATATCAGCAATCCCTAGAATGTGGAGGACTGGAACACACTGCTGTATAATACTCCTCATAATCACAGGTGCTTCCATGGCTGATTTCAAACACACCCCACCACCTCCCATCCAACACGCCTTCTCCACCCCGTTTCCCTCACCCCCACCCTCCTCAACATGTGGGTTCAAACAGAGTACACACGCAGTACAAGAAAGAGAGTCAATACATTCCAGTGCAGTCCGTCCCATTTCGATGACTCGTGTCCTTTTCATTCCTGCCTCATTTTTTCTGCCTCCCAGTATTAGCAATCTGCTTTTCGGCAATGCATCTGTCAGCTAGAGGCATTTGGGAGACATCCAATCTGTGCCTGACCGTACAAAGGGTTGTTACAGAGATTTACCCGAAAGAACTGCATGGGACAGGGATAATGGGTGGCTTTTCGGGATACTTCTCTGTAACAGGACAGGGTCAGGTGCGTCTCAGTTTGGTCTAGGTCTGGTGGGCAGCTGCTGTGAAAGTGAAGCGATGGCGCTGACCTCCGCACGACCTTCTCCCGAGGAAGGCGGAGTTGGCACAGGGAGCTATCGAGAGTGTGAGTTGCCATGACAACACCTGCAGTGTGCCACTGATATCATTTATTTCGCACTCAGGGGGGCGGCTGGCAATGGTATTCAGATGGGCCCATTGCTCTCCAGCGAACAGGGGACAGATTGACAGCTAATGATGCCTTAAAAAGGTGTGGCTTAACTTGAACAATATCGTGACGGGCTCAAAAGTGACTCTTGTCTATAATAACGCCAGAATACCGATCGCCCCTTTTTTTCTCTGCCCCCTATAAATTCCCTCTAAGATGACACGTTTTGCATGCACGCCTCCTTCCTCGATCGCATTTTAATCATTTCCCTTATTTGCAAACTCTCCCTCGGTGCCCGCACGCATTCATTTTTTTTCAGTTATGAGTAGAAACGCACACACACACACCATGGAGGCAGTAGACATGGTAATAAGAATGAGACATGAGGCCTCTGCCCCTGGCCACCAGCTGACTGAGGTAGGCCTTGGGAGTGATGGAGCGCAGGAAGTCTCTCATTGCCCCGCCGCTGAACCCGGCACTCGGGTGCTACAACCCCCTCCTCCACTGTTCCTCTCCTGCTTCTCTTTCCTTAACTCGCATCGTAAAGCATCGGCTCCACACGCTCAGTGCTGCACAGGGACTCACTCATCCAGCCATCTTAAAAGACAAACACCAATACGTCACGTTGTTTGCTAGTCCTAAGCAGCAGACGCGGCAGGTGGCAAACAGGTATTGATCTGCTCCTCGAGCAAAGACAGCCATCGTTCAATTTATCTCAATCAGTGCATTTCATTTGCATGTCATTTTCATCGTAGCTGGCCATTAAGAACTCATAATATTAATATTTGTTTGGCGTAGTCAAATAGAGCGAAGCGGAAACGCCGGAGGCCTTATTTAATCCTGAATCCGGGACGTTCGAAGGTGTGACATGGAGTAAAAATGCGGATGACCAAATAATCTGCCGTCGTAAAAGTACACTTGGGGATTACTGATGGCACTTAAACTTAATAGGCATTTAAAGTGGATTGTGTATGCTGCTGAGAGCCTGTAATGATGGCTGTTTATGTGGCCTACCATTTATAATAATTATGCAGAGTGTGAGTGAGGGGGGCAGCCCAGCCGTGCAGTTCTGGACTATTGGCTTAGGCTGAATAATGACCTACTGTAGTTGACCGCAAGATGACCGTTGCCTTCTGCATGACCCCAGAACCCCAGACTCACCCCCTGATGCCTCTGCTGGTAAATAGAAAGCTCAATATGTCTATACAGCGCCACAAAGAAGGCAGGTCCTTAGATGAGTGTGAGAGAATGAGTTCAAAAAGGAGTGTCTATTTCCACTGGTTTTTCCTTTTCTTTTATGGCACCTTTTCCATTTCTTTAGGCATTTTGTAGGAGACTGACCCCCTGGGCGGGAGGCCAACTGGAGCAGTCATCTGTCTGAAGTTTACGAGGATGTGTCCCACAAGGGAGGAGATAACAGTCACAATCGCCCAGTTTTGTCTGCGAGAACTGCACATTCATATGCAAATTCACATTTATGTCTACCTGTAAAAACCTGCACAGTGGAGCATGAGAAAACTACACATAAACGTACATATTTAACAGATTTAATTGCAGCCTAAAAGCCGTTTGAACCGTTTGAAAGCAGGAAATCTCAAAATGCAAATAGAAATGTGAAAAAACTGGCTTGTAAATATAAAATAATATGAAACGAAAGCATAAAAATGCTAAACTAGCCAGGTTTTCAATTCAAACCACTGAGGGAAAAAAAACATTAGATGTGCCACCCAGTGTGAAAAACCTTACACTCTACAGTCAGAAGGTGGCAGTAGCGTCTACATCCGTACTGATGCAGCATCTGGACGTTAAAAGTAGGCTGGACCTTGTCTAGACAAGCATCTAAAGATTCCTAGTTTACAGCCCCTAATGGTGAGAGTGTAAAGCACATGCTGTAGAAAGGCTGAAACGAACTGAAAGAAAGGGATATCGGTGGGCTTGCATGTTAAAAGGGTCCAGGAGAAGTTTGCCTCCATCTTTAGTGCAATAAATCTCCTTGCTTCTCATTCCAGGATTTTAAGAGGATTCCAGTGGGAATTCTGGCATGTGTTGGGTCTGACCTTTGGGAGTCATGTACTTTGAATCTAGGGGCATAAATTAAGAGTTTGGAATGCAAAAGGATGGCATGGCTGAAGAAGAAAAAAAAAAGAATGTTTCAGGAAAAAAAATCTCCACGGGCCCCTTCAACTATACACGCGTAGGAAAAAAACTAAACACATCAAACAAACTATAATGCAAATAACAAAAACAAGACAAATTAAAGTGCATTTGTTAGCTAGCGTACACGCAATGTGATTAGAGCAGGAAGAAAACATTTCTAAATGTCCTGCTGCCGTGATTCCTCAACCCTGAGGATTGAGTGGGCTGTACAAAGCTGGCAGATGGATGTTAGCCTTAGTCACTATTTCATGTTCAAGTGTTCTGAACTAAGGAGTCTTGCGGCATGAGCAGGGAAACAATGGTGACAAGGGAGGCTGATCTAAAGCAAACGGCAAGCCGTAGTGCAACTATTATGGTTGCACAAAAAATTAACTCGAAATGATTCACCAGTAGAAAAATAGAGATTGTACTGAAATTTTGTGTTGCGTTTTGATAAATAACAAACCAGTACAGTACAACTTTTTTTGTACGGATGAAAAAAACATTTTTAATCAAATTAATTTAGAATAACACAAGGACGAGAAAATCATGCCAATCTTCTATTACCCCTCTGCATTTAATTTCCATGTTCCATCCGAGAATGACCAAAATACTCTAATAATAAGAACCACTAAAGAAGAAAACATTTTGTGCATGTGCTATCACAGTCCCAAATGCTCCCACATATTATAGATACGTGTAGTGATTTGTGTAGATGAGCCGAATAGCTGTTTATTCACTGTAAGTGGTGGATCAATAAAGACTGATGATAGAGCTTTTTTTAATCTGGACGCTCTGCTTACACCAGTGCTGTGACAGCGCTGTCGACCTCTTTGATTTGTGACTTCACGGCAGTCAATCATAGCGAAGCCTCAAAAACCTGTTGGTTAGCGGAATTGATTTAGCACTTTCCACGTCTTTATCACCTTGTAATTACGCTCGGTGTTGACACAAATATACTTGGCCTCCCCTCCACGCCTCTGTGCAGCAGAATTTATGCACTCAGGTTTTATGACCACTGCTTTATGAGTGGGACCGCTAGGCTTGGGCTTGAGTTCTAGCCAACAGCCTATATTTCACTCAGTAAGGTCAACGTTCCGGGGAAGCACCCGTAAAACAAGAGCAGCAGACCCACATTGTCTGAGGATGCATTCGAAGAGGTCTGCGAGATTTGAGCGATACAAGTGCAGCCGTTTCGAAAATACTGCCATCAATAAAAGCTATTTCAATTACATGTCAGTCACAGAGGGATTAAAAGTAAGAGCTGATAAATCTACTTGTCTGAATATAATAACAGCATGATGACAAAATCAGACAGGCTCTAGCTATCTGAGATGGTTAGACTCGTTGTTTACACAAATTAGAAATACGGCATGAGATAAAAATAAATGACCCATGCACATCCTTACCATGTTTTGATAGCCGACCACAGTGAAAATAAAACCTGTTTTAGCTGTCCTGTTATTTAACTCTCATTTTAGGGTTCATTAGCTGTCATATCTGTACATTTCATTTTGGGATTAATGAATATCAAGAGTGACAATATGATAGTTTAATTCTTTCTTGAAAGGATAGTTAATTACAAAAAAAAATTAATTCTGTCATCATTTACTCATCTTCAAGCTCCAAACCTGTATGAATTTATTTCTAGTTAATTTCTTCTGTTGAATACAAAACAGAATATAAAAAAATATTTTGGCAACCAAACAGCTGCTGGTAGCCATTGACTTACATAGCATGGAAAATAGCTACCGGCACCTGTTGGTTACCAACATTCTTTAAAATATTCTCTTTTGTGTTCAAATTATGTGTGTGTACCTACTTAACTAAATTTTGGGGAAAAATTTGTACCCAAAAGTGAGGTAAACCTGACAAAATCTCCAAAAACCGCCCTTGGAGGGGGAGGGGTTAGGTGTAGGGCACAGCACATACAGTTTGTACATTATAAAAACCATTATGCCTATGGAATGTCCCCATTTAGCTAAGTAGCTAAGTAAACGTGTGTGTGTGTGTGTGTGTGTGTCAGAAAGAAGGTCATACATTCAAAACAATGATGACAGAGTTTTCATTTTCGATGAACTATCTCTTTAAGATAACAGCTCAGTTAAAGGGAAAATTAAAACACATTGATTCTTTCAGTGGTGTATCTTTAAGAAACAGCTACACTATGCGTTCCTGCTAACATCCCATTTGTAGGAAACGAAAAATATATAGATTAAAGCGAATGCACCAAATAAAGTGGTTTGCTTGGCTGATCGCTCAATTTTCCGAGACTCAACCACTGCAATGAATCAACAGCCTATTATTGAGAATGTGCCTGTGTGAACACAGTATTGCAGTGGTCTACAGACCGTACGTGTACAAGGGGCTTTCTGTCATGTCAATATGACAAGCTTTTAAACTGGTTTAATTTGTAACCTGCAGATCTCTTGGATATCTGTAAGAAAAGTCATTAAAAATATAACTGCTGTGTTAGAAAGCTGATGTGGTGCTGATATGCTGTTCTATTCTTAAATTGTGTGATTGATATAGAATAATCAACAGGGAAAAAAGCAGTAGAAATAGGAGCCACAAATCCTGATTCATTATACTCTGGCTGAGGCCTTCTTTGTAAAATGCTAGAATGAGAATGCACTGAGTAAGTGAGGACCGTTGCAGCTTTGTCATTTAGCATACAGTAAATGAATAGCTGCTAAGAGAAAGTCAGTGAGTATTGACCGATATGACTCATCTTGTAGTCAGCTGCGTATTATTCATTATTAGTAAGGAGATGGATAGAGCGAGATAAAAGAAAAGAAAAGAAAATCAAAATACACGCAGAGTGCTTAAACTAACAAAAGGACACAGCCAACAGCGCTGAACTAAAAAGTCTGACCTTGTATGTGTGTGTGTGTGTGAGAGAGAGAGAGAATGTGTGTGTTTATGTAAGAAATTGAGGGAACAGACACAGACCTTGCTAAGGATGTAGATGACATCTCCTCTCTGGAAGGCCAACTCATCGGGTCCTTCAGCTTCACAGTCCCACAAACCTTGGTAATAATTTGCATAATCTGAACTTCCTTTATTTAAAACAAAGAAAAAAATAAATACACTTTTTTTAGTCAATTTCTAGCACCTCTTTATTAATGCACGCAATCTACTTACCAGATCTTTCAGCCCACTGTTCAGCATTGTCAGTATTTTCGTCATCTGAAAAATATAGAGGGTCAGAGGTTATAGAAAAACATACATTAAACTACATACATTAATTCTTTGGCACCACTTTACAGCAGTTAATATTACAACATCTTCCTTGCAAATTCAACTTCTGGATCAACTTTGTGTACCTCTGAACTCTTTCGTAAGAATATTAAACCATATGTGCGGTGCTGGCAGAACAGCCAGCTCGTGTATGATTTATAGGGGAGGTGCCAGGCCGGGTTAGATGGCTAGTGTGTTTCAGGCAGACAGCCATTGATTCTGGGCGTGGCACCTCTAGGTCTATGAGGTGACAGTGATAGCCCAGCTTTCCGTCTCCCACATCCATCCTCACGCTGTCAGCCTGCCGATAAAACCACCGTCCAGCAACCCTATACTTCCCACAGCACAAGCTTGCCCTGAGCTTCCAGGAACAGCATGGGGAAAAAAACCTGTAAAGCTAAAGTAGCCCTTTACCATATGTGCAAGCGTGAAATATACATCTAAAACGTGTGCTGGAATCTGTTGTATGAGACTTCATTGGAAAAACATGAGATTTCTAAATTAGCGTTGTCAAAAAGTAAAATGTGGAATGAATTCTTCATTTTTTTTCTTAAATAATTATTTACCATTAAATGGGTTTTAATGAGAACTATATATATATATATATATGATTTATATATATATATATATATATATATAGACACTAACATTTAAACCTTTGTGGCAAAAATGTTTTCAAAAGAAGTCTCTTATGCTCACCAAAACCGCATTTATTTGATCAAAAATACAGGAAAACAACAATATTGTGAGATATCAATACAATTTATAATAACTGTTAACTATCTTAAAACTATCTTATTTTTTAAATATGATTTATTACAGTGTGCAATTCATTTTCAAAAGTTTTAAATATACCACTTTAGTGTCCCATGATTCTTTAGAAATACTTCTAATATGCTGATTTGGTGCTCAAGAAATATTTCTTATTATTATCACCACTAAAAAGTGTTTCATATTTTGTGGAAACTGTGATCAAAGCATTCTAGGAAAAAAAAAGTATATATATATATATATATATATATTTATTTTTTATATATTTTATTTATTTTCCAAAATTATTTGATGAAAAGGACAGAATTCATATGTGACAATTTAAATGTCTTTACTGTAACTTTTGATCAGTTTTATGCATCCTTGATGAATAAAAGTATTAATTTCTTAAAAATATCTTAGTGATCCAAAATGTTTGAATGGTATGATAAATGAGATTAGTTAATATATCTACATTCAGCAGTTTTTAGACAATGTCATAAAAGACCTGCTCAGCACTTTTCCAAACTGAAAATCTGAGAGGCGTAAGAGGATGAGAGAGAGATGAATGAAGGGCGGAAAAGTGAGAGAGGTGGTCACTCGATCCGCCATCTGTGGCCAGCTCAGCTGCCCAGCACACATGGCAAAGTAAGGTGAAAATGACAGCACTCCAGAGTGATGTATTTCTCCTCAGAGATCTCATTAGGTCCTCTGAGGGTCCTGCTATCACTCTGGGTGACCAGATCTTGATGTATATGCTCTTATTGATGGTGTTCAACACAGTAGAGCTGATGGTTACAACCACAGTTCCAAAACCCTCTGAAAAATGCTATCTGTATTTTTAGTATTTTTTGAGATACGTTGTTTTTTTTTTATTGTACCTGGAAGCACTTCATAAATGTCCTCTTCGTCCTCTTCATCATCCTCTTCATCTTCTTGAGTTCCTGATTGGTCTTTCCATTCTTCACGGCTGCTTTGGGGGGTTTGTCCCAGATTCGGGGTTGTAACCGGTGCAGACGCTGGCCCAGGACGTGGTGGTGGAGGTGTGGTAGCTCGTTCAATGTCATCATATGTCTCTTCCTCTTCTTCCACCTCCTCCTCCTCCTCATCATAGGGGATGAAGGTAGAGCTCAGATCTTGGAGAAAAGCCATTAACAAATCATTAACACCTAAACAATGAAAATGAGAGCAGACAAATTCCTTGTGTGTGTTAACCAAACTAAACGTAGTGGTGTCCCAAAAGAACACTAGTGAATATGCTTCCATTTTAATAAAAAATACAGTAATATTGTGAAATCTTTTTTTCTACAATATCACATCACTCTCCAAATGTTGGAGAGAAGCCGTAAAGTCAAACATTAACACCAAAATAATGAAAATGACAGTAAATGACAGAATATTATAGTCTGATACCACCAGTGACTATTTTACAAATTCATAATTGAATGCTTTTTATTACAAATGACATTACCTGCATAATTAAATTTGAGTGAAAACACTGAACTAATAACATGAATTTCATATCTTCATAGTATTTTTTTCTTGGTTTGTCATTACTCCAGACACATTAACGCTACAGGTTTCAACTGATGATCATGTGATCCAGCATCATTTGAGAACATTAAATGTCACAAATTTGCTTTGTTAAAAAATAGTACAGAAAATTCAAAATGTAACAATTTTTTAAACCCACAAATCATTAAAATGTTAAATCTTAAAATGTTTACATTTAAATGTTTGAATCCAGCTCTGTGTGTGTTCACATATTAGGACCTCAGTGTAGCTTTGGAGAATTAATAAAATAATTATATCAGAAATTTTACACTGTGCAGAGGGAGTGTTAAATTTGACATTTATTACAGTGCTAATACTAAATGATGCTTGTGCCATTTGGCTGTATGTACATGTGCGAAGGGGGGTGGGGAGGGAGAAAACTATCTCAGGAGTGTCCATTACTTCCCGCAAATCAGAGGGCCGCATTGAGCCCATTTTAGAGTGGCGAGGGTGCCTCAGATCTGTCTCAGATGAAGTGAGGGCCTGATTGCAGGTGACTGAGCTCTGTAACACAGGCTATCGTATCCTCACTGCCTGGATGCCAAGCAGGACCAGATCGATGCACCTAAAGGATGACCGGGCAAATCCCAATCAATTTCCTGTAAAGAGCGCTGCGCTACGGGGAAGAGGAGGCAGCCTGAAGCACGTTGGACTCAGAAGCTCTGTGACGTGCTGCATGAGGAGGTCTAGAGACTATCTTATTGGCTAAACCAGGAGGAAAGTTATTGTTATGCTTTTTTTTTTTTTTTATAAAACTGCCCTTTTCACCTCAAGATGATCACTGTGGTGCTTGGACCAAATGCATTCAGCATAATATAATATATGTTATGTAGTCTAACAAAAATGCATTTCATATCTCACATACCCTTAAGAACAAAATTGATCTGGTCCACCCATTCCCTGGCTTCACGGGGACTGCTGGCAGTGAACTGCGGAGAACAAGTATCATTGTTGATTTGGAGGCTATTCTCATTCTTCATTGTAATGACAGCAAGATGACTGAACACTGCTATAGCAATAAGCAATGCAAGCGTGTTTGTGTGTGTTGAACCTGGTAAGAACGTCTTCCAGGAGCGCTCAACTCGAAACACGAATTCTTCTTGGAGTCTTTGCGTAAGCTGGGCACCAACTCTGCACTGTAGCCGTTAATATAAAATGAGCCCTTCTGCTGCTTGTCTGAATTCAGGAGACAAAATTCGAGATTCTCTCAATATCTCTGTTTTTGATGTTCATGTCCTCATTGAACAGCACTGGACATACCTTTCTCACTCCCGAAGTAAAAAAATATGGTGTTGTTTAACACACACCATCGCTTTTGCCATTCCATGCTGAAGAAACTGTGATCTGAAAAAATAAAATCAAAATAAACGTTAAAAATGCTTGTAGAATTTATGTGACTTGGGATGCTTTGGTTTTAAAGATTCCTTCCTACCACGTCTCTTCTTCTCCAGGTAGCCTTGCTTTAGGATGTTGCTCAGGTCCTGTGCAGCCACCAGAGGGATCTCTTCAAAAACTGTCAATTAGAAAAGGATTAGAATTATGTTGTGAAATAATGGTATAATAAAACATTAGTGAATAACACACTTACTCAAACATAAAATAGAACACTTATGCTTGTTTATACAATGATATACAATATATATATATATATATATGTGAGTAAGATTTTTTTAGACTTTTGACAGAAATCTCTTATGCTCACAAATAGATTTGGAAAATACAGAAGAGTCAGTACTTTTGTAAAATACTATTACAGTTATAAATAACCATTTTTTTATATATATATTTGAGAATGCAGTTAATTCCTGTGATGACAAAGTTGAATTTTCAGCACCCGCCACCTTCAGTGTCGCATTATATATCAGAAATCATTCTGATATGCAGATTTGGAGCAAACATGTATTAGAAATAGAACCTTTATGTACAATTTATGTATTTACTGCCAAACTATCACTTCATGTAAATTTCATATGTCCTTGTAGAATAAATTAATACATTTCTTTAAAAATACAACCTTACTGACCCCATACTATACAACCCTGGACCACAAAACTAGTCATAAGTAGCATGAGTATATTTACAGCAAAAGCCAAAAATACATTTTATAGGTCAAATTCTAGATTTTCCTTTATTTCCAAAAAATCATTAGGATATTAAGTAAAAATCACATTACATGAAGATATATTTCATTTTTTACTGTAAACATAATCAAAACTTAATATGTAATATGCATTGCTAAGATATTCATTGGGACAACTTTAAATGCAATTTCCTCAATTTAAATTTTTTTTTTTAAACGCTCAGTTTCCAGATTTTTAAATCTCAGACAAATATTGTCCTATACTAGCAAACCATAAACCAATGAAAAGCTTCTTTATTTGGCTTTCAGATGATGTGTAAATCTCAAGTTAAAAAAATGGACCCTTATGACTGGTTTTGTGGTTCTGGGTCACACACACACAGATACTTGTAAATATAACAGGAAACCTAGAGGTAGATTATGTACAAAGGTACCACTAACCTTTGCACACAAAAATTATAATTTTTTCCTCTTATCATTACCTCTAGGTTTAGGGAAGAGGGGGGCAGCCCCACTCATAAAAAATTGTCCCGGGCCCCTGATGGCACTGATAATATGATGACAACTGTAATAAGAACACATCAGAATCTCGTGCAGGGCTTGCTGCGCTTTAATCTGCACCCACGCGCCTATTTTTAGCATGTTTTCTAGGGCATGTGAGAGTGGCAGCGCAGGCAAACAATTTGCTGCAAACAGGGAAACGAGACACAAATCCTCACCCTCGCGATCCGGCTTTCATCAACTTCAAACCCCAAGAGCTAAAAGAGAGCGTAGGCGACAGGTGGGCCTCTGGGCATGCTACCAGACTTATTTAAAACTCATTTAGACACGAGCAGATGCTTCCTTCCCTGCACGCTAATGTCGAAGTAATCTCTGTGGCATCTCTTCTCTTCGAGCTCAGGCTGCCATTTGATGCACAAAACAGACAGCGTTATGCAGTCAACTGCACCGAGAGAACTTGTCACTGGGGGGAAAAAAAATGCCAAAAGAACAAAGATAAGTGCAACTGTGATGTGAGCGGTGGATATAACAGCTCGGAGAATCTAATGCCTCTATAAATAAGACTCAGCTCGTCAAACGCACCCAGTCTGCGTGACATCACCATCGAGCTCTGTAGCCCGTCATGTTATGTGTCCAGTTTATCAGACAGATGACCATCTCGCAGAGGAGCCCTTTGACCCTCGCTCACATTCACATACACACGGTCACATCTAAGTCGTCATAAATACAACTGTTTGTCAAGGGTAGGTTGATGTATCATCGAAAAAAACGGAGGCCTCGGTCCAGCCACTTCTCTGTTCATTTTTCTCTTTGTGCGCCTTCGTCCCGACACCTTTTACTCCCCTCATCCATCCACATCCCCCTCTGTTCATTTATCTAAAAGGTCAAGCCCTGGTAATAGTTCAGAATAAACAGAAGAAATGTGAGAACGGCGTACAATTAACAGTCTCTCTAATCTTCACACACCTACTGACAACCTTCTTCCTCAGGCCTTGCTGTCTGACCCCATGGTGCGGTCAGAGACTTAAGCAATGGCAAAATGAATGGTGAATTTGTGTTCAGTCATTCTTCACAACCTACGACCTGCCTTCCAGAGGAAACCAAACAGTGGGTGTGTTTCTGGACAGTCACTATTTTCTTGATTCTTCCACAGGGTAGCAGTGTAACCAAACATTTCACCTACAGAAAAAAAAATGGCATGTTTTTCTATTCTGAACTGTCTCCAAGGAAACCCAGGATTCTGATTGGCCCAACAGATGCAACATTTAACTTCAGTCATTTCCTTCAAACCAATCAAAGCTTGATATATTTAAAGCCACAGAGGACAAAAAGCAGCCAAAAAGACAGCGAAAAAAAAAGAGCTCGAACTATATTACATTTCTGCATTCTGTCTCTTACATCGTCAGTTTCTTACATGTTCTTATAAACATGCACGTTTTAAACCATCATAAACAAAATAATTAACTTCTGACTATTAAAGTGACATAAAAAATGCACATGGAAGCGGTCTTGAGGATTTTCATTTCGCCTATAAATTGCATTGTTAATTATTCAGAGCGGTGAGGTTTCTTAACTCTCACCCCTTGCATTCTCCCTCCTTAATTAGCATAAGGCCAATCATTTTCATTTAAACGTGCTGTGGATGTTTATGAATATTTCAGAGTGTTACATCACCATTGTTCTCAGAAGCTTTGTGCTGCCAGGCCTTTTCCGACTTCATTTATTTTGTTTTCTCGTGTTGTTCGTTACCGACATCAATTATTCTGAAGTATTCAAAGACAAAAACGCAGCATCAAAAATCATGCATCAGAGGACTTATTTAGTTTTCGCTAAGCAGACGTCCAATTCCAAGCTTGGTTTTGTCATTAACTCATGACAAGAGGCACACAAATACGTGCAGATGTGGGGAGAAGAGAAAGGGAGCGACACAAAGCTAATGACTTTCCTCCAGGCGTTCTCCGTGGCTGCTAGACGCTTTGTGGTGATGCATGGCACGGCCTCTGCGATGTGGCAGGGCGAGATTGGTGGAGTGAGGCATTGAGCGTGCCACGCAGAGGGACGTTCATCAGTGCCACGGCAGCAGCAGAGCGGGGACTGATGCCACGAGAGGAGCTCGCCGGGATACGGGAGAACCAGGAGATCCTCCCCTTCCTTCTGCAACATGGAGGTAGGCACAGCTCCGGGTCACACTACTCCCATCTCTGCCTGCCACCAGCAATGGGCTGCTGTGTTTACTCCTCAAAGACTCGTTCTGTAGAGAACCCTTTTATTACAATGACATCGAAAAATTCAACAGTGAGAGCAGCAGGTCTCAAATGAGTGGCGAACAAACAATCTCATATACTATTTAATTAATTACTGTTCGTCATAAGCTCATTTAAGGTCTTCATATTGGATAATAAAGCTGGGCTCTGTAGGCATTTAACATCCTCACCAACATGCATAATACTGCGCTCACAGGTGATGTTATGAGCACAGCAGGTGATCCTGCTATAAAAATCTGATTGATGCTGTAATGATCCGAGGAAGTTAATGTAAAACACCATTAAATAGCATCACAGTTGAGTGGCTTTGAGTCAATGACAGGGCACAGTCAGCAGTGACAGATGCAAAGGCCTGTCAAAGACATAAACGCGGCAAAATGTGGATTTTTTTCTCCACTTAGGCTACTGTAAGTTTGTTTTCTTTTAGTTATTTAAACCTGTGCAAAGATGTGCAGAATTGTCTATTAAATATTGTTTTTGTTTAGTATGTGTGTGATTTTTTTTCTCCTCTCTATTTATTTCTAACATTTGCAATCATCAAAATGCACTGATCAAATTATTAAATATTTTAGGAATAGTGCATGTCTGCATTTCAAGTGTACTTTTGTTACCATCCACACAATACAATGATTTACTGTGGACACAAAAGTCAAGATCACTAACATATTGATTAAAGGAGTCCATGAGGGATTACTAACCAATCATGTGATCACATTTGCATACTGGCGCATTCTGTTATAATGCACCAAATTTTACAGATGCTTGAGTTCTCAATACACATAAGCTGATCATTATTTTAATTTTACAGCTGATATCTGATAAACGGCTGATTTTAAAATTATATTCGAATTTGTCTAAATAAATAAAAAAATACTACAATCTAAATAATCTTTTTTAATTTTGGCAATGAAATAATATTTAGTCCAGTTTGAAAATGTATATTCTTTGTGAAGATGTTTTACTAAATTACTGGAATGTATGTTAAACATATAGACTCTCACACACACACACAACACTGATAAATGACAAAAATCAAGCAATAAACCAAAAAGACAAGAAGATGCCTGCATATACAGTACATAAACAATCTGCATTAGATCGATGCCCTTTCCATGTCTTCCAGTTACGCACCGTGTGCACGGGACGCACAGACCTGCGGCTGACCTCGGAGTGAACCTCAGAGATGAGGTGAAACAGAAGGCACGAGGGTCCCTGGGGGGCTGAGGGGAGAGGCAGGGGAGGAATGCTGATCAGGGAGAGATGGAGAGACCGGAATTACTGCGCTCTCCTGTACAGCACTTGATTAGAAAAAAGGAGCACTCCGAGCATCCTTAACCCCCCTGTACTGCACACCAATACGCCAACTGCACACAGAGAACAGCAAATTGACACATTTTTCCTCATTACAGGCAAAGGCAGTGGCCTCTGTGCGATGCCTGCGCATAGCAAACATTAGGAGGGTGAAAAAAAAGGGGAAATGCATTAGGGAGGGGGAGCGAAAGACTGAGAGAGAGAGATCCCTAGGTGAACGGCTCAATTGAACATCACCTCTCTAAATTGTCCTTAACAAGAACTGATTCGATTTGAATGAAAAGGATCTGTTATTCACAACATGAGACCTGAAATCAGGCAGCCCCTGAACAGTTTTGCAGTATTACTTATTATTTACAAGATTCCAGGATGGACCTTTAGCCGGCCCCTGTTTAAAGGCGCAATTGTGGGCTTCACACATGATGTGGGAAACCATTTAGCATGCTTTAGTGCCACAACATTGTTCCTTTACTGACGAGCCGCACCGTACAAGAGGAAAATTTATAGTCTGGCAATGAGCAGGGAAAGCAAAGGGGGGTCCTCCGTTGAGAGACCAGAGCTCTATAAATTTTACCCCCATATATTATGACATCCATTCAAAAGTTTAACTGCAAATACTATAATCCTGAGATGGCAGAGAGGTGGACTGGGGTGCGACAGCCAGAGGAGATATGACTCGAAAGCAGTGTCATCATCGCACACGGCCACAAAGAAAAATGAGTTCGTCGAGATGTGGAAATATACTTAAACTAGTAGAGCTGAGGCATGAGAAAGCTTGGAATTCTGTGCTGTCGGTTATAGCCAATTCACAAAGAATAATGACATGAATATACAATAAAAATGAGTGTGTTTATTTCAACCGGAATTATGAGACGGTTTCTTGTTTTGTTTTTTGTTTTTTAATAAAAGCTACAAAAAAAAGTTGTTCATTTATTTCCCACAAGAAAGTAAAAAGTGCCTGCATATACAGATCCCCATCTAATACCTTTATATTTAACAAAATGAAATAAAAAACATTAAACCACAGATTAAATGTTTTAAATAGACTACCTACATTGGAGAACACTGGCTCTAAATGTTTTGGAGTGTATAGGCTAATTCATGCATTTATTTAATTCTTTTTCTGTGCAGCATTGCACTGCTGCTGCTGTTTCTATTAGCCGTTCAATAGAATTTTGGATCCATTTACAAGACACTCTGTCACAAGCAAATGTTTTGAATGTGGGGAGAAATTGAGACATTCCTATAAGAGAAGAAAAAAAAAGGGTAGAGAAGAGGAGTGTTGAATTTCGGGAATGAATTGTAAAAACATCAGTTTAACCAATTAGAAAGTAACTACTGTGCTAAATTATATGGCACCGCCCTTCTGAGGTGACAGTGCAAGCTGTAAGTCTTTACAAATATAAGGGATTTGCAGGGCAAAAAAAAAGAGGTAAGCATGTATAATTTCTTTTGCCTTATAACTGCATTTGATCATGTTAATGGATGCTAAATAACAGCTATCATCTAATGAGCAGTTAACTTTGTTTCATTTAAAATATCACATCACACACACAGCTTTTCATCTCGGGGTTTAAAAAATAGGCTTATATAAAAATAAATATGGCTAACCAGATGGGTTAGACTGCACAGAATGGCACAACATTTATCACAATTAACACACACTGCCTATTTTGTTAGAATTGCTCATCTATATATTTCTAAATTCGTTTCCAATTCGCTAAATAATATTGCAATCTGCCTATCATTTGTGTAGCATAACAATAATAAAATAACAATAAAATAAAATCCAGATTTTCTTTTGTAGGATACACTAATGTCGAAACTAAATATGTTATAGTCCTAATCGCAGCTATAGATTTAATGAATTTAAAATAGGCTATTCGAGTGCAGATGATGATGATTTTGACGGTAAATAGAGATTATATTAAAAAATAAAATAAAATAAAAACATCACAGAGGTAAAGGAATACTATTGGACAATTCCGTAGATTTGCGTCGGTTATCTGCTTGTTTGTTAGGTTTTCTTTGAGCAGTTTTGATTCAAGAACCATGAAATATGCCAGCGGACACGTGTCGACTGTCTGAGGACGACAAATCAAGATTCATGATATCGAGCATCGATCACATGAGGAATGCAGCACGGTCGTAAAGTTTGACGTGTTTGTTAACGCTCACATACATGTGTGCCACACAGGTATTTATGACCGTCTGATAAACTCCAGAAACTGCTATTGTGGGTCTGTTTTATTTAACTGAGAATGAGTGAGTGAAAATAATCAGATTTCCAATACAGGAAAAAAACAACATTAAATTCGGTAGTACTGTGTAATGGCCTAAACGTGGCGTTTAGTTTTTTTTATAAAACGTGTAAATATCAGTAGGATTGCTTTAGCTTGATGGAAATAGTAAAAGGTGAATGAAAAAGTCCACCAGGGGGCGCGTGTTAAGAGAAAGTGAAGGGTGCTTTCTGAAGAAACTGAACTTCGACAACACTGACTGGAAAATATTTCAGTAAGCCTATATATATATTAACGAATAAACATTTAAAATTAAATAAAGGACATTTTAATAAAAGTTGTGTCGCAATTGTCTGTATTTAGGCTTATATGATATAGGCTAGGCTTTATCTCGATTTTTTTTTTCAGGTGTTAACAAAAACCTGCTTGAATTGATTTCTATTTGGCCTATAGGCTAACTATTATAGACTCCGTTCGCATTTAAAACGATTCACTCATTCTACCATAAATAATCAATAAACACTGTTACCTCACGATCGTGATTTTTCAATCACCGTGAATATTGCCAATATAGCTTAAGACATCACAAAATAACATTTTCTTTCAGTAGATTATCAGTAAATCGACTTAGGCTTAAGCAATACATATATATATATATATATATATATATATATATATATATAACATATGCGCCCACATTAAGCTATAAATTATAAATATTAAACATTTTAATTGAGAATTTAAATCTTCAGAATAGTTAGCCTGTTTTTTAAGTTAAAAAGTGGCGTTGTTTAGGCTAATGTAGCCTATTCCGTTTTATAAAAAAAACTAAAAAAGCAGTACTACTACTAAAGAAAAAAACATTTAGCCTATCCTACTTTACCTTTGCCGAGTGTTAGCCTAGCTAGGCCTATATGTTTACATAAATTACGAATTGCCTTTTTTTTTTGAGAAATCCGTGTTAAATAAGCTAGCCCCTATATATCAGAGCAATATTCAATAACCAACACGAACAATTCCCATTCAAAATACCTTTATATTAATTTGCCTAGAAATATCGTCTTTGTGGAGAAGCATGAGCGCACTTTAAGTCTTCTTGTCCTTGAGTAAATAAACAGAAAGTTCAAAGGCTTCCACTGTTTAATGGTAGAACTACAAGAGCCAACAGTTACACATCTGTAATCTTAATCCAGCCACATATGAGAAATGTCCTCGTTATAAAAATATAACTTGTGCTTTATTTTAAATAATTTATTATATATACAACACAAATCTGGAGACAATTTTCCATCTTAGGCTACTCTATAAAATTTAGGAGAGCAGGATAAGTTAACTTGAAGTGTTTTTATTGGCTCAAGGTGCTTATGGACTGCAGCCAGGCATTGTGGTAACAAAAAAACACTTCACGGAAAATCCTCATCTTGTGATAACATCAAGAGGATTTTTTCTGTAGTACATAGAAATCTGTCATATCAGGTCCCTGCCAGTCATCATGAAAATGATTTGGTTCAGTGGTTACCGATGGTTGTGTTTTATCACACACACTGCAGTAATGTGCATTACCAAGCCAGAAATCTTCCAAACTTAAATATAGCCTCTCACTCGTGAAGCTCCTTACTCAAATTCAGAACCATGTGGGGGGAAAACTCTT
The DNA here is from genome assembly GCA_032359435.1 of Enteromius unitaeniatus. Lineage (NCBI taxonomy): Eukaryota > Metazoa > Chordata > Actinopteri > Cypriniformes > Cyprinidae > Enteromius > Enteromius unitaeniatus. Next base: position 10,072,602 of record JAUMHI010000053.1, on the reverse strand, counting down.
TTATGATTATTACATGTTTCAACACTCAATTTAAAACGTATGATAAATTAGGCAATTAGCATAATATTTTCCATTTTTGACAGATAAATGATACCTGCACAGGCTGACAAATCATAGGGTAGAAAGACATTTTGTGGAAAAACAGTTTGTCTGGTCAGTTTAAAGATGTGAAAACATTCCCGAATACTGCTGTAGAACAGACCTCAAAGACTCAGGAACGTCAAATGGATTATGTCAGCAAATACAAAGGCACAAAACGAATCTGTGAATGTTCATTTCAAGCATAAAAAACACCGCACACATGCCCTTGCAAAACACAAGCATTTGTAAATATTAAGAACGCAACAGACCGGGTGCCGAGAGCAAATCTGCATTTAACCGAAACTAAAAAAGACACATAGAAGACATTTGAACAGCACTCCCTCCCTGTGGGTGTATACAGGCGAACACACCTACACACGCTTTCATTTGTTTCCCCAAGAAAGCATCAGGCCACCTGGGCCTTGCATCGAAACTTCATCAATCTCCAGAAATGGAATCCAGTGGAGAGAAAAATCAAATTCTCATTTGCAAGATGGGTAAGGGGGAGAGGAGAGAGAGAACGAGAGAGAGAGAGCTGGAGGTACCTGGGAAGGCTAACCTCTAGCTGAACCCACAGCATTGAATCGTTTCGCCATTTGTCTGCGATACTGACAGGCTGCAAAGAAGATTAGACACTCAAGGTTGTGACTTCCTATTCTGCTTATTTCATCCCTTGCAAATCACGAAAGGCTTCCTCTCCTCGCCCACGGTAACTTTTACTAGACCGAGATGTATTATATCGAACACAGAAGCAATATTTTCCTAAGCAATGAAAGAAAATGCATGATGAATATAGAGATGTACGCTCTGTTGACTCATCACTGCACAATGAATAGAGCGACTGACAATGATATGACATTAACAGTAGAAAATCTCTTCCGAATGATCACTATACTGGGCTGGAGGAAAAGTGAGAGCGTGTTTGGGTGAAACGGTGAAATTACAAATGAGCGAGAGACGGAGCGAGAGCAAATATCAGCATTTTCTGCAGCATCGTAGTCTTCTGAGAGTGAAGTGAACTTTTGAACCCGTATAGCAGAAGCAGCGATGCACTGAGGATGCTCGGGTCTAATACTGTATGTGTCTATTTCAATTAATTAATGCGAAGCGAAACAGAGGGTGGGAAAACGACAGCGCAGAGGAAAGATGGTGTCATCTTTGCCGAAGTCATTTAACGTGCCCTATGAAGCCTGCCAATGCCTCATACTTTACTCTTTCAAAAAACCGCAGCAGAATATTAATCGCGATTGGAGGAAATTAATGGATGATTACTAGAACGGATGGACGCTTTTGGGGTGATCCAAACCTTGTCCCAGCCAGTGAAACTTTATTTGAACTGTGCTGTTGCTATGGCAGCTGAGGTCAATAATGTAGACTTAGTTGCCCTAGACGAATTGACCAGAACAAGACCCAGGGGTCAAAAGTTTACTGTAGGGAGGAAGAAACACTCACAGTAAATGTATGGAGTTAAGAGGCTGCGTGGATGAGGACTCAAACACCGAGGTCATATAAGGTGTTTATGATCACATGACTTCACCTCCACATGCCACTGCGTTAGGATAAATATGACAATCCGAGGCTGCAGGACAGAGCTCTTCCACGGTAACTGTGATGATGACGAAAATGAGATTTGGTCACTTTAGTTCGCTAAGGGTCGCTTAATTGCCAAGCTAAAATGTCTTTTTCATTGATGCAAGCTCTTTTTGGACTCTCCAGAGATTCATTGCAACAATCAATTTCGCAACCATTAATTTAGAGGCTCCGAGATCTTGAGAAAAAAATTGAATTTACATCTTGATGATCTAATTTGCGATAAAGAAACAACTTCACTCGGAATCCTTGGCCTTTCTGATTGGCTTCTCCAGCTTTGCCTGTAAAGCTGTGGTGGGGTAAGATAACAGGAACGAGAGGGGCTTTTGTTTCTGGACATAAATCAAGTCAGTGCACACAAAGAGCCCAGAGCATGTGCGGCCTTTGATAGGACATGCATTGATATTAGCCTCTTAAATACACAAACTCCTGTCAGACTGACAAACCATACACCTTTTCTGCTCTATTTGTTATTACTGAAATGATTAGTGAATTGGAGTCTTGTGTGCAATGTTTTCGCAATCACTCCAAGCAAATATCTACTGCATCCACAGCCGTAAGAATGTTTCTTATTTCTACAACTTGTGCATTTCCTAAACTTGACCTGGCAAAATATCCACCCCACTGTGAGGCTCCTCCTGCCCTGGGCTTCCCGTCCTCGGCTGCAGGGCTGCTGTCATCCAGACGAGGTTGCAGGCACGGTGGGGTCAACCGTGTGGTCTGCGGGTGAAACTCAGTTCACATTACCATACAGACAGGGGCCCTGACAATAGAGCGCCCATCTGTTCCTGTCAGCTATAACAAATCTAGTGTCAAACCTCCCTCTGGAGACAGGGAGGCAGCGCTGGCTAAATGAAATAACACTGACTCCTCCCATCGACGAGTCAACTGCAGCCTCGTCCTCCAGTCATGTTAGAGCACAAGCAGACACAGTCAATTTCCCTTCCTCACACAGGCGAGCATGTGACCCCACAGAGCGAGTAACGGTGCAAGAATTGAATGCCTGAACTATATTTACCCTCCGCTACAATAGGGTAAATTTGAAAATATCAGCATGCAAGGACACCAGCTCATTCATAAGACATATGCATTTTGTTTTTTCATTCACTCGAGCTAAGCAAAAAAGGGTTCTCAGCGTGGAGCGTTCTTATTAAATAAAAGGCAAATGAGAAAACAAACTAAATCTGAATTGCTGAAAAAGGTGCGCATTTGAATCTTAATCTTCATGATTATATTCCTCGCTCTAATTTCATATCCGCCGATTGCTCTCCCGCTCAAATTCCAAATGTCCTCTCATAGGGTTTGATGCGAGATTCCCAACTGGTGAACTAAACATGAACCCTGAACTGCACTTGCCCTTGCTGGTCATTATCTTTATTGAAAGAGCGACATGATGCGAATCTTCTTCGAGTTACTCCTCTTTGACTTATATGCCTTTTCCGGCAAAGAAGCGAATCAAAGGAGCACATCCAGGTTTGACCCCTTTTGTTGCTAAATTACAAACAACATATAAAATAAATGGGACGATGGAGTATTCATTTTTACCAGGGTGGTGAGAAGTTTCGTGTCAGTGAACAAGGCAGAGTATTGAAGATGAAAACTATAATTTATGGTTTTCACAAATGGCAATTGTGTAGCCTGACATTTTTTTCTGTTCAATTTGGAAAACTGTTAAGAGAAGAAAATAGTCCTGAAGTAAAAAAGAGAGAAGGATTTTGATTTTTCTTTGCCTTTTATTGGATTATAGTATCATCTCTGAGCCGGTCACGAGAGATCAATGCTATTGACTTGAATGCCCCGTGCCTATTTCTGCAAAGCTGCAGGCTTTTTGAGGCCCTCTGAGAAAATTGTCAGTTGTATGATGAGTGATAAAGAAGAGAAAATGGATAAAACGCCCCTCAGGTACAGGGTTGAGTTTCAAGACCAGCTGGTTACAGAGGAGCCAGGGATGATCAGTCACAGATCATGGCCCGAAGCAAACAGCAAACTGCCCACGTTAGTAAAAAAACAAAACAACCAGCAAAGACAAAACACAGATTTTGACGGGCCATTTTCAATCTGCAGCACATCCTGTTTTTCTCTTTAAACCTTGAATTACACACCAGTTTCCGTTTTCCAAACTGTAGTAGGCTATAAAAGTGTAAATATACTTGGTGTCAGAAGGACAAGAAAGCTAACATTTTAACACCATTGTTAAACACAGTCAAACATGCCAAAGCTTAACCCCAAGAACCTCAGGACACATGACCAAACATCCCGCTTGCCTGCCACTAGAGGGAGAGCTTCATCTCTTTTGTATGGAGGGTAAAGACCACCCTCCCATTCCCTCTCCACACACTCCTCAATGCCAACAGCAGAGTTGTGGGAATCCACTAGAGGGTGATCTGTTACCAAACACCTCCACTGGGGTATTTCATCACTACCAGTGAAACCCCCACAACAAGAAATATGCTAAAGATGCTTTAGACAAGTTTCCTGTCTCAACTCATCACAGCTTACATGCATTAGACATTCGAGTAAACACACTCATCTACACAAACTCACGTTCAGAAGCACCTTCCTCCTGGTAGTCAGAGGCCACTGACATATCATCTGACGGAGCAGAACGTCCCAGACTGGAGCTGCGGTTGTCATCTGAACTGTCCTCAAGATTGGACTCAACTAGGATAAAAAAGAAAAAAGAACAAGAAAAAGAAATCAATCAATCGAGAACTTCGATATAAGTAGAAACTTTGTTGAGTTAATTCGACAGACATAGGCTACATAAAAAAGAAAATGCTGTGGGAGGAAAATCGAATCATTTGTGAAACCAACTTGTTTCTATAGAACCATTGTTCCAGGAAAGACAGACTCTGAGCGGAAATCTCGGTGAGCAATTAATTAGAATCATGAAACAGCTGTTCACTTACATCTGTGGGGGAATTCTTGTGGGTGTCTGCAAAAGAGGATTTAAAAACGGGTTTAGAGAAGAACATTTTGTAAAGGATAAAATAACCTTCTAAACAAATGGACTTCACAATGTTCAGAATTTCTAATGAAAATGATTATTGTGTAAGGCTTATAAACAGATATAACTGAGGTTAAACATTTTTTTTGTATCATTCTACTCTTTTTTTTTAGTCTAGATAAACATCTCAGATGTGCATTGAGAGCCGTATGACAAATTCTCAAAGAATCGAAGAGGTGTTAGATTGATAGCAGGATGAGTCTCTGTGTAAACACATGCATCTGTTAAGCAGTGCATTGCAACATTTGCAAATGATGCATTGACATTATTCATGCAAGCCAGTGCTGAAGAAGAAAAAAAGCACACTTGTTCTCCTTGCAAACACCTAGCATTGCAAACCACAAAACCACTCCACCGAGTAAGCAAGGTAATTGTACTCCTTGCTTGTAAAAAGACAACAATAGAAGAACTGTGCCATTTGCTTCCTGTCTGTTTAACTGTTGTGTTTCATTCGTCGCTCAATCGGGAGCACAGATTCTCATGCTGAAAATAATTTGCTTCTATAAATTTACTTTTTGTGAGTACTTTTTCAATGTAGAGTACAAACAAGGAGGAGCGAGTATGTGTCAGCTCTAATAGTTACGCATGAGTAAAACATAATGTGACATCCCTCACCTCTTTTGGATGACATGAAAATTTCGTAGGAGAATTTCCCTGGCCTCTTGAGCAGGATCGCTGAGATTCTCATCATGGAGTATGTCAGAAACAAACAGCTCACAGTCTGAAGAACAAAAGTAGAAAACAACCTCAGTAAGCTATGCTACATTAGTTGGTTTGCAAGATACAAAAACACTAAATGTAAATAAAAACTAACAGTAAAATGTAAAAACTTTTACGTCGTATTTTAACGTGGAAAGAGAAAAATCTGATCATTAACTCATGTTGTATTGTTACTCAGTAGAGCATGTGTTTTGAAATATGCAAAGGACTGTTCTATTCAGGCAAATGCCGTAGACAATGGAATATTCAGATGACAAATATTCATCCTGTCTGTTGTGTCAGAACAGATAACATCTCATGATGGCACCATTCATGTGTACCATTTTGTACCAAATGTTTTACTCTAAAGTAAACACAGCAAAGCAGGATAATTAAAAGAAAACTAATTAAATCATAAAATAGTCTGTAGGCAAGGTTTAAGAGCATAACGCACAGTATGTTAACAATGACCTGGAAAACTAACTCTATTGTAATCAACTGCAACTAGACACTCCCAATTTTTTTTGTTGTTTTTTTAAATTTCATTAAAAATAATCTAGCATGTAACTGCATAAAAGCAAACTTTAAAGTTAGCTTCAAGTTACAAAAAATAAAAATAATAAGTAGGTCTAGCCTACATATTTAGCCTATTTTATGCACACTGAAAGAGCACAAAGTTCAATTAACAGTGAAACAATTGAGAATACCTTTTAATAGTTGTCTGATGTCATCAGCAACCGTCCCCATCTCACTCTGTAAGACTCCAGCAGAAATAAAGGGTAATAAAATATGCTGATGTCAACGGCTGAAGGTCAAGGAATTTCTGAATGAATTTGTTGGTCACTTGTCATTCCACAGCATGAATTCGCGATATGAAATAAAAAGGAACTGAAAGAGATATCCACACACACACGAACAGGTTCTCGGAGAGAAGATAAAGAGGAAGTGCAAAGCACATTGTTGTGAAAATGAAACGCGCCCAGACGTTAGGTGAACTTTTGACAGAGTAGCACGAGTCTGAAATTAATGTCAAATTAATTAAAAAAACAGCATATTAGCCTACTTTATTTTTTACACCATATACAGTTTTCAATTTGCTGTTACGTGTTTTCGTTTGCAACGATTAAACAGCGGAGGGCCGAGATCAAAACCGCTACACCTCGTTTTTAATCTCACTGTTTGTCCAAACCACTTTCTCATATCATGACCATCGATCAAGACTAACTTGCACCACCAGCGGTCTAGTGTGCAAGTAATGGCCATGTCCTCTCCACTATGAAAGATTTAACATGTTTACACCCTATATTACAGGCCTATGGTCAGTTTGTTTAAGTCGTTGTGTTATCAGCCCTTATGCGGGTTGGGTGCGTCAGTAGATATATTAGCATTTATGCTAGGGTTTACTTCTTCACTACACTGCCCCAGGGCGACCGATACTGCTTGTGAGCAATATTAATGTAGCTACTTTAGAAATCTACTAACACTACTCGTCCCGAACTAGTCTGTATGAACTACCAATAGTACTCTATAGAGTGCTATTGTCACTAATCTATCTAGCTACCGAGGTGCACCCTGACACTGAGAAAAACATTTAGGAGAGAGTGTAAGATGAGCAATTTTTTATTTATGTGATGAGGGGAAAATGAGGCAAGAGTAGGCTTGAAAGTATCTAAATGGAAATTCCATGCAAAAGTCAACCTTACCATGAAAAAATAAAGTTTTTACTAAAAGATCAAAACCCTATTTAAGTTGTGCATTTAGGTTTGCATTTTACTGCATTAACGTGCTTTAATAGAAATTTGAAGGAAATCGTTGTTTTTCCACTACATATGATGGGTGCACCTATAGTAAAATTACATTTTCCTGACTTTTAAGTTTTCAAGTGAGAGATCAAAGACTGCCCATTTTTTAATTTATGTCAACAGCAGGTATTTTGTAGAAAGATGGAGGCCTGTCTGAAAAGCCTTGGATTTATATGGGGTAGATTAATGATCATGCATTAATCAGCCCTGTGTCACATCCATAACATTTTAAAGATTAAGTTTATATCATATAGTAATTATTAATTATTAGCGCAATTAACTTGAAATTTTGTGAACAAAGCCAACTTATGTCCGTGCTAATTATGATCAACAGCTCATCTCTATTCTTTGCTCTTATCAACTAGAATAATGCATTATGGACTTGAACATTACACGCTTCATATTAAATAATATGCATACTGGCACAGGTGTTATTTACAACATTGCTGATGACTGCTATGGCCATACTGATGTGTTCATCCATACTGATCTGTTACAGGCTTTCACTATTACAGGATTTCCATCCAATAAATATGTGTAGCCCCAACTCATAAAAAACAAATGAATGCAATGAAATTTAATTGAGTTGGGTCAACTCAATTTGATCAAATATAGTTTATGCTTGTTGAACTCAAACTAAAACATTTAACATTAAGGAAAATAAATGAATAGGAAGACATCCTTTTACACTGAAAAACATTATAGGTTTGATTTACTTCATTTTAGACATTAGCCAACTTGTTATGCAAAACAAAAGATGGTTTTAATACATCCATGGCATGCCCAGAGTATTATTATTATTATTAAAATAGCTTTGATTTATGTTAGCAGGTCCCCAAGCACATGCTCTACACTTTACCACAATGGTAACCCAACATACAAAACACCAACACACCAGAAGGTCTTTACAAATACAGACATAAAAGAGAGAAGTCTCCCAATTTTATCATCCTTTTTATCAACAAATGCCTAAAATAACATTTTATTTCAAGATTTTCTATCCTTATCTTGCCCTGTGCAAAGCATGATGGGAAGGGGAAACAAAACAGAACAAGTCGGTTTAACACATGCAGTTGATTAAAAAGGGAACCAAACTTAATGGTGTTCAGTGAAAATGATTTTTTTTGAGTGGCACAAGCGGACTGCAGCTTATATAAACAGATCGCCAAAACTATTTTTTAATATGGCCTAATGTACATTATCAATATTATCTTATTTAAACCTCATTCAGCGCACATGCTGTGGAGTTAAGACTGTCATTTTTTATGGGTTAAAATAATCCACTTAGATATGCAAATGAAAAACGTGAATCTGCAGTCTTATTCACAGTCTGTTTTATAAATATTTGTAGGCCTACAGTAGGTGGGTCTATTATATATTCAGCATATTTTACTTAAACTGTATATCTTAGTTATTTAATGCATAAGCAAGTCATTAAAAAGATTTTCAGAGTTCAACGAATTGAAGCAGAGTTATTCTGTTATAGGTCATTTTAAAATGTCAAATACAATTTAAAGGTTATAGCTGCATCTGTCCCGGATGTAGATTGGTAAAGATCTTTTTAATGTGGATTACAAACACGCTAACCTATATAAATATGCTATATTTTTGACTCATATTCAAGCATGTGTGTGTAATATTAAAGTAATTTCATGATGTTCCCTATCATTTAAAATGATCAAAATGCATCTCTGACAAATGGGCTTTAAATATGGCTTTTTATAATAGTAATAATAATAAAAAGTGTTCCCTTGGTTCAATTTGCCCCAGTTTAAGGGTCTGTGGGTAAGATCCACCATCTCGGTGTAAACTGACCAGATTGACTCTATTCAGTCTAAAGAGAGTTTACCTCCCCTTAAAAAAAACATTTAATAATCATATTTTCTTTAAGAGTCATATTTCTTTTTCTAAAGCTAACTTAAACAATTAAAAAATTATGTTTAAATTAACCTTCCCAATAACAGATTAAATAGAATAAGAATAAATACAACCAATGCTTTAATTATGATTAATCGCATTAAAAATAAAGGTTTTTGTTTACGTAATATGTGTGTGTGTGTGTGTTTGCGTGTGTGTGTGCATTTTTGTGACAAATGAGGTAAATATTACACACACACCCATGTTTAAGAGAAATATGTTATGTTCACATAATAATATATATTTATATATCATTTAAATTACATGAACATAACCATATACATTTACATTTATGTAAATATTTTCAAAATATATACTGTATATGTGTGTATTTATTCATACGTATTATTTTGGATTCAATTGATTGTGTTTGCAAACTGCTAACTTACTAATGCAGGCTAATATTGAACTAAATGTTTTGCATGATTTTATATGTTGCAAAATCACTTATATGCATCATAAATATTTTTAGTCCTTGATGAATTTGCTTTGATTTAATAGCTATTACTTCCGTTGCTCTAAAGGTTTACTTTAAGAAGCCAACAGTAAACGGGTGCATTTCACTCCTCCCAGGTGTTTCTCTTTTTCACTGTGTGGCAAACATTATGGGTAGTTCCAAAACACATTGTCACAAAAGAGTAAAAGTGTCCAGTTGCAAAGGTATTTTTGACATTTTTTATAATTTTATTGCAATAATTAGATTTAGCCCTGCTCATTTTTTATTGGTTAAACTGTTGATTGTTTTTCTTGTAACATACCCCTTTCTGCCCTACACTTCCTTACTCAAATGACTCTTGTTCATGCAGTGCAGTCTCTCTGATTCATTTGCATCATATCACAAAGCTTTTGCTTACCTTTCACAATTGTTTGCAAAATTCTGAATCAGCAGTTTGATGCTGAGAGGGCACTTAATGCATGTGAAAGACAAAGGAATGCATCACATAGGGGCAGCACAATCTCAGTCTTTACATTAAAGTTAGTACATTAATAACTGAATTTAATCAGAGCAAGCACTATTTACTTTAATTAAGTTTAGGGTAATATATAGGCTATTATATTTAGGGTCATATTTATACTGACACACACATAATACTATATGTGTAAGAAAAAGAAAAAAACTAAAGTTAAAATATTTTAAAAGAATTAATAAATAATAATGTAACTTTTTATGGTGGCTATATTTTAGCCCAAATATAAAAAATAATACACTTTTTTTGTCTAAAAATATATATTATAATATGAGAAATTCTCATTAGCTAAACAACTGTGCAATCAAAAAATTTTTACATGTTAGATCTAATTTAATCATTGCACATGATGGCTTTATTTCATTTCATTTTCTTGCTATTTAATTGATTTGGAGGTAAAAAATAAATAAATAAATAAATCTTTTACCCTAGAGGCCTTTATACATTGTGCATACACTAACTTAAGCCTTGCCTTCAAGACCAAACATAATAGCCTACTATATTTTTTTAAATGATGATTATCTATGCAAAAGTTGCTGCCATGATGGTAGGAAGTTGTGGTTCATTTCCATAGCATTGTGATTGCATTGCTTTATTGTGGCTTTCTGACCCATTGAAAAGAGCTCAGTATAAGCTCACAGAAAACAATCTCTATAGTATCACACAATATTCTAGTCTAGCTGATCCTAAGACTATTTGTATCACTTTTTATCATTCATCCAGCGGTTTAGAAAAGTGTAGTTTTACTAACATATACAGACAAGCCACACTGCCAATGGCACACACATGAGAGTTGTGTATTTAATAAATTTTTTCAGTTTGGTCAAAAGGAAATCTGCTGATAATATTGAGGAAAGAAACACTGTGGATATTAGAGCTTATGTTCAGTACTTTTTTTTACCAGTTTGTTAGGTGTAAGGCGTTGTGCACAGGTACAGGGTGGAGGGAGATCATGAAAGAAAAACATTTGAATGGAAAAGGGGGAGCAGAATTCCAAGGAGAGGACATGACCGAATGACCCCTGCGTCACTGTCCCTGCAGCTATGGCCCCGTTGTGACGGTAGATAGAGGAATGAGCGCGGCCCTCCACTTCAGCATGAGCACTGCCTCCTGCCTGCTGGGCACAGCCATATGAAAGGATCCTGCCTTTGTAATCCGCCCGGGATTACACCTCCCAACAATGCACAGCTGAAAGAGCGACAAAGACCCAGTATCAAACACAGGCCTGGGCTGATGAGAGGAACCTGCTATGATCTCCTACCACCAACACTGCCATCAGCGCCTCTCATCTCCCCAAGAGAGCTCTTTTAGCATTCGCCTACTCCTTTCTTCTGTCCCCTTATCTGGGAACACAGGCTTTTTTATCTCTGCATTCCTTTTCATTTGCGTTTCACTTGGGGGAGGGGCAGAGCTCTGTCATCTGAGAGCCCCCCCCCTCCTCGACCTGACAGAAATCACACTCCAACATGGTCACATACCCCTCCAGAGACCAGGGGTCAATATGAAGGCACTGGAAGAGTTTCAGAGTTTGTCGTCTTTCCCATTATGAGATTCAATTACTATCAATCGGCTTATAATGTTTTTCTTGTTAAATGGTATGAAAACATTTCAGCCCGTGCAAAGCCTTGGGCTCATTTCTGTCGCTGGTTTGACCCTTTGAACTTAGTTCTGCTCCTTGCTGCTAATTAACCTCCCCACACATGCATATGACACTTCAGGCACTTACAGGCAGCACTTTAGAAGATGTTTGTGTGGGTGTTTAAGGACCCGTGTGGTAAATATTTCCAAAGTAGATGTGGGGGGGTTATGATAGTTCGCCAGAAGAACTTCCAAGGTATCAGTGTATGTCAACACCCTCAGATCAATCATGGTGAACTTTAGAGAAACGGTTTTCACTACATCTTTTGAGTGGCTAAATTGTATGACTATTTAAAGCTACTGAAATGGATAGAACTTATGAGCCAAAAAAAAGTTATGCTTTTTTTAACAAGTAGAATTTTTCAGCTAACTTCTCAGAGATACATCTGTTGGTTTTCATATATTTAAAGGGATAGTTCACGCAAAAAAAAAAAAAAGAGTCATCCTCATGTTGTTCCAAACCTGTATGCATGACAATTACAATTAATATTTTAATTCAGAAGGATGTTGTATAAACTGATTTAGCATGTATTTATGTAATTGCTTCTTTAATATAAAAGTTCCAATGATACAGAATTGTGGAAAGGAAAAATAATGCTAATTTTATTACTGAAATCTGATACTTCTTTGGTTTTGTAGCTTCAGTGTGTCGTGCTGTTACTTATATTCTGCTGGCTGGAATATAAAGCCTTTGGGATTCAGAAGAGGGCGGTTGGTTGTATCAGTATCCACTAATATTCAACCTTCGCCGCCTTCTAAAAGAGACCAGAGAGGCAGTCCATGAGATCAACGATCTGTCACTGATAAAATGAACTGTCAGCTTTCATTTGTCTCCCTCTGGCGCGCACCACTCGCCTCTCTAAATCATATGAGTGACGGTGCACCGGTTACACTTTGCCAAGCTTTAAGATCCCTACAAACAAAACCACATACAGGAAATTTGTCAATTCAATTATGACAAAAACACTGTAGTGTTGGTTTTGAGAGCAACTGGCAATTTTCCAAATCGCCTTTTCTGAGCAGGTGCAATAACTTCACTTCTCTCTCTCATAATCTAATCAGTGTTATACTATAAAAGATCTTGCACATGTTTGTTTTTACACTGCCAAAGCCAATATCAGTCCGTTGCTTACTGGCAGCATCCCAGTCCGTGTGCTGCAGGGTCTTTGAGGCTTGTCCCTCTCGGTTACTCAGCTAATAAGGCGGTGGACTGATTAAATCGCCTCGCGAGGACATGGATACGTTTTAGCAAGAGGGGGATGGTCGTACGGGTCTGTGTGGAGAGCGCAAGAGGAAGGCTTCCAGTTCTTCCTGTTTTCACCGAGAGGAGGAGGCTATCTGCATGTGGCCACTGTCTTAGCTGTTGACTGTATGTCTGTGAAAGACAAGAAGACATATAAAATGACCCCCTGACCCTGTTTCAAGCCCATGAATAGTGTATACAGTATTCTTTTTATCTCTTTGAGGTCACGCACCCCAGCGGAGTGACATGCTTCAGAGGGACTTGAACAAGACTCAGGAAGTCAAGCCAGGCATTTGATTTGTAAAAGACCCTCTGACAAGCACACCCAGCAGGGAGAGTATATACACTGCAAGCCTCAGATCTGCCCTAAACGTCACCTTAAAAGTGACCTGACAGCAAAGGCGGTGTACCTGTCAATACGATTTTTGTCACTGAATTTTCCCCATTGCATTTCATTAAATGCAGAAGGTAACTTTTTGTTGTTTGTTCAGATTTTAATTTATTCATGTGATGGCAACCCACAATTTTCAGCAGCCATTACTGCAGTCTTCACTGTCACAAAATCATTCAGAAATCATTCTAATGTGCTGATTTTGTGCTCAAGAAACATTTTTATTATTATGGGTGTTCAAAACAGTTGTGCTAGTTTTTTTTCAGGATTTTTTGATGAATGGAAAATTTAAAAAAACAACATTTATTTGAAATAGACATCATTTGTAATATGTAAATATCTTTCATGTGTTAACGTTAAAAAAACCCATCTTACTGACCCCAAACTTTTTAATGGTAGTATATATAAGAATAGACTGTCCATGTGGGGAGATTCAAATATCTCTATATTTTTCCACAAAATGATCAAATCTATCAAGTAGATTTTGCAAGCGATGTGATATGCAATACTGCGGCATCGTTTATCAGTATGTACAGTGCATCTTTTTTTGAAATATTTGCCAATCTTACCTGATGTAATCTTAAAAACAGCCACTCCGCTATTTCACAACATTACTGACTCTCTGATGACTATTGCTGACCGACCTCTTTCACAGACGCACATTTATTTTCACTCTCCCTGTCTTTCCACACATAGCCTATTTCTTTTCTACATATTGTTTAAGGATGCTATTTTTATCATCTCCTAATTCTTCTGTGGACTGCTCCTCTTGCCCCACATTCTGCAGTGTGAGCCTTTTCTGCATACTGACAACCTGGTGAAAAACAGCCTCCTCCTCCAGGCTGACTGAACATCTGTCTCTGCAGCACTGTAGCTTTTCTACTGATGCCCACAGATGGGAGACCCAGTAGGAGCCCAGAGCCACACAACCCAAAAGGGCAAGCAACAAACATACTTAATAAATTAAACATGTCACGCTGTAGCTTTTTTCCGCCTTCTGGCTGACCAACTAATATATTTGTTTGGATTTTCATTTGCATGGTCATTTATAAATGGAATTAAATATGCTTTTAATCAACATTATATCTTTACTGCCAAGTTGTTGGACTGTCTTCGGATGAATTTCACTGAAACTGGGCATATCACAATGTAGCTTGTGTAAAGTAGTAAAACCGATGCCGCTTTTTGTCATGATTTCACCTTTCATGTGAAATGTAACTAATAACGGTTATCTTTAAGTAGCATTTTATTAATTTACTTAAAATGTATTTTATTGTCTATTTACATTAGCCTAGAAATTTAATTTTCAGTTTATAGCAGATCATTCGTTTTGGAATGAGATAACACTCTGCTTGACCTTTGGGAAGACACCCTTCTCATCCCCTGCTGGACAGGCCCGTGGCTTTTGTGAATTAATTTAGGCCTGAACTCTGAGTGAACCTGGTCAGTGGAGAGGGTGCTGACAGTGCGTGGCTGCTGGGGCAAATACTGTGCAAACCCTACACCCTAAGTAAATATTGGAGCAGTCCATCAGATGATCAGGGAAATGAAACAGGGTTGTCAAGTCCTTGCAAACTTTCTAGAAGAATTGAGGAAAATGGAGATAGTATCTAAGGTTAAACTTTTTTTCCTCTCTCTGCAATCGCTCACCTCTTCGAATACATTCTCAATCTGATTGCTCCCAAATTATTACATGAAATAAAGACTGATTTACACTGCACTGTTTACGCAAACAAAGGCCATTTGTTTTATTTCCAAGTATTCTTTATCATTCTTATTAATGGCCTCGTCTAGGAAAGTGGGGGTCTGAGACTGGGTCTTACTCATCCTAACCTGCAGTATCTGTGCAAAGTAGGATTGAAATATCAAATCTAGTCAAAGAGTGTTATACTGAGCACCAAGGAGTGTTTACATGTTTAGAGAGCCTGTAGGCACAAAAAGGTGAAAAGGTCATAGGAAGCCACCCGGTGTGTAATGCAACATTCCTCTTGTCAAACTATACAGACTAGAGCAACACTAATTTAAATTAGCTCCATTGTATTGCAACATCCTCTGATAAAGGACACAACCATGCCAACATCATGAAGAGCCTTTTAATTAAAAGAAATTGATTTAAATCGGATTAAATCCACAAACATGTTTCAGAAAAATAAAATTATTTATTTATTTTAACAGAACATCACAGGCCAGATTATTTTCTATACACAGAAACATGTCAGTCTTTACTACATTTTTGTTACTCTTTCAACAGAGGAATGAATCAGTAGTGCAACAAAAAGTACCTGATGACAGCAAAAAAAAAAGAACATTTAAACCTCTTGCTTTGGACTAAGCATATACCCTGTTAATGCATTTTGAACCAGTAGCTCTATGCAGCAAAATGATTTACTTTGCACTGTATATAAAACACGCATGCAAAAACTAGCGCGTATTTAACACTTTAAGACAGCAGAATAAGTTAAATAGTTCTCCACAGCATGATGAAACATGAGTTCGTTTGCCACAAAGGCACGCAATCATCAAACAGCAGTGGAAGAGTCTGAGGTAGGCGAAGCACCCGGGGACGAGCTGTTTGAGTTGTCTGCGCTTTGAGCAGAAGAGCAAAGAGTCGCACGTCTAATTACCGGGGCCGTTCCTTCCTTCTCGCGCTTCTTCTGTTTCATTCTGCGATTCTGAAACCATATTTTAACCTGCGTTTCGTTCAGTTCGAGGGTGGCGGCCACCTCCACCCTCCGCGCTCTGGTCAGGTACTTGTTGAAGTGGAACTCCTTCTCAAGTTCGGTGAGCTGCTTGGTGGTGAAATTGGTGCGTATTATATTCTGCTGGCCGTGGATGCCATATTCGTCGACTTTAACTGCAAAACCAAAAAAAAAAAAAGACATTAATAACCACATTTGACATTGTTATTACTATACTGCGTGCATTTAGCTTACAGCAGCCACAGTAATTAGCCACAACTCACTTGTTTTAGGAGGGTTTCTCTTGACTTTCATCCAGTCAAACGTTGGCGCTTGTTTGATGTTCGTCTTGGAGTCGCTGTCACTGTCAGGGGAGACCTGGTACTTGCTAAACGAACCATAGCCGTGTGGGTCATGTTCTCCATAAGGATAGGACTGATAATGGCTTGCAGAGACCGAGCCAGGCCTGCAGTTAGATTCACTGTATGTCCCAATGCTGGCTCCCATGTTTACGACAGAAAAAGCAGGGGACTGAAGACGCATGTGCTCATCTGCTTGCGTGAGAACGTGTTGATGTCCATAGTCCGAGTGAGGAGGTCGGGTTTGCTTGCAAAAATTGGAGGGTCCGGTTTTCCCCATGTCCATATTCATGTGGTACTGCTGCGAATGAAGTTGTGAATAAGTTGTGCCATGAGTTTCGTGCGTTGCCGGTGTAAAAGTGTTCCCTCCGACTGTCCGTCCCTCGGGAATGTAACTATTTGTACTTGCACAAGCACTTGGCAAGTATTCCTGCTCCATAGGAAAACACCCAACCTTCGAACTGTAAGTGTTGGCACCACGGTTATAAATCGTATAATCTAAATAGGAATTCATTGTTGACGGACCAAGCAAAATTGATTAAGCAGGGTCAATATAGGCTGATGTGTGGCCCAGTGCCCCTACAACCTCTAAGCAGTATGTCAAACCACACAAACTTCTATCCGAGCTCATATCAGTTCAGTGACAGATCATGTGACTAATTCTGCACCAATGGTGTGCGACCTGCGGTAGCACTCTGGGCGTTGCAGGTGTCCATCAAACGATTGGTATTTACATGACAAACACATCAATCGAGTCCACCCATCAATCTGATAAACTCGCAACGTAGGTCTAATGTGAATTAAAGCGAGCACCTAAGTTATATAGCACATTTATACTGTAGCCTACAACTGGAGTTGTGGCAAGCCATAAATAAAATGTTACAATTCGTCATACACAATAACTTTTACAATTGACTTGAATGGACCTTTATGGGGTTTTTTCTAGAGAGTTTGTTGTGCTATCAAATCTAAGGTTCACAATTTAACTAGAATTAATTAAACCCAAATATATCAATGGCCTACTGGCCTTAGCTCTCTCTCTCTCTCTCTCTCTCGATATAGTGGGCCACCCAGCTTTTTAAGATATATAATCTGCCATTAAAATAGTATAAGTTTGTGTGACGCTGTAACATTTTGATCATACAAGGGAGGGTATAAAACGTGTTTTGGATATTCCACTTTTTAAGATAAACCTAAAGCCATTTTTAATACGAGGAGCCTACAGAAAATCATCAGAGATAAGCTGATTAGATCATTTCAAATTAACTTCGCGAGAAGCCATGGCTAAATAACACCCAAAATGTCAAATACAATGGACTATTTATTTTCCACACAATAATTTGACTGATTTATTGAGAGTGACGTTATTAAATCAATCAAGTGCATTGCTATAATGCTTATTTACCATTAAATGTTCGTTTTGGAAATATTAGGCTACATGAAAGTGACATTTAATCATTTAAAGGGGGACTTTTTTATTGGCTACGCTCTGGGGAACGTGACAGAATAGTTTTATGTAAATTGTCCAGAAGAGACAGAGAACACCATGCACACTGGATAACCATACCCAGAGATAGCCTACTTCTCTTGTCATATTTGCGGAAGGACGTTTCACCTGAGGCATGCGTAAATAAATCTCTTGCAGCTTCACTCAAGACGGTGGTGGTGGTGGGTTGGTGATCAGTGATGGTCCAAGAGAGACTCTCTTCTCAGCCTACAGTCTTTTTTTGTCTCATCCTCCGTTACTGAACCAGATTTGTATATTCTTCTCAGTAAGTCATTTCCAGAGGTCTCCGCCAGCACAGACATGGGCCGAAGTGGAACTTCTCAGGCTCTATAATTGGTCACTTGTATAAAGCAGTACGTGCTCTTTTTGAAGCAATGAATCCCAGCGGGGTTTTCTTGTCGCTTCTGCGCTGTTTAAGAGCACACATTTGCATCAAAAGTATTTTAATGAATATTTTTTCGAATTCATATTAATTAATAATACACATTCATATGATTTTAGCTAACATTTCTTGTGCGTGTTAAATCATTTTATTTGGATGGCTGTTACTCACCGTGTAGCCGCGCTCCTCTTTGTGGCGTTTGCTTGAATTATGCCATCCAAGAAAATATGGGCTGGTGATACAGTAACAGTAAACTTGTTGATTCTTTCAGGCATCTTCGGTAGTTTGCAGAAAGAAACACTGATGAGCTAGTACAGCCTTGATTGAGGATTGTGTACATTTTTTTTCCTTTCTTTAAACGTCCCCTTTTTTCTCGTTCAGTAGCCTATTCCGTTTCACTGTACAAGTTGGTATTTTGCGGTCGCCGACCCAATATGTTTGGGATGACGAATTTTGTCATTATGATCAAACGCATAATGATTTTGTTACAAATAATTCCGCGACGTTGTGAGACACGTTCTTCTTGTTGTTCGTTATCTGCATTTTCTGGACGGCTTTCATCAGTTATGTCTTTCCTTTCTGGGGGTTTAGCAAAACTCTGGCCTCTCGTGTCATGTGACAGTATGGTTCCGGAGGCCCGCTGGAAGATGACCTGCAGGGTCAGAGCAACACGGTGTGAGTCAGAGAACATGAATCCATCATCGCAACTAAAAGGAAAAGAGATATGAATAGTGTCTCTTTCGCACTGCCATAAACCACAATATCTTACCCTGCTACTGACAAAAAGGTTTTCTTCTTCATGATATAAGCTGCATAATATTATTTAAAAATAGGCTGTGCAGTGTGAAAAAAAACTCAAAAGAAGCTAAATGCGATTTAAAATGTATTTTAGATGATAGTTTATAGGCCTATTATTATATTTTAGATTATTATTTCTTATTCAGTCATAGAAATAGGCTATAACAAAATATAAAAGGACAAAATTGCATTAAAATATCATTTTTTCTTTTAGGAAGGCTAGGTTAAACAAATTCAGGGTGTCGAAATAATTCTATACATGCTATGTATCAAAACTAAAAGAGCCGTGGGTATTCCTTATTCTTGTTTTATTTAGTTCATTCTCGTTTCTTTTTGCTATTAAAAAATGAAAGACTCCATTCATCTAGAAAAAAACACCGTTCGGGGAAAAAGTGATCACGAATCAGGGCAAAACTATACTATTGAATTATTATTTCCCCCCCACAATTGTACAGCAAGATCCCCATTAAACATCATTTAAACAATAAACTGATATTTACGTCAATTGTTGCAGAAAATAAAAGCTAAAGCGTTAAAAAAAAATAAATGTTGGGTATTTGACATTTGAACTTAATTCTACTGTATTTTTAATCGAAACTAGGATGATAAAAATATAAATAAATAAGAAAGAGACTAGTTGGAAAAAACAATGGGAAGGGGAGTGTGCAGGGGTACAGAAAAACGCACAAAGCCCAGTGAACTCGTCTTGAACCTTAGCCAAAGTACTATAGCGATTAATCACCCAGACAGATCCTCCGCCATTCACAAACTGTGAGCTTATTCTTCAGCAGCTTGATTCTGTGGAGAGCTGGAATCAAGTCACAAATCAGACGGGCGTTTACTAATAAATATATTTTATGTAAGTGCACAGGCTAATTCATTCTAATCAACGATATATATTTTTTAAATGATGAATAAACAATAATAATAAAATGCTAATAACAGCCACTAATCATTGTATATTTTCAGCTCTACTTCGATGCCATTCAGTACGAGTTATGTCTTCTTTATATGTAAGATAAATTCAAATATTTACCTCCGTGAAGTGACAATAAAAGTGCAAAATAAGCTTACCTATAAAAGATACAAGCCAAAGGATGGAGTGAATCAAATGTACGTATAAAGATTTCGGTGCAATTCTGACCCAACGCTAAAAAGAACACGTCTTAACGAAACAAAAACACGCTCTAAAAGCCAATGCCTATTCTTTTTTAAAGCAACGCTGAAAGGAAAACTTCCTCTTCTGGAAAAGGATTACAGATGTCTTGAATGTAAAAGCTGATGGGGGCAAAGAAGGATGTCTCTTGGAGTTAGCAATCGATATAAATTGAACTGCGAAACAAACAAAAATTAAGCAAGATCAGGATGTTGCTCTGAAGCGGTATTGACGTGCAACAAACGATCAAGAGCATTTGTAGGGATTAAGAGATGTGTGCTCTTTTCAATTAAATAGGTTGATAGTGTTTTGTGTAAATTGGAAGTACAGTACTTCAGATGCTGATTTTTCATTACAACATATAGCTTAGGGCTCAACTTAAACGTGTTCTCTGCAGAAATATCATGTCTTGAAACTGGTTGGAAGGTGCACCACTGCAACCATCACCAAATATTTTAGCTGCTTTAATATGTCAGCTAACATCTTTACCATAAAAACTGCTGTAAACGTTTGCAAAGGGGACATCTGTTTCGAATTATTCGTGCATGATATTGTAATTAGTGATGTTGAAGATGAGAGAGTGCAGCTGCCTTGGGACAGTCCTGCGATCAATTCCCCAAAGGTCCAGGAGCCTTTGATCTCTCAAGTTGATCCCTAGTTGTTCCATTACTTTGCTCATGTCACTGTAGCAGGGTTTGTCATAGACGGCCTAAACTGGGTATAGTCACCACCAGACGAGCCCATAGGCCTTAATAATCCAACCTTAAACATTTATCATATTACCAGTCCCTGATGTACTGCCTACAACAATATCGTTTAATGTAACGGCCATTTCATTGTATAAATCCTATCTGGATGGACTATTTTATTCATATGGGCGTAGTCTGTTATTATACATCTTTCTAAAACACATAAGAGCACGCAGAAAAAAAACTGTAAAAAAATCCAGGTGGAGAAAAATTATTTACATATACCGTGTCTACATAAGAATAAACATATAGTAGCCTATAGAGCCTATTATATATAAAATGCCACATAAAACAAATAATTCTGTAACGTTTTAGCAGCAAACAAATATAGAGGGACACGAGTTCCGTACATGTGTAATCTAATTGTAAAAATGTAGTGTTTTTTTTACAATAATAATAATACAAATATTCAAATTAGTATGCATCTCAGTTTTGGCCCTTACGTGTTTTCTTCGAGTCAGGAGACAAGACCGTTCCCAGCAATTCCAGTATAGTAGCCTATGCACTAACTAGGCTATTCACAAGCTTTATATCTTAAGATAGGCTTACTCACAATGTGTGGTGCTTATGCTGTGCGGTTGCTCCTACATTCTCCCTCTGAAGATTGCTTCTTGCGAAGGAAAAGCCCCAAGAAATTTCTCCCAAACTCAAACAAGTTAGCTCGGTGAAAAGCCAGTCTTGACGAATTGGCTGCGTCGCCTTTCTGCTCCGCAGCCTCTTCATTAATTATTTAATGAATCACGTGATATGGCAAATAAGGGACGCAACCGGTATCTTTTCACTTATTTCATCCACTTCTTCACTATTCGTCCTAACTTAGCTGTATCTTTTATATCAACTAAAGAGTGAAAGAAGAAGACTATTTAGTTAAAGCAAATAGTTTTAAATAGCTAAAATAGTAACCTGACTCGGTTAGGTTACTGACTAGATGGACTGACTCGGTTTTGCATTATATAATCTAAAAACAGGTGAACTCAGTTGACATATGGCATGTGAAAATTACCTGCGTCTTATCATGTTCCTTCTTCTGATTGTCTGCAGCCCGCCCGTTTGATGAATGGCACGTGGAAAATGTGTCCCCAAGGGGTCACATGTAGCCTTACTGGCATACACTTGTTGCTAAAAAACAATAAAATAAAAGAAAGTAAAATCAGCATTTCAAATATGATATAACACAGCAAAACACTAAGCATATTGTCGTTTTTAATTAGGCATATTCTTGAATTGTTAGGCTACATACATGTTACTGTGCCTGTGTGTTATGAGGGATTGAGCATTTATATTTTTTGCATCTAAAAACACAGAAAAATACAATTTAGAGGGTTTTCGATTGCGAAACAGAAACAAAGCCAACGGGGACCAAAAATGTACGTGAATGATCCTGCAGAATAATTCAATTGGAGAAGCCTAAATTTCGCACGTTGTCACTGGACATTGATAAATGATGTAGCGCCATCAGGTGTCTAATTTTCAAGACCATCAAATGTTTAGTTTTTTTCTTCCTCTTTTTCAAAGCATGTCTCCAATGATTAGATAGATAGATAGATAGATAGATAGATAGATAGATAGATAGATAGGGGACAAAAATGCATCCACAATTCCATATTGCGTTGGGTTTATGTCAACTACATATTCCCCAAGACACGAATTTGCGACTATCTATTCACACAAATTCGGATCTACAGGGTATATATAGATGACAGACATCATCGGTATTGTTAGCAAAACAAACGTTACTTTTTACTGAGAATTCATGGAAAACAACAATTGCTACTTGAGCATATAGACACAGTTAATTTTCATATTCTCACCCACCGGTACAGAATTGTTAATCATTCCCACTTCAGCTATTTGCTATTTACTTCCCCTTATACCTTAATAGGCTATTTCTACTCAACTTCTTTAGCTCTGGATTATTAAACTGTGCATTAATAAACTACGCTTTACCAATAAGATCTACCTCCGTTGTATCAATAATAGCTGTCAAAAACAAAAGCTATCCTGCAAATCTTATTCATTGCTTGTAGTTGGATGAAATCAAGATCATGTAAAGAGATAAGTAAACTTACTACATGCCTCACTGTTTTGCACAAACGGCGGCCCCAGTCTGGTTTCACGTTGTCTCTACATTTTCTTTGCCTCCAGTAAACATATTTTCACATTATAAATCCATTTGTTAAATTTTACGTATTGAGCGTATGGCTTTTTTTTTTTCTTTCGGACTTTCATTTCGTGTGTGCCTCTGCAGGACTAGCCTGCCCTACAGCTTCACTGGACACATCACACAACCTTTTGGGCGCATAACGATCGATTAAAAATGGAAAAAAAACAAGATAACCTAAAGCGAAATACCGTTTATCAACTTCATTAGGCATCCTGCTGCTGCACATTTCGATTAGTGCTTCCTGAACGTGGGACCGCACTACTGTCGAGTACAAACAATGAGATATTCTCTGTTAAAATGCAGTTTAATTTAAAATAATGTTTTTAACTTAGCAGTATGGTTATTTGCATGATTACTTATATATGTTGTTTTTAAACAAAACAAAAAATACCTAGCATTTGGAAAAAGTAGCCCACATCAGGCAAAAATATTATATTTGAGATTTCAGTCAGTGCTTTCAATTTTTATTTATCTTTTCCCATTGCAACAAAAGCTGAGAGTGGTGCCAGCAATCACAGAACACAGTGACCTCAGAATGAACTCGGATTCTTCCCCATGCCACACTTTCAAGGTATGTTTTCTATATTAATATTCAAAAAATTGAGCATTGATATTTAAACATTTCCACTATTAGTATTTATACCATGCTGTTGTTTTTCTTCTAGCTAGTTCATGTGGCTATTTTATGATTAGCCCACACCCTTCTTCGTAGTTTATTTAATAAGCCATTTAAACATTACTGTTTAGACTTGGATCACACGCCAAACTCAAGAAACGAAAACAAATATAAACAACCCCACTGAAAACAAGCTGTCCATTTTCGAGGTTTTCTCTCTGGATTTTGTTTTCATGAAAAAACCTGAAGCATCCCAATGTCCAGCTATGCAAAATGATGAAGAACAGATCGGTGTGAGGCGGGCCCTGCTGGTGATGAAGCAACATTGCATCAATCTTACTAGCATCAAAACGAGCCGTTCGCACACATCGTTTTATTTGTGATTCAAGCTGAATGGTATTCATAATAGCAGAACTTTAAATAATAATAATCTAATCTTTTTAGCTCTGCCTCGACTGATCATTTTACTTGGCCGTGCTAAGTCCGTCCCTCCCGAAGATGTCGTTACAGTAGGGTGCAAAATGTCTTTAGGAGAATTAGACAGTAGGCTACTGACTGTTGAGTGAAAATGTATTTCAGAAGTGCGCAGGATTACCAGCTTGTCGGTTTGGCATGCACCCTGTGCTTCTCCGAGAAGGCATGTGTGCCACTCTCGTCTCCTGACCTCGGAGTGATCCCTTCCCAATGAATAATTGATGAGAACAGCGCCCAGATTACCCCTATCAATATGCAAAACACATTATAGGGGTAAAATGGGACTTTAATAGTTATGAATCGAGGAACCGTTTCTATCACTAGCAAATTGTAGTTACATCCACCCTATCTTATTTTTTTTAAACAAAAACACAAACCAAATTCTCTTATCTCCAAAATGTTCCATTTATCCAGACAAGTCCAGACATAGGCCTACAATAACAGGCAAACACATCAAAGCGGGTACAGAACAAAAAATATCTGCAGCTTAATTTTTCTTGATTGATAACATAAAACTATTTACCATGGAATACCAACACATTCTTCATCTAACACCTCTCTGTCTGTATTATCTAGCCAGAGGAAAAATGTCAGTATTCTTAATTTAATCTGCTGTGAATAATATATTTTTAATTTTTAATTTTATTATTATTTTTGAAATGTAATTTTACTTCTCTGCAGGTATTAATAAAAGTACAAGGACATATATTCCACAATCCACGCAAAATAAGAATTGCTTCGCAGCAAATACAAAAATATGCAGCAACACGCTTTTTAAAAAAATCCACCGAAGATTACAAATGTATTTTTATCATTGCATAATGCATAAATCTAACAAGTCTGCGCTCGCTGCCTACATCCTTAAACGAAATTGCACATTGGCTAAAATGCGTGATCCTCTTTTGAAAACAATAAATTAATTGACCATCTGTAGCCAAGGAAGAGACTTACTTGAGAACTACAGAGAAAACTTCTTATCGTTTCACATCCAGCAGAAATATTGTGGAAATGATTGTTGACAGCCAAGTCAGCATGGGATATTACGACTGTCCAGTTTGAGAAGACTCCGCATGCTGCCCACAACCTTTAGAATCCCGCTGAAGCAGTTAAACAGTCAGTTGCATTCAAGAATGTGAATTATGTAGCACATTGTCAACCCCCCTAAAACCATAAAACTAACTTTATGGACCTCACGTGACTTTTTTAGAGCTACCAAGAGCAACGTGTTGGTGTTATGGACTGGACTTCAGAAGAAAATAGTCGTGGTAGATGATTAGTGTGTTGTTTCATGCAAATAATGCTGTTTGTTAAAATAGCCTGTAAAGATATCGTCCTGTTCATCCGCTTGGAGCTTTGCGAGGTAAGTTGAGGGCTTGAGTAATTGTTGTGATGTGACACAATATTATAAGCCATATACCGAGATCCAAAATGTCCTCAGAGCGCAGCAAAAACTGAATGGACTATTATTTGTTTTATTAGTCATATGCAACAGAACACATTAAAATCATTAGCTTTCACTGAAGAGCAAAATAATTATTTAAAGAACTGCTGGGTAAAATTGCCGAGCCAACGTTTGGATCAGTAATCAAACAGGCCTATACAGACAAACAGAGACTTCCAAGTATGACTGAGAGAAAACTTTATTTTTCTTTTTGGATCAACTCGTTTTCAGTTTAGACACAAATACAAAAAAAAATGGCAGATACCATTTACATGTCAATGACAAAACATTTTTTTTCTCCAACTTTTAACACAGAACGTCCATAACTCACGTTGTGCACTACAAATAACATATTGGTCACTACTGTATAAAGACATTCTTCATAGGACATCTTACGAGCCCAAAGTAATCTTGTGCTGCAGCCTAAGTACACGAATGTAAGTGCGAAAAGATTATTTTTCTCGCAGGTATACCATCTACGAGAAATCAAAAAAGCCCGGCACATAACAAGAATATAGCATGTCGCGTGAATAATACATGACGTTTCAATACAAGTTCAAGGATACAACAAAAGTTTCTTTTTTTTTTTTACACTATCACTTAAGATAGTTAGGTAGTGCGAGTTGTACTGTACATAATTTCTTGTAACAGGTCTAGAATACGTTGCACGAATAGCTCACATGGAACATGCTTTCCTCCACGAATGTAGAAACTTGACACACTTGACATTCACACTCATTTTATGGCAATTGTAACTAGTGTAGCGTATGTGATAACAATATTCAAAAGCTGACAATTTTGAGGGAACGCACGTCGTCAGGTGGTCTCAACAAAGCTGAAAGGTGCAGCGCTGTGACAGTAGTCGGATTTTCCAAATATCGTGACGTGGTTTGATCAATTTTGAAACGCGCTCCCCGCCGTAGCCAGACTCATGCTTTTCAGTTTATTGTCCTTCTTCCATTTCATCCTGCGATTTTGGAACCAGATTTTGATTTGCCTCTCTGAAAGGCAGAGAGCGTGCGCTATCTCTATTCTCCTCCTGCGCGTGAGGTATCTATTGAAATGAAACTCTTTCTCCAGCTCGAGCGTCTGGTAGCGAGTGTAAGCTGTTCGAGCCCGTTTCCCATCAGGTCCAGTCATATCTGGCGTAAGCAAGGGCAAAGAGACAATCAGCAAACATCACCATCGGAAATTGATTTAAATATGCGTTGCATTTGTTGGGCTGCTAGACTATATTCAAGGCGACGTGCAGTTTAGGCTACCATTGCATTTTATGGCTTTACCGCTGCACAATAATTCTACATGCAGTCACCTCCCAGAGAGTGCTTATTCTCAATTCAACCTACGCTTAGGTGGAACTAATGCATTCCTGTTTTTGTTAGGCAAACTATATAGCAGGCTACTAAACGAATATGAAAAGCTGAAGAGTAAAGCATGCATTTAAACCCAAACTTAGCCTACTTCGGGAACTGTTATCATCTAAATAATTGCATTGCGTCGTGCCTAAATAAGACATAATAGAGATGTGTATACCATGGCTAATGTGCAGCTTCCTCATCCATGGGAATATCTGTGGAGTTTGACCGTCGTTAGGTGTTGTAGTCGAGCTCGCCACAGATTCTTGCTTCTGCGTACGTGTGGTTGTGGTGGTCTGTGCTCCTTCCTCGGTCTCGGACGAGACATTGGTCTCGTCTGTGTCCGCAAAATGTGTGCTGTTGCTGCTGGTGAGATTGTTGCAGTTGTTGAGTCTGCTGTTGCCGGTTGGTGTGCTCTGATCAGATGGAGGAGAGGAACCCTTCAATTCCAGAGACTCGCTGGTGGCACAAGACAGGGGATCTGGAGAGGAGAGCGAGCAGCTCGACTGTCTGTACCGGGTCTCCTGACCCGGATTTTGGAAAGCGCGAGAATCATCGCCAACTGCTCCGAAATGGCCATTGTTGGGACGATTTACACTAAGGTCTATTCCATTGTAGTTGTAACCGAAAGACCCGGAATGCATGCTGGTGGAGTCCCTGTAAGAAGCGTTCATAGCGCCGTTAGTACCATAATTTAGTAACTGATAGTCAGACCCATTTGGATAGCGCCCTGAGAACGAGTTTAGAAAATAAGAGCTCATTTGGATGTTTTAAAATGTCTTGATTTGTAGATCTTGGTCGTTAAAATCCAGCGCCGCACAATTTATGATGTAATAATGAATTATAGCAATGCACTGTACTTCGTTTTTGCCATGTATGCGGCCAAATATGGGAGAGCGTTAGGGCATCACGTGCCTTTGTTGACCAGTCGTAAATTCTCTCTGATGACTTCAAGAGGTAATTCATGCTCTATGGTTACAAATGATGACGAAATGATGATCGTTAGGTTCAACTCAATGGTGCCTCCCCATCGCGCGCCACATCCCACGTTAGCGGAGGGCGTCACCTACTGGGAGAACTGTAAAATGACCAAACACCTGCCCTTTTCGTGAAGCCTTTTAACTGCATGCATGTGTAACGCTGTGCCTTTTTCTGCATAGAGCTAAGTCGTATTTACAAACGCATTTATGGAAAAATTAAGGCAAAGTGTGAATATCTCACGGCGTTCGTAAAATGATTCAAACTCTCCAAGCAACCTCGAGTGCTTCAGCAAGTTTATGCTGTCATTCAGTGATATGAATATGTTTCCTACTAACATAGGTAAGCCAACCTAGTTTTAATCGCCAGAATAGCGTTGCGATTTACAAGGGGAGGGGAAAAAATTAATAAATAAGCTACAGATGCCTCATAGATACATTTTTTTTTATATCAAACTGGCCCGCTTTACCAGCACAGTTCACAGAGCAGTTAAAAGATGGAAATGAATAATATATAACCTTATATATTTACATTATATATAGCAGATGTCTATAAGATGAAACATGTTTTATTATGCCTTGAAAAGTGCCCAACGCGTAAGGCTGATAGTAAAAATGGCTCTGGCTCATTATACCAGAGAGGATGCCCACGTACACATAAAGAAAAATAAACCACTTGATTTGCTAAACAATCATTTTATTGACAAAATGACATTGCTAACAAAGTATGATAACGTATTATTCTTAGTGCATTCACATACAGATACACAAAAGTGACGACCCAATAAATTAAGCATCAAAGTGTCCCATTTTCTTCTTTTTAGCACACAACGGACTGAAATACATATTCAATGTAAGACCTTTAATCCCAAAGTTGTAAACTTTGAACTTGTGTTTCCTTTGAAATTATAGGCATTAGAATGTACAAACAGCAAGAAAACAAGTGTCTTATTAGTTTAAATAGGCCAAATAGCGCAAAATATATAACAGTGGTAAAAGCACCTCCCATAGCCTGTTTTTACCGTCTATACAGAGGTGATTCAGACGCCTGTTTTAATGAAAAAAAAGTCTGTTTTATGTCAACATAAAACTTATTAGGTAGTTTTTTTTTCTTGTTGGACAGACCAGTACTTATTAATTAAAACTACAGACTACATGTTATGTACAATGTTTCTAGGGCTCCGTCGTAAGCTTCTTTTTAACATTTATTCCGCCTTCCCACCATCCTCATCTTCGCTGACCTTTGCGGAGTTCAGCACTTTATTCTCCTTTTTCCATTTCATTCTGCGGTTCTGGAACCATATCTTTATCTGTCGCTCCGTCAAACACAGAGCGTGCGATATTTCAATTCTTCGTCTTCTGGTCAAATATCTGTTAAAGTGGAACTCTTTTTCCAGTTCAAGAGTCTGAAACCGAGTGTAGGTTTGACGACCCCTGCGGCCAGTGCTGCCAGGCATTCCTGTCAAAAAAAAAGTGACAAAACACACACTAGATGAACATCCAGCAGCCTTTACACAAACAGAGGAAGGTAAATGACAAAAGAGCATTGCTGCAACTGTCACTATTATCATTATTAGGATAATTGTTATTACTGCAGTGACGTATTTGACATCTGAATTGTGTGAGGGTGAAATGTTTAAAGAAATTTTACGAAAGGCCATCGATAAACATCACTGAGTGGAGTTTATGTTAGCCTATCTAATAAAGGCGTGGGAGATTTTACGCATAAGGTTGCTTAAAAGCGCAATATTCGGGATGCAGCTTACTGCATCCACTGGCAATTTGTTTTGCCTGTGCATAACTTTTTTCTAAAGACCGCAGACTATGCCTCTTCTTCAGGCTATACATGTTTCTTCTTTTTTGGAAAGTTAAATGCGCCCCTAATTCTATGACATGCAAAACGGCGAAAGCGCAAACGTGTCTTACCATTACACGAGTTCATCCTCTGCATCCACGGGTAAACCGGTGTACACGGTTTGTCTTCACTGTTAAAATATCTCTCTGCACCCTGTTCGGTGCAGTCCGTCTTGCACTGGTCTTGGGTTAGGACCAGCGAGTCTTCCAGACCTCCGATAGCGCACGAGCGGTCCGCGGTTCGGTAAATGCTGGGTGTTGTGTAGTCACAAGCACTGGTGGATCCGCTTCTCCCAAAAACGCCCCCAGCTTGCTGGTAATACGAGGAGGTGTAAACCTTGTCCTGGACATTGGTAGCTCCGAACGTAGCGCTTGGATAATGTCTTAAAGGATCTGTATATCCAGAGGAATATAGCGGTATCTGACCCAAGAAAGACTCCTGTCCTCCGGGTAGAGACACGGGAAAAGTTGAGTTGACGAAATAGGAACTCATGGGGTGGCCAGTGTTATTGTCCGAGTGTTATGATTTGTTGTGTTTTATAGTCCAAGTGGTTTTTGCCATTACTTTATCTGAGATTTGGTTTTAGCCGAAGGGGGGTGGCGAGGTGCCAATCTGAGACCGCGGGGAAACGGACCAGCTGATCAGTGCCTGACCAATCCTGAGCACTTCTGACTACAGGATAACGCGTAAGGTGGGGGCCCTCTTGTTGCACAGAATGGAATCCCCAGGGCATATCAAAAACACTCAGACGCAAGTGTTTTTCACCGTTTTCCAAAAGCAACAACATATAGAAACATAACACAATCATATAAACAAAGTATTATTTTATAGGAGTCTGGGGGTAATAATTAATTTTCACTACACAGTTTCACAT
Source organism: Enteromius unitaeniatus (assembly GCA_032359435.1). NCBI lineage: Eukaryota > Metazoa > Chordata > Actinopteri > Cypriniformes > Cyprinidae > Enteromius > Enteromius unitaeniatus. Next base: position 10,041,881 of record JAUMHI010000053.1, on the reverse strand, counting down.
TTGTCTCAATCGAAATATGACGCAAACCTAATTTTCAAATGCACGTCATTTTCTTTTCGACTCTGTCTTCATTCAAAAACCTCTCCATTGCTGAAAATGTGCAAAATCTGTAGGCTATGCAGACGTAATTCTCTCAATGCATGTGAATTTCAGAGACGCACAGACGGACTTTTACTTTCTAACACGAACTTGTACTGACCTTTACCCACTTTATGTTTAGATAATATCATGCTATACCGTTGCTAGACCTTCAGCGCATTCTCTGACTAAATAAATAAATAAATAAATACATTAGACAGATGCAATACGCTAATTTACTAAGACTTGGCAATCTGAAAATCACTCTAAACAAATAAAAACTATCTATCTATCTATCTATCCGTAAATGGATTCCAGGCTATTTAAATAAAGTGCAATTTTTCTCCAGAGGCGCAGCAAACGTAAGTCTTTTTAGTGAAATCACCATGAGTACCTTCTTCAGCAATACATTACCACACTGGACATAAAATATACTTATTTCAATATCAATCCAATGCACGAATAGTAAATATAGAATGTAGAAATGTAGAAGAAAAACTCAAACTCAGCATTAATCCAAGATTAAAACGACGCCAACAACAACGCTATCACTAATATTTTACATTCAAACCGGACCATGTTGTTTTTGTTAACCCTTTTGTTTGAAATAAGACATCGTCAAAGTTATTAAACACAATTAAAGAAGTCTTACGTTTTATTTGCAAAAATGTAATGTCTAGTGTCAATGAATGCCACATTTATAAAAACAAATAAATGAAACATTATCCTAATTTAAATATTTAAGTAGTATATTAAGTTAAGCCTTTAGTTAAGACAAAAGGAAACCTCTCAGAAATATCTAACCATTAATCACCATTCTGGTTTGTAAATTAATAAAAATTGATCTTGGTATTATTGAATATCGATAGCCTGCAGCTACGTAAGTACACGATGACGTTATTGTTGTGAGTTTATCCCTACGGTCATCCTCATAATCTTTAAAACTGCAGCGATTATTATTATCGTGGTAATAATAGAAATAACAGCCTAATAAATGTCTGATTAAGTAAATGCTATTATTTTAGTTTTTCTTCCTCTATGGTCTAAATGAATGCAAAACATCTCATTCTTTCTTTGCGTTGATATTAGCCTCTTGTATTAGCTATGTTGACTGACTCGAAAAAAAAGAAAGAAAGAAAGAAAGAAAGCATATTAACAAGGACATCACATGGTTTCAGTGCAAGATCAATAAGAGCAGGAAAAAAACAAGATTAGCAAAGACAACATAAAATCACAGCCAAAGCATTAACTTCACAGACTTGCTCATTGTAGACACACTCTGACTAAACACATATCTAGAGATGCTAGAGCTCTTGAGATCACATGCAGAGAACACCCAAACACAGAATTTCTCCACAGTTACCAAATCTCGTCACTAGATGACATCACAGAGCAAGAATTGGGAAAAGGTGTGCTTCTTCAGGGATACACCAGAACAATTTACTATTTAATTGTAATTCCAAATTAAACATTATTTTGGTTAAGACTGGGAATGACCAAATGAGGGAATCTAAAAAAAAATAAAATAAAGATAAAGGCTATAAAGTAGATACACATTTTTGTTTTTGTTCTCCCCCAAAATGTGAAAGCTATTGATGCGTTCCTCAAAAATGTTCAAATACGAAATGTCAAGGGTTTAAGAAACATCCAAATAACAATGGACAGAAATAACAACATCCAACTTTTTAATTAAGAAAAGCCCTTAAAAATGCAGAATAAATGTGCTACAGTGCCGATTACAGAGATGAGTCATTGATTTCCTATTCAGAAACTCAAGAATGCTGATTTGTACACTTAAACGTCATGCAACTCTCATATAATCATTTGAAAGCAGCGGCCATCTTGTAACTCTGTAAATAATACTCCCTTTTAAGCATATATTTTTCCGCATTTTCATTGTCAGCATACAATTAGGCCTATTTATTTGCGTTGTGCCCCATACGTCTTACTTCTACTTTCATTCCAGTTCATATCCAGGCTACTTGACTAATCTAACTTTAATCTGTTTGTTTTGTTCTAAAAAAAAAAAAAGACATGCTCATGAATATTTTTGTGAAAGTAAATCTGTGTGCATCATGGCATCGCTGGAATAATTAGAGTATACAGAAGCCTATGGGTCCAGTCCTACCTTTTCCTTCCCCGTCCATCATCGCTTCAGTGGAATGATCCAAAACAATCGACGATTAACCAGGTTCTCGCGTCGTATTATTGGATGTACTGATAAGACAGGCAGAATGAACTAAGAATGAACTAAGGTCCTCGGTGAATTCTGACCCTTGCACTCTTAGCTGATGTGAAAATGTAAAGACGCTTCGTACTGGCGTGACGTCGAGCTTTCCATCCATATTAACGCGCACCGTTCGCCCGGCTCAGGAGAATTTCTCTTTCCCTCTGCTTTAACAAAACGTACAAAACATAAAGGACAGAGGTGCTACTGACTGCGCCCTGACCAAAAGAATGCTGCATTATAGCCACTTGGGAAATCATAAAAAGTTCATGTTCACAGAGAGCTGCTCACGTGACCCCTGTCAGCCAATCCACGGGCAGAACCACACATAAAGTTCTATCACAAAGTTGTAAATTTTCATAAACAGCTGTGAGTTTATTGCTTTGCTTCAGCGGCAACTCGGTCGCCGCCATCTTTATTCGTTAAAAGAGGGAAAAAAAGCACGACTTCACTTCATTAACAACCACAGAAATATAGGCTATTGCACTGTTGCTGTTGTTTTTACTCGAAGAAGTCTCTTATAGGATAGGCTAGAGGAATTTTAGATTTCCATTTTAGACATAGCTCATAGTCAAGCTGCACAAAGGTTTTGCTATGTTTAAAAATGTGTAATTTGTTAAAACGGAATATGGGCTCTTTTGGCCAATTTGTGGCTAAAACGGAGTTAAACCAATTACCTTAATATAAAAGAGCACCATTCTGATTTTCTCAATGGTTTGCGTTCTTTGTCTTTTGAAGAATAGACAAATGGAACCTGAGAGCTTTTTACAGCACTAAACATGCGTGGAGGAAAGAATTGCTTCCTGTATCTACGAACAAACACTTATTTCCGACATTTATTGGGGCAATAAAACAGTATAACCCAAAAGTGACCGAGCATGGTCTGTGGGTTCTACCCTCGGAAAGGAAATGCTCTTGAAGCTCACCAGTGCATGTTGTCCAGAAAGGCCCTATAAGCAGCATACGAGGTATACATTCAAAATTATTTCTATTTCTTAACAGATTAGTTGTTATACGTTTCGCTTAGAAATAGAGTGTAATATAGCCTAATAACTTTTTTTTTTTGTACGTCGCACTTCCTCTATATTTGCTTGAATTTCAATTCGTTTTTATTGGGATACAACTCAACATACATTTGAATTTGTAGGTTATGGAAAGTAGTTTTGTTTATTAGACGGCTACTTATAAATAGCTTTTATAACCCAGTGCATTAGCCTATTTTATTCGATTTTTTATGCATCGTTCATCTAGTGTAATAATTAACTATTTCAGTCTCAATTTTATAAGAAATCTTCTCTTCATAAGCATCTCTATTTTGTTTTGCAATTAGTGATTTCATTACATTTAGACTTTAGCTTGCCTTAAACAAATAAGAGAAAATGAAATCATATGGAATATATATGGAATAGCCAATAAATACAACCTAATATTTAAAATTATGTTTTTCTTTCATAAAGATTTTATATTTAGTCGAAGCCTATTCGTTAGCTGTATATTGTAAATAGAAGAAAACAACTATTTTTTTCCCTTATAGTCACAATTCTTACCGTCATTAATAGCATTCAAAACAAGTCAATAAAATCCCGCTATTTGCATGAATAAAACGAAAGGTCTAACCAAATGTGATATATCTTGGAATTATTTCACTTTTCTATTAATTTAAGATTACTTTACAACTAAAAAAAGTATAGCTATATATGTTTAGTCGTTCAAACGATTATTATTTTATTATTCTGATAATCGCAGAAACGTGAAAATTGTGCTTTTCGTAATGGATCAACGTTAGAACATATCTAACAGAATTACTGCAATACTTAAAATGGTTCAGTGTTTGAAAATTCTATAAACAATGCCACGAGCTAATTAGGTCTGTCTGAGCCCACGTCCAGCTTAAAGAAAATGCTAACTTCTGCAGAGACCAGGCCTCAATATCCGTTTTCCTCTTTTAAATAAAAAATAAATGGTTTTAAAATGTGTGGTGTTTTAAGATGTCTTCATGCCCTGCTCAGTAAAAAAAAAAGCAACGAAAAAACACCTAGGCCTACATTTTAAAGCATTATAAAAAAAAAACCCTCTGTAATTTACAACAGAAGCCCTTATTGATTCTTGATGAACTGTAGCCCTTTGGCTACATCAAGATGAGTTTCATATTTTGTGGACATATAGAAAATAAAGTGTGCAATATTAATGGTTCCCTTTTATTTGGAAGCACTTTTGTTCTGTGGTTCTTGAGTTGAGATATGGTTCCTCGCGAATTAAAAAGTTTTTGTTGTTACATTATATGATTGTAAAACGCCAGAGAACCTAAGTGTTAGTTACAACTACAGCATTGCCGTTTTAATATTAAAATAATGCTAATTATGACATTAGCTATATGCCTATATTTTACATGAGACTTGTTCTTACGTTTTGAGTGAATTCGGTGTTTTTAAAAATAACATTAAACATTCATGCCAGTTGTTTAATTATTTCTACCACAGGTTTAATAAAAGTCTAGGCCGCAGTCTCGGTTTTTAAATATATTCTTCTTGTTGGTCTTACAATATAAAATACATAAAAGTAAAACAAAATACAAACGCAGCTCAAATACAGGATTTTGCAAAAATTATTAAATTGAGTGTTGCAGCCGACCTACAATATAATAAAACACTTCGGCTTGATAAAACATTCAGTTTAATTAGACCAATTAATGTACTTTACATTTAAATGCTTTCTTTAGAATTGCAACTTTCACGTTGGCATGACATCTTTGGTTTGAAATGATATGTGAAATGATTAATAATATTAATTTTAGGACATAACGTATAAAAAAAACTATCGCTTGGCTGATCTTTTTATTTCAACAAATGTACAGTCCCGCATTTGGCAGAAATACAACGACTATATATTTCAAATCTCACTATACACCAGAGTAAATTATAGACCAGAGTGTACACAGAGGAGAGCTCATCAGTATCTTCACATATTTAATCTCAGACAATGAATATCCTATAGACTGAAGACAGCCAAAAGCTCTGAAAGAAAGGTACCACAATTAAGAGGCATCTGGCACTTGCTGTTCATGAACGACGAGACAGAGATTGAGACCAGACTGCTCGGGAATCCAAGCAGAGTAATAAAAGCCTGTAAACTGCCTACATGAAACGAAGTGCTCATATTGAACTTTTGGCTTCAGGTCAAATGGTTTTGGTCGACACTTTGTTGTCCAAATACGTCAAACGTACATTTGAAGAGCAGTAGGGGTCTATATGGGGTAGATGTTATATATTTTTCATAAATATTATTTCGTGCTCATGGATCTAATAAGTGCTTTAAGCATAATTCACCGTTATGATTTGATGTACTATATAATAGTAAGTTCCAGATGCTTGAAATAGTTTGAAACTTTTTACCAAACGACATGGGAAACATAGACCACCCATGTTTATTGCAATGTATCTCACATGAGAGACTAAGATCAGGTCCTTTTTTAATATTGGGAATTTTTGTGATATGTTAGCCTAGTGATATATATATATATATCATATATGATTCATTTAAAACAATTTTTATGTAAACTGATTTACAATTGACTTCATTTGTTTCATTCGATCCGTTTGCAATGTAATTCTTATTTGAGGATTATATGTAAGAAACTGTCTCCAAATGAAACACATAGACTCTGTGTGTAATCCAGGCTTTTATTTTGGTTCAGTTTGTTTGTAAAGTGTGACAATAATTTGGGTGTTCGTGTTCTGGAAACAAGAGACGATCCAGTGAAAGGAAAAAAGAACAAAGGCGAAGGGATTCTTTTCTTAAATTTTATTGTGGCTTCTTTAAGGAACCACTTCCAGTTAAAGACAATAGAAAATACAATAGAACAGTGCTTCACGGAACTGCAATATCAAATATTTACACAGCATTTTTTAAAGAGTAGCATTGTGCGTTTGACCCATCCCTCTCAGGAGAGCAGAACGCATGGATACACTGACAAAATGATTGACGCAATGACCCATATTAGGTAGTTCGGTTGAAGATCTGTAAACCTGGATAATCATTTCTGAACAGTAATTATAACAATCACAAAAGTGCATTTTCTTACAGTAAGAGATACAGTAATGCACTCACTAATGCTTCCCCTTTTATATAGCATTTACTGAAGAGAACCTATCTTGGATTGTGACTCCCACTAATTCGGATAGGAAGCTGACGCCATGCCTTCTCCTCACATGCCCTCACCGCATCAGTACCCTTAAGAGTAATCTACTGGAGGACAAACGCTCCTCTAAAACCTCACAAAACCGAGACGGACTCAGCAAAACATAAAAAGCGGGCATTTTTTGGAAACAGAGAGGCTTTGAAGGTTTGCACAAATGGAATATACACGATGCTTTTGCGTTTGATAGCCTTTGCGTGTCCACAGACTTGTATTTTTTTGAAATCGCAGTTAATCGTTTCTTTATTTTAATAGCCAACAGACTATTTCGAATTACTGGAAGCCTCCGAGTCCTCTTCTCCTGATGTGTGTTTTTCTGAGACCTGGCTCCCATCTTCCCTCTCTATCTGCTCTTGCTCCGCTTTGCTGCTGGGAAACTTTTCTTTGTTGTGTTCTTTTTTCCACTTCATGCGTCTGTTCTGAAACCAGATCTTCACCTGCCTCTCGGTGAGGGCCAGCGCGTGGGACACCTCGATGCGCCGCTTGCGGGTCAGGTAAGGGTTGAACAGGAACTCCTTCTCCAGCTCCAGCGTCTGGTAGCGGCTGTAGGTCTGCCTGCCCCTTCTCCTGCCGGTAGCTGTGGGTGAGAAAAGTGTTTGATTTCTCAAATATCTATAAAACACCAAGTCATAAACCCCTCAGTTTCTAAACACTGTATGCAATTACGTACAGAAGTTTGGATTTCTTTTTTTTTTAAAAGGGGTGCCAATTCCTCAGCAATCTATAGGTGCAATAAAGCGGTTAATTGGGGGTAATAAGCAGGCCCACCATTGTCTGCAGCGTTTTATATGGGACTATAACAGACTAGGTGTTTCTCACCTTGTGGTCTCATCCATGGGAAGAGCTGCGCCGTGCAAGGTTCTGCACTTTCCAAATCATCCCTGATACTGCTGACCTTTAAATTACAATCCCCGAACTGCGTAAAATCCGCGTCCGGTGCGCTGAAGAACGACTGTCTCTGTAAACTGTCCTGGCCCAAGATGTTTCCTGTGGCATCTCCAGGGTAGGCGACCGCGCACGGGTTCTGCTGGTAAGACGCGTGGGAGAAGGAGGATGCACCGTGGTGGTAGAAATCCGGGAACTGAGCCGCGTGCTGAAACGCAGATCCAGAGTTGTGACCGTACAGCACAGATGGTCTGCCTCCAAGATCCGCCGCGTACCCTGAGCAGTCATAGTAGTTGGAGCGCAGAGAATCGCCTCCTTTAAATTTAGTGAAGAGGGAATTGACGAAGTAAGAACTCATTGCCTGCAGGATCCACTCCCCGATGAAGGAACTTTGACAACTGTATTGAGATCAGGCAGCCTCTTGATGAATAATGTTAATTGCGCAAACGCAGGCCTGTTGTTAGGCTACAATAAAAACGAATTCCTCCAGGTGGAAATTATACGCGTAAAACGTCGTAAATATTCATGCAAACAAATGTATCCGTAGCTGCACCCACATGACTCCTTAGTGATGGTCCCCGAGCAATAAATAGTTTTCCGCTTTTACTCTCTGTGATAGTGAGTTGCATTTCATATGGGCGTAAGTTATTGATTCCTTATATCATTGGAGGGGCTCGACATCTCCAAACAGACAAAGCGCGATCTTGTGATAGGAAGAGCAGGAGAGACTGAAAAAGAGAGATGAAAAAAGGGAGAGAGGGAGTTCTTGGGGAGGTAGAGGGGGGGGCGGAGTGTTATTGGTAAACCATTTCGGTGCCAAGAGCACATATAGCTTACACACACCAAATGTTTCCAGTGGGCCAGCAAAACAGATTTATTTGGGTTCTGAAAGGTGCTAAAGTCAGTGTCTAGTCAGTGAGTTAAGAACAGACCCATAATGTTTAGGCTATTTCACTTGCACCTCACATCATACAAATATTTTTATTATAACATTTGGAATTTTGTGTAATCACCTTAGGTCACATGCGTTTATGTGAAAAAAATGCGGGGAAAAAATGTTACAATTATTATTATTTTGCAAAACGAGTGAAGTAGGTGAAGTAGTATCTCTCTTCAGGTTCGACTGGGGATGGTCTGCTTTAGAGTAACAGCGCCACCGTGTGGGGAACATTGTAAGTTCATCCCAAGTCATTCACGAGGAACGATCCGTTCCGTCAAGAACAGGACAACGCGATATTCTTAACGAATCCACGAGCACAACACATTTAACCAATAACGTTTTTTGCTTTTAAATGTAATTTTTTTTATTGGACTATCGAAAAGCAGAAAATCTTCAGAGTGTAAGTGACTTGGAGTGTGTTTTCTCTGTGTTTGCGGCATGGGGGGGGAAAGGTGAGTAAAACGGAGGAATTTCCTGGAGAAGATAAAAAGGAAAACAAAGTGGTGCTGAACAGCTGCGAGATTTTCAAAGCACTGTTGCTTTCATTTTCCGCATTTACTTTACGAGCAGTGGAACAACTAATTAGATTTTTACTGCCTTCATTTTATGCACTATTACATCAAGCCACGCGAAATGAAGCGCAGGCCTCCCCTGTGTCTCTGACTCTGCATGTCTCTTACACATAACTTATTATTCTTACATTATTATTATTGTTGTTGTTAAAGAACCTGCTTGCTTGTTTGTAAAATAATATATTTTTTTAATATTCTTAAATATATTCCTTTTTTATTAGGCTAAATATATTATTTTGAAAAATAACACATTAATATATGTATTTGTATGCTATATTGCAGTAGTTATTATAGCTATTAGTTCTTTGGTGTGTACGCTATCAGATTATATATATATATATATATATATCTGGTATATTGTTATATTATGTATTATATCTGGTATATTGATCGTCCAAATGAGTGCAATTGTTCATATCTGAGTAATTTCAAATTTACATCCTACAGGACAGAAAGTTAAAATGTACATATTTAAAAATATTGAAAATAAGGTTAAAATGTTGCAAACCTAGTCATGAGTATTCAGCGACTACATGTTTATACACGGATGTTTTCTGCAACCAGTTTGCTTTTGCTTTTAAGAAAAATATATATAATTTCAGTTGTTATTTAAATGTATTATTTGTTTTGACATTTTTGATAGATTGCAGTGAGTAAAATAAAATTATAATAAAAAAGAGAATAAAAACGATTACACGTTTTATATTTTAACTTTAGTGTGTTCATCTGACTCAACCACAGTGGAAGGAGGGTGTGATGAAAACTAAACCACCTTTGACCCTTACCCATAATTCTATATGTTTGTATATTTTTGACAATATAAATTCAACATGATTAAATTTATGGTAATTTATGGATATTTACCATCAAACTGCAATATTTAACAATATGTATCTCAAAATCTATTCATTTAGAGGAGAAAAATACTACTTTTATATTTTTAATTAAGGTTTTAATTTTATAGCACACACACATCCCCAAAAACAAACACTTTGGATTTTTTGTTGTTGTTGTAAAACATACTGGAGATTAAGTACAATTTACCTGCTAAAAGAACTACATTTCCATCTTCCTCATTCTTTACATTCATTTAGAAAGTGTGATCTATAATAATAAAATCTATCAAATCAGTTTAGCAGCACACAATTAAGTGTCACAAACACTTATACAAAATACTATAGTTTGTAGTTGAAATATTTATTTATATTGGCTCAGTATGACATGAAAAGTCATGAAAATAGCTTACAAAGGCTGTGTAAAATAAAAGCATGTTCACATTCATTTATATTAAAATCATACTTTTATGGCTTCTTCCAAATTAAGAATGCACAGTAAAAAGTAGGCACCAGCCTACTTCATTGTCAGGTTGTAAAGTTCCCTGACTAACTGTAACCAAATAACAGAACTAAAGTTGACAAAACTGAGAAATGGCTGTCTATTAAAAACAGCAAAGAGAGAATTTTCACATTTTCAGTTGAGAGGACAGCTGAATGCAGAACTTCTCACCTTCTATTCCTGATTTATTCCTGACATCTGGACACCTTGCTTAGTCTGTATTCTCTATACTAATTTTATTGAATTACTTGGTTATGTTGAGCTTGTACACGTCCTGGGTCGTGCGGCGGGACTCTGCGAGGGGCTTTTCGAAGGGCATGGGAGAGGTGTGGCCTGGGGACAAGAGGAGCAGGGGTGGAAATGACGTAGAGAGATTTGGGGTCACGGAACACCGTGGGACCCTGTTGTCGTCCTAGAAGGAGGGGAGGCACTGATGCTCTCACTCTCGACTCAGCCAAAGAGGAACTCATGCTGCCATGACGCCAAGCGAAAGACCCATTTACTGTGAAGCAGAGAAAGAATATAGGTGTATTATTAACACCTAATAATTCATTTTCTAGTTTTATGATTATAAGAGACGAAAGAACTATTCAAAAAGCTCATCACTTGTCAAAGGTATCCGCTGAGCACTAGTAGCTTTCATTAGAGCAACAGAAGCCTGCTGCTCTGGGTTCGACACTGCCATCTCTTCCACCTCACGGTGTTTCAGAGCTCCCGGTTCAGTCTGGACCGGCTGCAGCAGACCGTGTTCTAGAGAGGGCCACGGCCTCCGGCTTTGAAGCGGCTGGGGATGTATATACTGCATGCTGGGCTTGGCTTTTGTCGACACCTGCTGATGCATCTCAGTGTAGAGGTGCTTCTGCCGCCACGAAATCTCTGCGATGGAGTCCAGCTGGATAGAGAAAGTAGGAGTTTTATATTAAGATTAGGAGAGACTGAACACACAGTATTTTGACACATTGTTTAGTCATTTTTGTGTATGGGTCAAAGACGTCAAGATCTCCGCAGATAAAGAAATTCACAAAAGTGCTTTTATGTCCATAGAAAGCACATTAAATGTAAGCGTCTACACTTCAGGATTTTGGAGAATTAAATTTGGTTGAAATAATGTTACACTGTCATTCAGTGTAACGCAAAATGTTTGTAAAAATTCAAACAACAGGCTTATTTTGACTTGTACATATTAACATATATAAAAGAAAAAAGAAGCATATTACATTTTATTGTGTTTTAAATGAGTAAAAATATTTTACTGACAAATGTAAAAAAAAAAAAAAAAAAAGAACAAATTTAAAATTACAACTAATTAGTATTTGGGGTAAAAGTAATGAATCTTTTAATGTGCCATAAATTGATATTTGTTGTAAATATTATTAAACTGTAGGTAAATTGAGTAAATCAAGGATAAAATGTGTGATATTTATTTTTGGTTCAGAAAAGCAAAAACTAAATTGCAATTCATTTAAACAGAAACAATTTAAAGCGGTATTACACTTCTTTTTATGGTTGAACTCTATTTCTATATCTCTGACAAGTTCACGCTAAAAGTGTTGTTACTGTTAACTAAATCTAAAACCATTAAAAAAGTGGTTGGTAATCGAAATAAAATAAAATCGAATTATAAAAAACTTAGAAAAAAGGAAATTCTGTCATTATTTACTCACCCTCGATTAGTTCCAAATCTTCATTAATATTTTTGTTTTGCTGAACACAAAAAATGGCATATAGTTTTGGAACTACTTAAGAGTGAGCAAATGATGGCTCACTTTTAATACAGGAAGCTCAACTACCTTATGATCATGTCTGCAGTGTGGGGGAAAGCTGGTTTGTTCTCGTGAGTGGTTGATAAGTTCAGTAAGATGATTGGCACTTTGAAGTAGCTGGCGCACTTGGTTCACCACACCCATGTTTAGCAGCAGAGTCTCTCGCCGGTGAAGTTCACTCACTCTCTCTGCCTCCTCTTCCTCTATTAGGTCAAGAGCAACAGGTGTCTCTCCCCTCAGGGTGGTCTGCTCTAGCATAGCCGGCAGCTAAAGAAACAGATCCCACCACATGGCATTTATTAGTTATTCATGAGTTCAAACATAGACACCAGGGTCCCTCTAGTGGTAGGTCAAAGGAACTGAATGTTTAGTCAACCAGGAAAACTGGCTATACACAGTGCACAATAGAAACAATTATTATAAGCGCATATATAAATGCAAGATTAAAAAGAATGACTCACTGAATTGGGGTTTTGGTTTGGGGGCTGAATTCTTCTTAGTTTTGCTCTTTCTCCTGCAGATTCACCTTGAAGATCTTGCTTACGTGAGCCTTTCTTTTCCCGATCTTTCTGCTCCTGCTTCAGACGCAACTCCTGGAGCTGCTGCCTACAGATAAACACATTTTCTTTTGCTGTTGATGGAAATTTGCTTGATGTATTTCTGCAAAACATCAAGCAGTATTATGCACACCTGGCACACTCCTCCCTTGCTTTGGAGGCTGCAGTCTCCTGGAAGAGAGAGCTGCTATGTTGAAAATACTTTTCATATTTCTCCCCTCCTTCCCGAGGGAAAATCCGCCGGAATCCACCCATATGTTTTGCTTCATATTTCTCCATCTGCTCCACACTCGCAGCCTGTGACTGACGAAGCTCTTCATTCCTTGCGAGGCAGAACACACATGGAAGTTTATGTACGATGTAGGTTACTGTCTACAATATGCTAATGTTTCATTTTGACTCGATTAAATGATTCGGTGTTGACTCTCTCTTTTGAGAGACAATAACTTTATACACGGTGCACTTTCAGATTTAAAACTTTGCAGTATGTTTTGATTCAAGTAGAGCTGTTTTACACACGGCATGAAAGGTTAACTTCAAAAATCCATAATAGCAGCAGCATCCATCATTTTTTTCCTTTCTCTCAGAATGTATATATTAACAAATGGGTTTATAGATAAATAACTATGTAAGCAATTGGGACATTTTCTTGGAATTCTTAATTTACATCTTACTATTCTGTACCAAAACATTTCTTGAATGAATTCAGCATTTTGTGATATAGACAGACTTCTCATGAAATTAAGCACTCCTTTAAAGTGCCCCTATTATGCCTTTTCAAATATGATCTTTCATGCAGTGTGTCATGTAGCTGTATGTGAACATAAA